>CM052720.1:31461829-31491296 GCA_028551405.1 Uromys caudimaculatus | reverse complement strand
CCTACCAAGTGCTGTGACGACGGAAGAGTTATTTATTTCTCTCTATTTCTTTCCCTGCCGGCATGCTCATCCTCTATATAATGACAAGGAAGAGAGAAGAGATACTGGGTGCTAGGACAGGCAAGGTTCCAAGACAGGAGACAGTGACATTTCCAAGCAGCCAGAGGCTGGAGGAGACACTCCTAGGACATTCAAAACGCCCAAAAGATTCTCTGTATGTTGGGGATAAAGCTGTGTTTCCCCACCCCCACCCCTAGTTTTTCTACACATTCTCCTAAGATATTGCTGATGTCAGAGTCTCTTAAGAAAGCATCCCAGTTTGGTCAATGGACATAGAGATAATGAAATTGAAGAGGTGATTTTTGCAGTCTATGTCAGTAATGGCTGATGTCAAATATTTCAAAATCAGTAATCAAAAAAAAAAAATGTTCCTAGTAAAAATGGCAGGTGTATGAAGCACCCTCATTGCCTGATCTAGAACATTCCACAGCACATGACATGGGCTAAAACGTTCCCCTGGGCCCTATAACTATACACAGTCACCATGTTCTATCCAAAAGGTAGAGATGATATTTAAAGAGTAAAAAAATGAAAGAAATTATTCTAGCCAGGTTCACTGAGTGGCTGCCTCACATCTTCCAGCAACATGGCTACAAAGAATGAAACAGATGTAAGAGCTATGAAAGGTGGCTTAGCCACCAGGGGTTGTCAAAACGCTTCCCTCCAGGACAGGGCAAATGCTCACACACAAAATGTTTGCGGAACAGAGGAAGTCCGAGTTCATACACAGAGACTCTTAGACTCAAAGTTTGAAGACAGACTAACATATTGTGTTGTGGAGCAATGATGAACTCTGCCTTACTCATTTTGACACTGGTCAAATCCATGTTCCTTTCATTCTAAAAGTCATTATCACTGACACCAGGTCTCAAATTCTAGAGCAGAGAAAGCTTTTGGAAAACACAGTTTTAGAAATACTACAGCAGGGGGCTGGAGAGATGGCTTAGCAGTTAAGAGCACTAGCTGCTCTTCCAAAGGACCTGGGTTTGATTCCCTGCACCCATGTGGCAGCTCACAACTGTCTGTAACTGCAATTCCAGGGCATCCAACACCCTCACACGGACATACATGCAGACAAAACACCAATGCACATAAAAAATCAATATAAATAAATATTAGGAACAAGGCAGGACTTTGGGGAAGCTAGGTGATAGTCATGTCCCTTCTGAGTATCTTACACTGACACAACTTTTCTATGTTCAATTATAAGAAAGGCAAGAGTAGTCGGGCAATGGTGGCGCATGCCTTTAATCCCAGTACTTGGGAGGCAGAGGCAGGCGGATTTCTGAGTTCTAGGCCAGACTGGTCTACAGAGTGAGTTCCAGGACAGCCAGGGCTACACAGAGAAACCCTGTCTCGAAAAACCAAAAAAAAAAAAAAAGAAAAAAAGAAAAAAAAAAAAAGAAAGAAAGAAAGAAAAAGAAAAGAAAAGCAAGAGTTCTGGATGTGATCTATCAAAACTTACCTGAGCTTAAAATGATGACTTTTTATTCAACTCTGGATTGTCACTAATAGGACCAGTGTTTTAGAGTCGGACTCAATTTATTATTCTTAAAGTTTATATCCTTGGCTTTGATGGTTGACTTTGATCACCTACTTGATATGATTTAGAATCATGGGAATGAAGCTCTTGCCAAGTTCGTGAAGGATTGTCTAGATTGTAGTCACTGAGTGGGGTCTACCCTGGATGCGGACAGTACCACCTGAGGGACTGGGGTCCTAGACTGAACCTAAAAAGGAAGTGAGTTAAGCATTCACTGTGGGGCAGTGGTCTGTGGCAGGCAATCTGACAACCGGTTGAGCACAGGCTAAATTTTCTGGGAGACCCAATGGAATATCCATGAGGGACTGGACTATGTTTTTAGCTGACACTCCCGGAAGACTCCTGTAAAAACAGCTACAGCTTTACAACCCCAATATAGAGAGAGGCCTGGCGTGTGAGATTTGTCATGTAGAAAGCAATTCTGAGTCCTCCCACAAGCAAATGAGGCACTACAAAACCCCCAGACCAAACCAATGGAAAGTATCGGTTACCAAACCCCTGACCCCTCCCAAACAGTATATTAGATGTCCCAACCCATGTACCTGCCCTGCCTGTTGCCTGCTCCCCGCTCTCTACCTGCCTGCCCTGCTCACTTCCGCCCGGTCCGGCACCCACCATCCAGAAGGAATAAAGGTGTGAAAACTGCTTCGGCATCTGAGAGCTTCTGTCCTAAGAGCTGTAACACTTTCGGCCTGGGAAGAGATCCGCTCTCTGGGCCGAGCGCTGGGGTGTGCGCCGACAGTGGCTGCGGGCCAGGACTTGGCTCGGAGTGGAGAGCGGCCTAGATGGCTCGCACTCCCATCCCCACTCGCGCTCCCTTCCCCCTCCCCCTGCGCAGCCCAACAATTCACCCCTCTCTGCTTCTGACTGGGCATGCCTCAAACTCCGGCCACTATGCCTTCGCTGCTTCGAGGAACCAAAACCTAGGCTAAACTAAACCCTTGAGTTGTTTTTTGCTCGTTTGTTTGTTTTTTCCTCATATATTTTGTCACAAGGGACAAGAATGAGGGGAATTTAGCCTTCACCATGGGTGGTGGATGTGACCTGTCAATATCCATCCATGTGAAGTAGGTGCTTCAGGTCATTACAGTTGATAGTCTGTCACCACATAGATCAAACACCAACTTTCTGCTCCAATGTTGGGTCTAATGCCCTTCTTAAAATTACTAAGAAAAACAAACACACAAAACCATGCAAAAGTACTTCAACATGTAGAACATATTCACAGCGGTGGTAAATATTTATCCGAGATCAATCTAATTTTATATTATCACTAGACACAAGAATGATGCTAGCCAGCATGCTTGATATCCTCCTGAGCTGACTCCTTCAGTGTAAAGAAAAAGCCAAGGAACAAATAGGAAAACTGTAAAAGATTACATCATCACTCTTGAGTGATTTGCTGAACAACCAAAAACAATGTATCACCTTGGGAAGATAGCTCAAGTGTAACTGTGTTTCCAAGGACATAGTGGGAAATCTGTTACAGAAACATAATCCATTGCCCATAGATGGGAAATAGAGTTATATACAGGATTATTTAACCACCTGAATTACTAATGTTATGACACTTTTCTTTGAACTACCAGAATGATCATTTCATAAACAAACACATGAATGTAGACATCATCCCAGAAAATACACTGATCATAATAATATGATTTTTAAAATGTACTGAGTTACAGCACTGAGTTAAATGTTTAAGATAAAGAATGATTGAAGAAAACGCTACTGTGAAACTTTTTGTTTGGTGTGAGGAGACTTCAGTGCATAGAGGTGGCATGCAAAGGAACTCCATGCTCACCCTCGCTGTACCCAAGAGTGGAAAAGAATAAATACCTCCCACGCTGCAGACAGAGCAATCAGTGGATGTCATGAGTATTGGAAGCGTGCATGCTGAAGAGGCTAGGAGGAGAATCAGAGATGTGGAAGAGAGTGGGAGAAGTTAGCCTTCCCGAGCGGTGGGAGACACCATCTGCCAGTACCCATCCATCTGAGGTAGGTGCTTCAGGTAATTACAGCTGAGGGTGGGTCACCATGTAGATCAAACACCAGCTCCTGCTCCAGTTTTGGGTCAAGACAGGAACACGTGATCATGCATAGACTTTTTATTTTTCCATATTCATGTGTGTTGTTATGTACATGTATATGTATGTTCACGTGTATGTAAGGTGCCCATCTATGTGCCTGGAGATGGAGGCACAAGGCTGATCCACCTAATCATCGAGGCAGAGTCTCTCAGTCGAGCCAACAACTCATAAATATGGGTAGCTTCCCTGGCCAGCTTGCTGTGAGGAATCCTCTATTCCAGCCTTTCACGGCTGGACCTACAGGCAGGTTACCATGCCTGTCCAGCATTGACGTGGATTCTAGAGTTATGAATTCTGGATCTCACATTTGCACAGAAGTACATTCACGACTGAGGCATCTTTCCCACAGCCCCCATGTACACTTTTCAAACAGAACAGAAGTTAAAGAGTTAAGCCAAACAGTGCATCATCTGTAGATCTGGTACCAAGGGTTAGGATCACTGTGCTCATGCTACTAAATAAAGCCTCCAAGTGCCCCACTGAAGACCAGATGGTAGACAGCAAAGGACTCCACAGCACAGTCCTACCAAGAAGACATGGCTCATTGACAGAGAAGCCCCCTAAGTAAAGGGGCTAGGTACAGTGGTGACATGCTAGACCAACATGCACAATGCCCTGGGTTTGATCCCCATGTTAGGTAGTAATTGCCTCTGAGATAAAAACGTTTTATCTTGTAGGGAAGCTCATAAGATACAGGATGCTCTAAGGCAGCAGTTCTCAACCTGTGCCCTTTGGTGGTCATATAACAGATATCCTGCATATCAGATATTTGCATTACAATTCATATCAGCCACAAAATTCCAGGTATGAAGTAGCAATGAAATAATTTTATGCGTGGGGTCACCACAACATGAGAAACTATACTAAAGGGTCACAGCATTAGGAAGGTTAAGAACCACTACTCTAAGAGGAAGTAAAACATTCCATCCTTCTTAGAAACTCATTAAGCTCAAGAAGTAAACAACTCAAATACATCAGGAAGTCTCTGAAACAGAGCAGACTCACTAGGCCCTACCCTTCCCAAGTGTATACAAGCAATCAAGATGGCTGAGAGACACTCTTAAGACCAACTGAGCTCCTGAAAAAGTCTCAGACCAACAGAGCTGTCTGTAGGCTGTGCGGTGAGCTCCAGGTTTCCAGATTTTCTGAGCTGTCACCCATCCTGGTGTAGGCATTGACAATGTAGCTGCTTCTGTAAATAACCCTTCATCCCTACTCTTCTAAGTAACCCTAATAAAAGCCACTCATTCACCAGGCTGAGCTGTGGTTGTGCCTTTACTTTGATCTATTGTCAGTTCCTTTTCTGAAGTGAATAGATGTTTGTTCACCTGTCTCCAGAAACAGTGTCACCAAAATACCCCCACATTACAAATAAAAATAATATTAATAATAATATGAAAAGACTTCGAATTATTTTCTATATGTAAATAAATCCCAGTCTGTACTTATAGCCACCATGAAGAACAGAAAGTTATACACGGAAAATAAACTGTTTATGGGATTTAACTATTAACCTTCATTACCTTTTGAGAACTTCGTGAATAACAGGATCCAAAATCACCCTAAAAAAGAAAAGAAGAAAGAAAACGTGTTTAAGAAGAATGAAGGAATTTCTCATAGTTACTTTGGCAATAGCTTAAAAACATACATTATTAATATACTCAAAAACAAAAATGTTAGAACCAACTTAATAGGAAATACAGTAAAATACAGTAGAAAAGGAACACAGCTTCAGAGGACGCTTAGATAAATACAGAATATAGGAAAACCCACATCAAATCAAAGGAAAAAAACAGCCTCAATAGGGTGTCTAAAAATGAACTGGTAAGGGCAGGAGAGATAGCTCAATGTTTAAGAGCACTTGCTGCACTACCCTGAAGACCTGAGTTCAGATCCCTGCACCCACATAACAGACAGGGTGTGATCTTGCATTAACTGGAGCAGAGACAGGAGGTCACTGGGGTCTGCTGCTTTCAGCCTAGCTGAAAAACACAAGCTCTAGGTTCAAGAGACCCTGACTCAAAAAATAAGGCATCAGGTGACATGGGTAGGAGGTCTTCCCTCTGGGCTTCTCCTGTGTACACAGGAGATGTAAATATACAACACACACACACACACACACACACAGAGAGAGAGAGAGAGAAAATGAACTTGTATACAAATGTAAAAAAATATGATCATGAATTTGAAATGAATATGATATTGCTCAAGAGATAAAAATGAAGCAGTTGTAATGAAGAGGATTATATATGTGTATATGTATACATATATGTATGTATACATACATATATGAAGAGGATTATATATGTATATGTATACATATACATGTATGCATATATGTATGCACATATATGCATATGTGTGTGCATATGTATACATATATGTATGCATATACATATATATACACATACATACACACATACACACACACACACACACACACACACACATATATGTAAAACCAGCATTTAAAAACACAAGCACGGGAATGCATCCCCCGGTACCATGATCATTCACAGCTCTCATGACAAGTCCATTATCATCTTTCAGGGTTCATTACTGTCAGTGCCATTTGCTAAGGCCCATAGCATCTAGGCACATACAGGCTGAAAGCCTAATTGCGCGTGAGATAGCATGAGAGCCCTCTGTAACAGTATCATCCCCTCAAAATAGAAAACTCCAGATCCTCTCAGCATTCAGCACATCAAGACGAAGGTGAAGGCTGATTATTCTTTTACAAGATGATAATATAACCCACCAGCTATGAAACACGGTTCCTATTTGGCTACAGTAAAATGAACAGGATCCAAGTTATTACAGTCAAATCAGTTCATATACAGAGAATGTAAATAAAGATTTGACCGCCTAGTCAACTCTCACTGGCTTGAACATGAGGAATTTTACAATCCCTTCTCAAGTCTTAAGTTAATCTCTTATTTCTTTTGATTGTATAAGGAATTGAACCTTGGATCTCACAAATCTGGCTAGCATCTACCATTGAGCTGCAGCCCAGGATCTAATAATTTGACCTATAATTTCAAGCCTCGGTTTAATGTTCTAAAAAGAAAATAGAAGGAAATTAACATGTGGAAAGCCTATTTATTAACCTTGGTGTCTCGGCCACATTTTCTCATTAAACCTTCCAAATGATAAATTTAATGCGATGTGTATTCACCATAGAAGGTGTGTAAAGCACACACCTACAGTCCAGTTCCTTACAGAAAAGTGAAAGTGTGGGTCGTCTGTTCGCTTTCAATATAGCCATTCACACACATACCTGGAAGCAAGATAGGATTTGACCATGTGCATAGTATATGCTACCTGTCTCCTTTAACAAAGCCCCGTCTTTCCATACACTGGCCTTGGAAGACAAGACCTTAACATCTTCATTTTAATCTTTATGTTCTCACAAGAAAATACATTCAAACTCTTCTTTTTTAAAGATTTTTTTATTTTTATGCACATGGGTGTATACATGCCCATGAAGATATCTTTAGAGGCCAGAAGAGGGTCTCAGATTCCCCTGAAGTTGAAGTTACAGGTGACTGTAAGCTACCTGAACTGTGTTCTCTGCAGGAGCGGCATGAGCCAACACTCCAGTTTTCAAATGATTTTTGATATTTCTATTTCTAAAGCTTCAGGTACACATAACCTTTCAATAGCCTCCTGGCATAAAAGGCTTCACTTTATAACTGCTGATGTCCTTGAGCGAAATTCAGCAACATAAATCCCTAAAGAAAAGACATAACCTTCATAGTCCCTGCCCGTCATCTCTCTGCTATGAGGGCAAAAATAGATAGTTTGCTCATCAAAAAAAAAATTAATGATATAGTTAAGTGCCTATTTCTCTAACACTGACAAATATAGGTTGGCATTTTCACAAAGATGTTTGTGTGTGTGTGTGTGTGTGTGTGTGTGTGTGCGCGCGCACACACATAAGTGAGCACATGTTCGTGCATTCTCCCTGGGGGTCACAGAACATGCTAGGCAGTAGACGCTCTGCCGCTAAGCTATTCCTACAGTCCCCAATCGTACTTGACGACAGTATTTATTTTTTGTTCTTTTTTTTTTTTTCTGCTGCTGAACAATTTAAAAACTTAAAGTGATTCATGTTCCCTTAGGAGGTATGTGGTTTTCTTATCGATCTGTAACAGCTCTCTATTTAATAAAGATATTAATCACTCATATATAATAATTCTATAATATTCCCATGCATCTTATCGGTCCAGTACTTGGATTTCAGCTCGGTTTATAATGGCTTTTGATGCACAGAAATTAACATTTTATGCAGTCAAACTGTAGATTATTTACTTGGGGGTGTTCCTCAGGACTATTGGGCTTCAAGGTGTCTTCCTCAGCCCGAAAGCCAACTAAATAGTTACTAATACTTGCTTTCCAGACCCAGGCACCATTCACCCTTGGCCTTTTGGTAAATCCTATGGCCTCCCTTGAAAGTGAACCCTCTATGGCCTCTTACTAATGGATACCCTCTATGGGTATCCAACTGGAGCATACACATCTGAGGATTCAAGGCTAACATCCACACGTGAGAGAAAAATACAATTGTGTCTCCTTCTGGGTCTGTGTTACCTTCCTAGGGCTGATTGTCTCTAGCCTTATCCATTTATCTGCGGCTGACATAATTTTTTCATAACTGCTGATTAATATTTCAGTATGTAAATTTATAGGAATGAGCATGACCAACGCATACTTTATAAAATTCTCAAAAAAACAATGTCTTAAAATTTTTAAACAACCCATTCCTCTGGGCTGCATCTCTGCAGGACTTCCGCAGGGGACCTGGAGGCTCTGAGCTCACTTTCACACCTGGGCCAGTATTGATATTGTTCCTCTCTTTGACTCATTGCCAAAACAGTCTGCAAACTGTTCTTACTTCAGTACTGAGCCCAGCTCACGTGCTCAACAAGACAATACTGGACACAAGAGTGTCTCTCTCTCTCTCCCTCCCTCCCTCTCATTCATTCATCAGTTCCTGAGAACCAAGAGAGCAACGGCAATAAACTGTTACGCTTGGGTGAAGCATTGATAGCGAATACTCAGTGTGCGACATTTAGAAGGATAAATAGCTACCGCCAGCGTCCTTTTGAACTTCTTGGGTTTTGTTATTTACCTCTTGCTATTTAGTTCCACCACCTTTCTCAACTCCACGGTTCTGAAGATGCCTTCTGCTCACAATTAACATTCTCATTTTTAAAAATTAATTCTGTCTACTGGCCTTTCACACATACATAACTCATTCTGCTCGCTCTCTCTCTCTCTCTCTCTCTCCTTTCAGTCTCTCTTCTCTCTAAATGTTTTTCACACTCATGCCTCTCTGTTTTGTGACCCACCGGACATAGCCAGTCCCATCTGGTTTGAAGCGGTCATTAGAATCAGGTGGGCTCAGCTGAGCTGCAGTTGAATTGCAATTGCAACGCAATTGAAGAATTTATCAATAGCCAATAGTTAAACAGGGAGGGGTTGAGTCCCGTGAGCCCCTCACCCATCTATGACTGACAGTTGGCTGAACCAATCACATGCAGGCACGGAGCTAGTAACCCCAGTGACGTTATCCCTGTCTCTCTTTTTAAAAAATGCTTTATATTGCACAGGTACGCCCTCCAGCCAATGCTCGAAGGTAATGGCGAGCAAAGACAGCTTCATATGTAACTCACTAAAGGCCTTTGAGTCTGCTGTCTGCAGGAGCTTGAAGCAGGAAGTCCTTCTAGCATGACGGAAGCACCCTTCCATCTTGTCTTTTGAGGTTAAGTAATTTTGCCTCCACAGAAAACTCATCTTTAAAATCAGAGTTGTCCAAAATCATGTAGCTAGGACAAGGTGAAGCCTAGAAGTAGAATCTAGTGAGTTCAATTCCGTTTGCACTGCGAAGATTGTGTTCCTGTACAGATCAGCCAGGCTTCTATGCCAGCCACCACAGACGCATTTGTTGTTTAGACCTTATAAGGCGCTCTCTCTCTCTCTCTCTCTCTCATTTATTCATTTATTCTTTTATTTATTTAATGTACATGAGTACACTGTAGCTGTCTTCAGACACACCAGAAGAGGGCATCAGATCCCATTACAGATGGTTGTGAGCCACCATGTGGTTGCCAAGAATTGAACTCAGGACCTCTGGAAGAGCAGTCAGTGCTCTTAACTGCTGAGCCATCTCTTTAGCCCAAGGCACTCTCTTTTTTAAGTAAACCCATCTGTGGTGGCTACCGTCTCTGCTCACCTTAGAAGACACAGATCCATTGCTAGCCTCTCCCCCCTCCACACACACACACACACACACAGTAAACACTTAAACACTTTTCTATAGAAAATAAATTCTGTAGGAGAGTCCCGAACTGGGACTTCTCCCAAGCTCATTCCAAAGAAGAGAAACCAAGATCCTTCAGCGCTGTGACCACCAACAGCACTGACGCCAAGTCAGCCAAGGGCAGAGCTCTGAGCAGAGAGAAGCTCCTGGGGGAAGAAGGCCAATAGGAGCAGAGAAGATGATACAGGCCTAACAGAAGGAAAAAGCCAGAGTAGGGTGCTAATGGTCCCCTCCCATTCTCCTTCCTCAGACAGCCATTAGGGCTGAGATGTCTGTGGGAGCATGTATCACATAGAAGGGCTCTGCCCTCTGCTGTTCATTATGGGCACCAGCCAAGCTCTGGTCCAGGCCCCCCTGCCCCACCCCACCATCCCTCCACAGCATGCAAAGACAAGTTTGCTTCTACCTGCCAGACCCTAAGTAAATAGATTCCATTCTGCTCTGTTCTAGAATGCTTTTGCTTGAGCAATCTCTGCAAAGGAAATAAAAAGGTAGAAATAAGAAAAAACTACAGAGTAAGAAGTCTCCCAGGAGAAGCTGACCTTCCTGCTGTCAGAAAGGCAGAGAAGGTCACAAAGCCACCATTTTTGCTCCTTCTGTAGGTCGGTTCTGCCTCTTCTAGGAGAGGAACCCCATCTCCTAGACTTTCTCCCTATACCATAAGGGGGAACTTCAAATACTGTCCCTCCAAAACCTCTCCGAACTTCAAAAAGGTTTGGATCTCTTCTCTCCCGGTCCATATCCCAGGAGTGGCCTAAGAGCCTCCTAGAAGTTACCTCCAAGACAAAAGCTTGACAAAACTCACCCACACCCATGGCCTCAAACACCAGCTTCACCAAGACCTTCCCCTCTCCCTGTGCCCTGCCTCTAACCAAGTTTGCCTTCCCTGATCTCATTCTGCCAGCCAGGTCGAAGTCATACGCTTGCAATAAATGGGCATATTTAAATAAAATAAATTAAATGGGATTACATTAGTTATAATTCACTTTAGTACAATAGGGTTAAATAGAAAATATCCTCCATACACCAGGTTTTGTGTCCATGTCTCCCAGAGAAACAAGCATGGTGTGTTATTCTTCACCCTGATCATGATGCTAACAAAAATGGAAGGCATGGTGCAGTGCCAAGACGTAGGGGAGACATAGGGGCCTCAACTGGCCCCGAGTTACCACACAGCTCAGTCAGGGGTAGCAGAGCCTCCAGGCAGAAGACACTGACTGACGCCTCTAGGACGACTGATTTCTAAACTCTAGGATCTGTAGGACTCACAGGGACAACTGGTCTCCCTTCCCAGCTATTATTCTCCAGTAAGATTATCCTGAGGTCCAAAGCGATCCTCTAGAGACTGTCTCATGAAACCCCCGTGTCCTTGTTAAGTGAATCACACCTTCAGGTAATAAGCAGGAAAACGTGGGTCAAATCACAGGTGAGTTTACAAAGACAGTTAACACAGACAAGCTTCCTATAAATGCTACATAAAAAAGACTGAATGCACACAGTAACTACATACAAGGTTGTGAATGGCTTCTTCTCCTAATGGCTTAGGTCTTACTCAGTGCTCTATTGCTGTGAAAAGACACTATGACCTTGCCAACTCTTAGGAATGAAAGGATTTAATTGGAGCCTGCTTATCATCATGGGGGGGGGGGAGTTACATGACAGCCTGTTGCTAGGAGCTGGAACAATAGCTGAGAACTACATTCTGATCCAAAGGCAGAGAGAGAGGGAGAGACAGAGACAGAGAGACACAGAGAGACCGAGACACAGAGAGACAGAGAGCCTAGCCCTGTCAAGGGCTTTTGAAACCTCAAAGCCCACCTATAGTGACCCACTTCCTTCAAAAAGGCCACACTTCCTATTCCTTGTCACTCTTTCAAATAGTGCCACTCCCTAGGACTAAGCATTCAAATATATAAGTCTATGAGGCCATTCTTATTCAGTCCACCATAGCCCACAGCCTGTTTCCAAGGGGATCGTGAATTTGTGACTTTTCCAAGTTCGATACACACAACTGAGAGTCAACCTAGAGTCAACTACTTGATGTCAAAAATAATAATAAAAAAAAACGACTCTATCATATCAAAAATGCACCACTACCAAGGTGTTCACTCTGGATATGGAAATAGAGTCCATCCTTGCATGTGTCAGGGGCCACCACCAAGGTCTCTCAGACATTTCCTTCAGCCTCCGGAAACAACTCTGGAGAAATGAGGCACCTTCATTAGCTCTGCCTCATGTGCATGGAAACTGAGGCTCACAGAGAGCAGTAACCTCCGTGCCGTAACAGCTGAGAAGGTGCAGGGCCGAAACTCTAGCCCAGGTTTACTCATGCTGTGGTCCAAAGAACTTCAACAACATAATTTCTGAAGCCTCCCATCTGCTACCAAGAGCTCGGGATGAATCCAGCTTTCCATGAGGTCATCAACAGAGCCAAGTAAGACATTTGAAAACCATCCCTGGGGGGAGGGGATTGTTATTATTTGTATTGTTCTATTTTATTTTACTTCGCAGTGATTTTTTTTTTAATTTAACACTAACACTAATTATGGAGATCACTGACTGCTTTAAAGTGGTGATTTTCTTTAATGAATAAAGAGAAAGGAAACGAATGCTTTATTAGCAACGGAAGAAGCGGAACAACCTCCCTGAGCGACTGTACATTTAATATAAAACAAGGCGAACCACGTCTGGAGACCGGAATTGCTATTTATCTCATTTTACAAATTAGGAGCCTGACACTAACAAAATCCACAAAGACATTCCTGCTCAGCCCTCCCGCTCTCCCGGCTCTTCTACAGATGTGGATTCTAAGGCTCTTTCCATAGATGTGCACTTTGTAAAGATTTTATTTTACATTGTTATCTTAGCTTTTGAAACAATGTTTCATTGTAGCCGGGGCTGAGGTTAGCCTGGAACTCACTCTGCAGCCCAGTCTAGGACAACCTTGCAGTGGTCCTCCTGAGTGGTGGGAATACAGATGTGCAGAATGCAGATGTGCACCACCGCACCTGGCTTAGTTTCCGTGTTTCTTTTGTTTTATGTTTGTGGGTCAGTATTTCAAGACAGGGTTTCTTTGTGTAGTGCTGGCGGTACTGGATATCTCTCTATCTCTATCTCTATCTCTATCTCTATCTCTATCTCTATCTCTATCTCTATCTCTCCACCAGGCTGATCTCAAACTCAGAGATTGGCCTCTGAGTGCTGGGATAAAAGGTGTGTGCCACCACCACCAGGGAATTTCCATGGTTTTAAAGTTGATGCAAAATATTTAAAAAACTGCATGGGAGTGGATGGATTCTTAAAGTTATAAGATTCAACCCAAATTTTTATTTCAATTAAGATAATAATGAAAATAACTGAAATTCCATATGTCAGCAAAATCAATAATAAAAGGTTGTTATTAAAATTAAAACTAAAAGGCTGGGCAGCGGTGGCGCACACCTTTAATCCTAGCACTTGAGAGGCAGAGGCAGGTGAATTTCTGATTCGAGGCCAGCCTGGTCTACAGAGTGAGTTCCAGGACAGCCAGGGCTACACAGAGAAACCCTGTCTCGAAAAACCAAATAAATAAATAAATAAATAAATAAATAAATAAATAAATAATAAATAAATAAATAAATAAATAAAACTAAAGGACATGACACATAAAGAGACGAGATAGACCAAAGTAGAAGAGGCAGCTTGCAAACCTGAGTCTCAGCAGAGAACTAAGTTTCACCTCTACTGGTTCTGATAGGCCTTCAGCCAAGTAAAACCCAAGTAATACAACCTACATCACAGCCAAGCACCAGCTCCTCCATCGCGCATGCCTGTGACACAGCAAGATGCCCCCTAGACCCACAAATGCACCCACCAAATATACTCAAAGAGGTCGCTACTAGAAGAAAGCGCTCCACGAGAGACCTTCACAGTAGAAGATTGTTTTGTGCCAGAACAATCCAAAACTACCAGGAATAAGAGTATCTTCCAGACTTGTTTACATAACTAAATATCCAGCACTGACAGTTTTAGTCTGAATACGATATTTCATTTCTATTTTCCTTAAGATATAAGCCTGTCTTAGTCAGAGTTTGTATTCCTGCACACACATCATGACCAAGAAGCAAGTTGGGGAGGAAAGGGTTTATTCAGCTTACACTTCCATGCTGCTGTTCATCACCAAAGGAAGTCAGGACTGGAACTCAGGCAGGTCAGGAAGCAGGAGCTGATGCAGAGGCCATGGAGGGATGTTTCTTACTGGCTTGCTTGCTTCTCCTGGCTTGCTCAGCTTGCTTTCTTATAGAGCCCAAGACTACCAGTCCAGGGATGGCACCACCCACAAGGGGCCCTCCCCCCTTGATCACTAATTGAGAAAATGCCTTACAGCTGGATCTCATGGAGGCATTTTTCTCAACTGAAACTCCTTTCTCTGTGATAACTCCAGCTTGTGTCAAGTTGACACAAAGCCAGCCAGTACACCTATGTAAAGCTCAAAAGCCTCTGGATGTATCATTTTATAGGCGTTTTAATAAATATACCAAGACCTTTCATGTAATATGCTTGAATTATCGTGGAATCAATCCATCCCTGACCACCCAGCATTCTAGATCCTTCTAGGTTAACTAAACTAAGAGCCTTTGGAGATCATTTATAAAGGGGAAACTGAGGATAGGAACTATTTCTTTCTTGCTCATTTGTACCTGGCATAAGGTCTGATAACATCTGCTCCTTAAAATACATACAGAATCATTTGGAAAGTAGGAAAAATAAAGCTGTTTTTGAGACCATCTCATACTGTAGCCCTTGCTGGCCTGAAACTTGACAAATCCTTAGCCTTCCAAATGCCAAGATTATGTGTGCGGCACCATGCCAGGCTTATGAATGGAACTGATGAAGTTATTTTAATAAGATATATGCTGGAATCCTGGTGTGGTGGTTTCAATATGCTTGGCCCAGGGAGTGGCGCTATTAGTAGGTGTGACCTTGTTGGAGTAGGTGTGTCACTGTGGGTGTGGGCTTTAAGACCCTCATCCTAGCTGCCTGGAAGCCAGTATTCTGTTTGCCTTTGGAACATGTTGAGCTCTCAGGTCCTTCTCCAGCACCACATCTGCCTGGAAGCTGCCATGCCTCCCACCTTGATGATAATGGACTGAACCTCTGAACCTGTAAACCAGCCACAATTAAATCCAATGAAATGTTGTCCTCGTAAGAGTTGCCTTGGTCATGGTGTCTGCTCACAAACCCTAAGACATCAGGTTTGGGGAAAGGGGTTAGATGCAGGAGAAGGGAAAAGCAGGGCTTGATGCAATGAAGTTATGTGGAATCTATCCTGTCATTTTTAACACTGGGGCAAGAGGATCCAGTCTCAACCATGAGAATGCAGGAAGTCACTAATCTGCCTTTACAGAGAACATAATACAGATGTTTATCTGATTATATGAATTCAGTGTTTTGAAATCCAGTTAAATCCTCAAAAGAACATGCCCCAAGCCAGGCAGCCAACCTCTAATCTAAGGTTTCTACACTCAGACTGTGGACGCCTCTTCGGTCTTTCCCCAAACTGTAGTATTGAATCTGCACATACTACAAAAGTGTTCACTCCAGGATGCTTGTGGTCTGCCCTGGGATATGACAGATAACAAAAACCAAACAACCATTGTTACCGCATAGGCACCCACAACAGGTCCCAAATAGCTTCAGTGTGAGGCAGATCCCAGTGAGGAACACACAGATCCACGAAAGCACACACACAGGAACCAATTAATCTATGTTAAGCAAATATACCTTCCTAAATCAAGGACACATAGACGAAGCTCCAAAATGTGAGCTTCGCATGGGGGGTGGGGGCATTGTGGTTAAAGAGCCAAGGCTCAAGGTCCAAGAGGACAAGATTAGGCCACCTACGAGGCACTTTAACATTGAACTGGCTTATAGCATTATAGTATTTTTTGTTTCAAAACCCAGTGACCAAATGCCTGACAAGGAGCAACTTAAGAAAAGGCTGATTATAACTGAGCTCGACAGAATATGGTCCCTTGTGGTAAGGAGCAGCTGCAGGCATATGAAGCTGCCACTTACTTCTGGGCCAGGAAGCAAGGACAGAACAGAAAGCAAAACCCCAAGGAGTCCCACACTCCCAAAAAAAACCCCATTCCTTCAGCCAGGCTCCGCTTCTCAGTGATAACACCACCTCC
The DNA here is from genome assembly GCA_028551405.1 of Uromys caudimaculatus. Classification (NCBI taxonomy): domain Eukaryota; kingdom Metazoa; phylum Chordata; class Mammalia; order Rodentia; family Muridae; genus Uromys; species Uromys caudimaculatus. Next base: position 31,475,108 of record CM052720.1, on the reverse strand, counting down.
CAAAACATGGCTACCAGCTGGGGACCAAGTGTTCAGACACAGTTGGGGGAGATTTTACCCCAGGCCATTAACAAGCAGTTTGCTCCATTCTATCAGATACCCAAAGTGCAAGGGAACAAATTCAAATGTATCGTTCTCTCTCATTAATTTCTCTATTTAGAAAGCTTGTGTTCACCTGAGATAATGATGATCAGCAGTAAGAACTACCTAAAGTCCACGGTGACCCAAAGAGCTTTGTTTTATTATTATTATTATTATTATTATTATTATTATTATTATTACTATTAATTGTCATACTGAGTATATTTATCAAGGTACCTCATTTATATGCAAGGAGATGATTGGGGTGATACTCTCAATCAGACCTCTGATTGTGCCTTCAGTGTTCACGCCCCTCATGCCATGTTCTGTCTCCATTTGTTACAGACTGTTCTTTTTTTTAGAATTATTTATTTAATGTATGTGAGTACACTGTAGCTGTCTTCAGACACACCAGAAGAGGGCATCAGATCTCATTATGGATGGTTGTGAGCCATCATGTGGTTGCTGGGATTTGAACTCACGACCTTCGGAAGAGCAGTCAGCACTCTTAAGCACTGCAGACTGTTCTTACTCTTGTGTTATTTTTACATGACATCATAATGGAAGGTAACACATACATACACACATAAACACACACAAACGCACACACATTCCCACACACTAAAAACTGACAGGAACCAGATGAGCAGCACACACCCATCACCCAGCACTCCGGAGCTGAAGTCCAGAGGATCAGGAGATCAAGGTCATCCTCAAGTTCAAAGCCAGATTGGGCCATATGAGAACCTGCTCACAAAACTAAAAGAAATAAAATAATAAAAACTGAAGAACTGGGGTGGGGTGGGGTGGAGAGATTGCTCAGTAGATAAGCGCACTGGCTGTTCTTCAAGAGGACGCAGGTTCAATTCCCAGGACTTACATGGCAGCTCACAACAGTCTGTAATTCCAGTTCCAGGGCATCTGGTACCCTCACACAGACATACATACAGGCAAAACACCAATGCACATAGAAAACCAAACCAACCAAACAAACAAACAAAAACCAGAATTAGGTAATTCTGACGAATTAGCTAATATAATACCTAGAGTGTGTGTATATAACTCCTCCTTCTCGTCCTCCTCTTCCTTTCTTTGGCTCTTTTGTACAGAGGCTAAAACCCAGAACTAGACACCTACTAGGTCAGTGAAGAGCTCGCCTCCCAAGCATATGGACCTGAGCTACATATTCAGTTCAATACACATTTTTTAAATGCCGAGTGAATAAAAATGCCTGAAAAACAACATCTAAATCTTATAGTGGCGCTAAACATTTAGAAACAGATTTATTTTGATTTTTAATGCTGTGTGTGTTCATGCACATGGAGGTCAAAAGACAACTTGCATGAGTCGATTCTTTCCTTCCAACACGGAAAGGTCCAGAAATTGAACTCAGGCGTGGTGGCAAGTGGCCAGTCTTATTCAGGGTTCCTGTTGCTGTGATGGAACACCACAACTAAAAGCAAGTTGGGGAGACAAGGGTTAATTTGGCTTACACTTCCACAGCACTGTTCATCATCAAAGGAAGTCACAGTGGGAACTCAAACCGGACAGGAACCTGGAGGCAGGAGCTGATGCAGAGGCCATGGAGAGGCGCTGCTTACTCTCCCCAGGGCTTGCTCAGTCTGCTTTCTTATAGAACCCAGGACCACCAGCCCAGGGTTGGCGCCACCCACCATGACAATGGATCGGGCCCTTCCACATCAACTATTAATTAAGAAAACACCCTACAGGCCTACCTAAAGCACAGCCTTATGGTGGCATTTTCTCAATTGAGGCGCCTTCCTCTCAAAGGACTGTAGCTTGTGTCAAGTGGAGTAAAACTAGCCAGCACGTGCCCTTCCCCATAGAGTCACTTCACTGGCCTTCAAAATTGCATTTACATGCAAGAAGGAAGGAAGGAAGGAAGAAAGGAAGAAAGGAAGGAAGGAAGGAAGGAAGGAAGGAAGGAAGGAAGGAAGGAAGGAAGGAAGGTTGTAAAGGAAACATAAATGCCAAAATGTTTTCAAAACCATACTTGTGCCGGGCAGTGGTGGCGCATGCCTTTAATCCCAGCACTCGGGAGGCAGAGGCGGGCAGATTTCCGAGTTCAAGGCCAGCCTGGTCTACAGAGTGAGTTCCAGGACAGCCAGGGCTACACAGAGAAACCCTGTTTCGAAAAACCAAAAAAAAAAAAAAAAAAAAACATACTTGCAATAACTCGTATTCCCATTTAATGCACTGCATTGCAGGTATAATGATAAATCCAGTAACAACTGCAGTGTTCAGATAGTGTGAGAATAAATGCTATTTCAAGGTACTTTAAACAGCTGCAATATAATATGAAAATATGCGTAATTCCTACTGGTGAAAACATCACCATCCATCCTAGTGATTTTCTCTTTTTGTGTTCATTATCAGTGGCAAAGCTCATTTCTCTTCTTAAATTACCGGAGTCTGCGTGTTTTAAATTACAGTTACCTGCACATTGCCATCCAAGGGGAGCCTGGGATTTCTATTCACAGCCAATTGGTTAAAAGCTCTGCATTCAAGGAATAAAGGAATCTAGTGTTAATTACCTTGAATTTGCAATCTTTCCAAGGCATGGCACCTTGTGCCTGGGAGACACAAGCTACGCTGATGGAATCCACAAGATAATGAGATAAGATGAGGCTCCAGGAGACTTTGAGGATGGGCTGGGGTCGGGACAGAGTAGAAGTACACAGGATTGCTGGGCGGGAAAGACTGGGTGCTACTGTCTATTTGAAGGGACAGCGGGTTGGTCAAATGCCAATGGCTGTATACAGGGAAGCAGCTGGCTGTAGAAAGGACAATAATGGGGACAAACCCTTTTCACAATAGCCACATAGAGGGAAAGTGGAATCATGGTCATGGGAAGAGGAAACTTTGAAAGCCTATGAAAGGCCTTGTGAGATGGCTTGGTCAGCGAAGCACTCGCTGCTCCAGGGCATGGGCCTGAGCTGAATCCTCAGCACAGTATAAAAAGTCAGTTGTAGGTGCGTGTCTGTAATCCTGGGGCTGAAAATGGAGGCAGGGCTTCACATGCTGTGAAGGACCCTGGCTCAGAATATAAGGTGGAGAGTGAGAAAGACAACCTACATCAACTTCTGGGCTCCACAAACATACACAATCACACACATACGTACACCCATATGCACACACGTGCACTCTCCTGCGCTTATGCATGTACATGTGTCTACACACATTGTACACCCATGTATACACATGTACATACACCTACACACACACCTACACACACCTACAGACACAGACATATATATACCTACATACACTCATCTACAAACATACATACACCTATATACACCCACTTACAGACACAGACACAGACATACATACATGCATACAACAACACCTACAGACATACAGACATGCATACACCTATATACACACCTACAGACACAGACATACATATACCTACACACACACCTAAGACACAGACATTTTATATATATATATATATGTGTGTGTGTGTGTGTGTGTGTGTGTGTGTGTGTGTGTATACCTACACTTACACACACACACACACACACACAGACACACACCTACAAAAGATAGGTGTACAAACAACAGCAGCTTTGCATTGACCATATCAGAAGAAAGATGACAGAAGCAGAGGATCTGAGAAACAGGGAAAGGGTCTTCCTTATAGCGTCATGCCAGACAAGAACCAAGAGAGCTTGACCCTCATTCAGACTTGGACCTGCGGAGGTATCCAGCATCTCACTCACCATGCCACATGTATGACCACTGAAGGAAATTATAGCCAACAATTACATGTGAAATCATAACTCCTGCAAATAAGCTATCTTCCATTTAACTGTCCTATTAAAGATTAAATATATCGAGGCCTTATAAAATCAGGTAATGAGGGTCAAGAGCCATCAAAGTCAATCCCGTTTGATCTCATTACTTTGTTATTCATAAAAATTCATCAGTAGTCCACTGCCAGAAATGCCCACACTAGAACTGACACTCAGAAAGATTAAGCCAGTATTGGGGAGGCTCAGGAGTAAAGGGAACTCTGGGACACATTGCACAAGACCAGGATGTTAATCAATGTCTTATATGCAATTTTAAATCTGACCAAAAAATATTAAATGTGTTCATTACTTTGGGCATTAATTATCTGACTACTTTGAGATGATCAGTCTTCACTTTGGACAAGAATTTGCCCTGTAACCAGTCATAGTCACTGGATGCCTCTGACCTGGGACTCTTTCTTTCCTCTCTAATGAAAGTAGTACGTTCAGGCCAGTTCTGAAGAGTGCTTTTAACCTCGTGGGACATAGTAGTTGTTACTATTGCACCATGTGGTACATAGTAACTGTTACTCTTATACATGGGACATAGTAACTGTTACTATTGTATAAGGAAATAGAGACCCAGAGAAGTTAGTTAAGTTGCAGGAGGCAATGCAGCCAATATGAACTCACACCCACTTGACCTCACACTGCATGATTCTTGCGGAAACACTACCTCATCCTTGGCTCCGAGACATTCCGTGGCGGAGAAAATACACCAAACGATATTCTAATCATGTCCTGGATAATAGAAGCTTGGGTGCACTAAATGCCCAAGAGTTTGATGCTAAATCCAATAATCTATCATAGCTTGATACTGTCAACGACACTGCTAATCTTTTACGCGTGAACCCAGAGGGATCTTTTATGCCATGGAATGCTATATTATTTGAGAAACCCAACCTATGGCAATTTAGGTTAATTTACTGTTGATTTTACTTGAAGCTCCATCTTGCAAAGGACAACTGACTTGATAGCATAGCATCACGGATTAAATAAAGTCAACTTGATTGTTTACTTTCCTTTATGTGTGTAGGTGTTTGCATGCATGTATAGTTGTGCGCCATGTTGGTGCAGTGCCCAAAGAAACCAGAAGACAGTACCAGATCCCCTGAAATTATTACAGATAGGTGTGAGGCACCGTGTGGGTTCTGGGAACCTGACCTGGGTCCTCCTGAAAAGCAACCAAAGCTCTTAACCACTGAGCCACCTCTCCATTTACCAGAAATCAGCTTTTAAAACACTCCTATTGTTCTAAACACTCCTCTTCCGTGAAAGCTGCATTTGGTAATGTATTATTGGCTTTTACATTTTTCTCTCAGGTCCCTCAGGGCTATCCAAGAGCAATGCAGCTGCTCCCCAGTCTCTGAAGTACCCAGCCGTGACATTCTGTGCTCAGCACTGCTCTGCTGCGAAAGGGAATCATTTTTTTTTTTTTTATGTGGCCCAGGAGAAAACACAAGCATCCAAGTAAGAGAGCTGAAAAGTCCTGGCCTCTTCACATGGCCTTGAGGGGGAAAAGGCAGTCAGCTGTCCTCACAACCTCAGAGGAAGGCTCAGTGTTAGGAGCAATAGATGAACACATCACAGAATCAGATATGGAAACCTTAAAACACACACACATCTTTAAAAATCTTCCCTTTCAGGAGATCTGATCCCATGAATCGTTTTCACAATGCAATCTTTACTAACCCCTGAGGCAAACAATACGTGTCACTCTGATATGGCTGTTAGCAGACAGCTGGCTAACCTGCCCAGCATGTCTAACTGGGCAAGAATTCCAAAATGAACCCAAAAGCATTTAATGCATCAAAAACATTTTCAAATAGCAGGTTAGGATTTCTCTTTAACCTCTGGACTTGCTCTCTTAGTAAAAATAGCTCCCTTGCTTTTTTTTTTTTTTTTTTTTTTTTCTCCTTTTGAAAACCTGCATTGAACAATGAGTCACCAGGTGACTTCTCTTCCCTTTATTTCTGAGTTCTACTTCAAAGACAAAAAGTCTTCCTTCTCTTTGTCTCCTCCCTTATACCTGGGCTCTATCATTCAAGGTCATGAAGGAGAAGGTTAAAGCAAAAAATGTCCTTCATCTCACATAGAGCTGTTTATACGCATGTGAAGCAATTATGGCAATTAAAAATTTGAGTATCTCTAGAGATCCAGTTCAAGGGCTGCTGAAACCCAGCCATTTAGAGAGCGTCCTTCTGGTGTTGCTTAATTTATTTGAATAAAGGGTAGTGAGCGTCTTATTTTAAATATCCGGTGGCAGTAATTGGGCTGGTGTTTGTTTTAATTTTCGTTATTGGGAGCCTGAATAAATACCATTTGCGTTCTCTGTCACTTCCAGCTAGCCAAGATGCTGCAAGATACATAATGGTGGATTGTTGCCCTGGCAACTCCTCTACAACCACACGTTCTCTATGGCAACCCAAGCTCCCTGGAATACAAATGAAAATCCATAGCAACAGAGAATCAAAGAGGTGATATCTAGAGACCAAAAAGCTCATGTAACATTTATTACCCACGTTATAGATACCTTTGTATGTTTGACAAATAAAATTTGTATTCAAGAGCAGATTGGCTAGAAAACACTTGGGATATATTAGAGATATTTTCCCAATTTAAAAAACAAAACACTACAGTACTTAAATTATCTATCTGTTGAGTACACTAATAAATATAAAATATATGCAATTCAAGTCTTTAAAACAATTTATGTGAAAATCAGCATATACTTCTCTAGCAACTAATGAATTATGAACCATAAATATATGAACACCAGACACATAAAGATAATCACTTATGCTTACGTCTCTTTGACATTGTTGTTCATCTGATTTTACTTTATTTATTGTTCCTCTAGTTCTTTTTCTCTTCAATGATGCAGCAATAAAGCTCAGAAAAAAAAAAAAAAAAAACAACCCAGCTCTACTTTATAGAACGTTATATTTCAAAAGAAAAAGCCCTCTGTGGTTTCTTACGTGTCACCCACTTAACTATGAATCTGTGCAAGGTATTTCATCTACGTGTCAGTTTCTTAATCTGTCAAAGGACATGACACCTGCCTCCTCCTCATTTCCAGCTTGCTACAAGAAGTACTGGATAAGCCAGGAGCGTGCTGGAAAGAAATGAAGCACACTGTCATAGCTGAAGCAACCGCGAGCTAAATACTCCTCGTCATGTTTGCCATTTTTTAAACGCTGCGGTGACTTGTAAAGTCCACGCACGCGGCAAACTGTCGACTGGACAGCCGTGCACTGGACACAAAATCTGCTGCCGGTTGTTGGTGTGAAAATAAGGTGGCTAAGATCGGTAGGCAGGTCCCCGCATTCGTAACACTTCTGTTCTGTGGGCCTCTTGAATCCATATAGTGTTTATGTTCTGGAAAGAGGCACTGGGCGACGACGGGACACAGAGGGCTCAGGACCACAGCGGAGGATACACCCTGTGACAGACCATAGACTTGGGCTGGCCCAGGCTGGGTAGATGAGTGGGCAGGTCAGAGCTCCAGAAGGAACGAAGGGAAAGGGTGTGACATGTGACATGAGGCTTTCAGAATGGACGGAGCCACGATGGGAAGAGATGGGTGGCCAAGAGAAGGGGTGGTTGTCAGAAGACCCTGAGGTAGGAAATAGTTCAGTGTGTCTGCGTAGGCAAAAGCCTGCCTAGCCATTGGAGGAACTGGGTGTAGAAGTTAGAGCAAGCTGAGATGAAAATCCTGAGGGACGTGGGCACAATGGGGTCCTCGAGAGAAAGGGACATGGCTTTGTAGAGAGGAGTCAGACAGTAGATCTAGGTAAAGAGCAGAAGGAGGTGAAGAGGTCATCCAGATGACTGACAATGACCTGCCTTACAGCAGACAGCGCCCCCCCCCCCCATGGAGACCCGTGAAAGAGTAGGAGACAGGGTTGAGCGAGCCGGAGGGGTCAAGGACACCACAAAAAGACCTACAAAGTCAACTAACCAGGGTGCACGGGGCCTCGCAGAGGCTGGACCACCAACAAAGAGCATGCAGGGGGTGGACCTAGGTTCCCTATATATATGTAGCAGATGTGCAACTTGGTCTTCATGTGGGTCCCCTAACAATTGGAGCAGGGTTATCTCTGACTCTGCTGCCTGCCATTAGATCCCTTTCTCCTAACTGGGCTGACTGGTCGGGCCTCAGTGGAAGAGAATGCGCAATGGGAAGATTTGATATCCCAGGCAGGGTTGGTACCCAAGGAGGGCTTCCTGAACTTCTCAATGAGAAGGAAAGAGGGTAATAGGGAGGGAAGGATTTGTGAGGGTGAGACTGGGAGGAGACAGGGGGCATAATTGGGATGTAAAGTGAATAAAAAATGAACAAAAGAAGAAAAAGAAAAGAAAGTAAGTAGATGTAGCTGAGCTAGATTTTGGTAGCAAAGCAGTTTGCTGGTGTGTGTAGGCAGAGAAGGCAGGAGTGAGGAGAAAGCAGTTATCTCTCAAGTTTTTTGACACAATGAGAGCTCATACTGTCATCTGCTACTATGAGAGACAGGGATGGTGCTGAGCTTTCGGGTTGCACTAAGCAATCAGGGATGCAAGACAGCGGAAGGAATTGTTACGGTCATCTCCATGCCCCCATAAAGAGTCTAGATCTGGGCTATCTACTTTTATCTAATTTTCACACGACCATTTTCTCTTGAATTGAAACAGTTCACCTTGCCTGAATACTGTCTGTTGTTCTTGACTAATTAGCATTGCCAGGGCTGCATGCCCAGGGACCTAACACAAAGGCAGGCACATTCGGACACAAGAGCAAAGAAAGATAAGTTCCACAAAGCATGAATGTTTGGATCATTAATAAGAGTCATGCATCTCACCCTAATAGAGTTAGCACTGAGTTCCTGATGCACACACAGCAGTGCACAGCGCCAAGCCACTCAACGGTCCAGCGTGGTTGGGGGAGGGGCTTCCAAGACACCACTCTTAGCTGAGGTTCTACTGACAGCCAATGGCTCCTGACAGAGGGAGGATCACTTTTCTTTGGGGATGTAGTCTCTGGTAGGTCACCTACATCCCAGTGAATGGTCCCTCACCCATTCACACATGGACTCAGAGGGTTATTAATAACAATAACAATTTTTAAAAGGGCATCAAGTCAGGAGGAGATGAGATGATAGGTCCTGGGTGGGGGGAGTTAGAGGGAGGTATTTGGGCTGGAAAAGATCAAAATACTTGTGTGTGTGTGTGTGTGTGTGTGTGTGTGTGTGTGTGTGTGTATTTATATATGTATGTAATATTCAAGGAATTTTTTAAAGTACACTTTAATCAAAAAGATTGTCAAGAATTCAAATTATCTCATAAGCCCATTTTTACATCAGAGTAGAAAATTAACTAATAACAAATTTAGTGGAGTGCACCTTAAGCATTTGAGAGGCAGAGGAAGGTGGGGATCACTGTGACCTTTCAACCAGCCTATTCTACATTGTGAGTTCCGGGCCAGACGGTACTTCAAGGTGAAACCCTGTCTCAAAAATAAGTATGATTCCTGAATATCAAAAACATCTGACTATGAAGCTCTCAGCAACACAGAGCCAGCCTTAGGCACCCCCCACGCTCCCAATCACACATTCTACTGGGAACCTGAAAGTCTCATCATTCACAGGTGGTGTACTGGCTAGTTTTGTGTGTCAACTTGACACAAGCTGAAGTTATCACAGAGAAAGGAGCTTCAGTTGAGAAAATGCCTCCATGAGATCCAGCTGTAAGGCAGTTCTCAATTAGTGATCAAGGGGGGAGGGCCCCTTGTGGGTGGTACCATCCCTGGGCTGGTAGTCTTGGGCTCTATAAGAAAGCAGGCTGAGCAAACCAGGAGAAGCAAGCAAGCCAGTAATCCCTCCATGGCCTCTGCATCAGCTCCTGCTTCCTGACCTGCTTGAGTTCCAGTCCTGACTTCCTTTGGTGATGAACAGCAGCGTGGAAGTGTAAGCCAAATAAACCCTTTCCTCCCCAACTTGCGTCTTGGTCATGATGTTTGTGCAGGAATAGAAAACCCTGACTAAGACAGGTGGTTCCCTTCCGTTCTGTTCATCTGTCTGAAGGAGATGGCCTCTCTGGGCTGTTCCACAGACACTGCAGCTCCTGACTTGATTGCAATGTAAGTAAAGTCAATGGCCTGGTAACTACGGCACAAACCATACGGTTTGATCAAAAGGTGAATATGGCAAACGAGCCCACAAGGAATTGGAAGAACCGAGAAGCATGCCCTGTAAGGACTGGTCACAGTCATTCATATCCTTTCAATTCACAAGTGACATCAGAACAATAGTCCCAAGTCATTCATAGAACACCTCATGGGTGCCCTCTACACCAGCTGGCTCAAAACGATGAGCCGATGCTTGCCTAACTCCCAAGCACAGCATGTTACTCAGAGCCCAGAATGTTCTTAGCCATTAGAGCGATTTCATAGATTTTAAACTCAGCGTATCACACTGAAAATCTCGTAAAGTATCATATTAATAATATTATTAACAAAAATATAGTACACAGCCTTGGATGCCTTTTTCTCTCGTCTTCCATTTTAGGGCTAATAAACACCATGGAATGACAGCAGTAGGAACCAGAAAGGCCAGAGAGAGCCACGGGCAGGCCATCCAAGGATGCATCTGACAGTCACTTAAGCACTTTAACTAAATGCATAATGAAACAGCTCAAGTTTAAATATCTGCTATGCATGCAAGATAAATGTTAAATAACTTAATATTCTCCACTGAACTCTTAAGATGATGAATCACAGGAAAAAGAGTTAAACTAACTGTGCTTATTAAAGACTTTACAGAGCTGGAGAATGAGGTTGTTACCTTAAATAGCAGAACGCTACTTTTAATAATTAACAAACACTTGGAGATAAAGGGGTAAATACGTCACACTGCCCTTACCTATACGAGACATCACAATGGAACTGATATTTTGCACAATTCATATACACTATTTAAAACTGTTAAACAAGGGTCGGGGACACAGCTCAGATGGGAAAAGGACTTGCCACACAAGCCGGATATCCTGAGTTTGTCCCCCAGTGCCCATGTTAAAGGGTAGGCTGTAGCAGTGTGTGTCTGTAGTCTTAGCATCCTGCAGTGACATGGGAGGCAAAGACAGGAGAGTCCCCCAGAAGCTCATGGGCCAGCTAGCCTGCATCAGACATAGTAAGAGACACCCTGTCTCAGTACAGAAATGCACTGTCTGCTGCTGAGAAGACAAGATGAGGTCAAGCCTACAGAATGCATAATATATACAAGGCCTCAACCTACCGTCTTAACAAACAAGCACAACTAAACAGGGCTGTTGTGGTGTTCAGCTACTAAGCGTGAGCTCTCAGATGAAATGAGGGCCGTGATCGGAAAGAGTTTGAAACCATTTGTAAAGAATCATAAAAACAAGGCCAGAGTAAGAGATCAATTATGATGGGACGATTCTTCTTTCCCACCACATATAGGAGACAAGATGGGCGCAAGGATACACAAGGTTCTTCATTGTCAGCTTCCAAACCCAGTTTTCTCATTCCAAACACCGTTGTTAGCACCAGCTAGCCCACTCATAAATGTGCCATTATGTACCTTTGTAACATAAAAAGTATGACATATACAGCTATTAGCACATATGTAAGCAAAAAACTGAATGAACAAACAAAATGGTAAGGTTCTAATAATGGCTAACATTGGTAAAGATATAACATTAAATGTGTAAATTTAGTTATGAGCTAATAAATGAGATTATATAAAATATACATATATGATATGGATAGTTGCAATATATTAATATTTATATTTTATATATTGAAGATATTAATATGATCTATTAATAATTATAAATAATATACTATTATATGTTATATAATAAATGAGATTATATAATATCTAGCAAATCGTTATTCCAAAAGAAAGACAGAAGATAAATACTAGAAAATATGTGAAGTGGACAGGTGTGGGTGCACATGCTTAGACTGCTGTCATTTGGGAGGTGGAGGCAGGAAGATCAAAAGTTCAAGGCCATCTGTGGATACCAGAGACCCTGTCTGAGCAACAAAAGAACTGTGCAGCCATGCGTCAACTACCTTAGGCAGGGTCTCTTGGTCAAGCTGAACCATGTTCTCTTTTTAGCCTCATCATAAGCTAACTCTTTAAGTGTTCACTGAAAGTACTCTACTGTGGGCTTTTCCTAAGAAGGGGTCCATCTCCTCTTTCTCAAGAGGATTCAGTTTCCCAAATATGTCACCTCTGGTGATGGGTTCTACCAAGAGGTCACTCCCCTAGGACACATTAGGAGAAAAAGCTGTCCTGATTTCTTCCTGGCAATGAACTTCACAGAGAGCCTGCTTTCGGTAAGTGCTCACTCAAGAATAAAGCAAATAGTGCTATCTATTGAGGGTGCACCAGCGGAAGTTGGTGTAATGTGCCCATCAAGTACCAAGCAGGACCTAAACCCTCACGACTCTCCTGACTTAATAACGTCACGTCACCAGGGATGGTGGCTCATGCCTTTTATCCCAGCACTCAGGAGACAGAGGCAGGTGGATCTCTCTGAGTTTGAGGCTAGCCTGGTCTACGAAGCAAATCACAAGTCCAGGACAGCCAGGGCTATCACACAGAGAAATCCTTACTTATAAAAAAATCAAACAAAATAATAATAATAATAATAATAATAATAATAATAATAATAATGTCACTTCAGCATATGTACCAAAAAGATATAAAGATTCATGTCAAGAATTTTTAACATGGTCTTTGAAAATAAGTGTAAAATTCTTTTTTTCTTAAGATTTATTTATTTCATACATATGAATGTTTTGTCTGCATGTACATCTGTACACCAGAAGAAGGCACTGAATCCTAGAGGACTATAGTTTAGATGGTTGTGAGCCGCCATGTGGGTGCTGGGAATTGAACTCAGGACCTCTGGAAGAGCAGCCAAGGCTATTAACCACTGCGCCACCTCTCCATCTCAAGTACAAAATTCTTAAAATGAGAAAGAGTTAAAGGAATTTTGCCCCTTCTTGGAATGGAGTAATAACTAGATCTGCTAACACAATGGAATAACGATGATGTAATATCTAAATGGAACACACGTGTTTAATAAAATGGAGTCGATGAGGCAGTCTCAGACCTCACGCATTTGGCTTGATTTTTGGACGTTAGCATGGGACAAATGCACACCCACTCAGATGCCATGTATTTACTGTAAGCACATTATATTCCTCTTCCCACAAGCTCCTGTGGTATCTAACGTATTAGTATAAGTCTGATTTTGTGTTAGATATTTTTGGCTGGGGCCATACACCTATAATCCTAGCACGGGCAATAATCTCCAGTGTGGGGCTAGCCTGGGCTACACGCAGAGAAAGGTCCAATCTGATGGGGGGGGGG
>CM052720.1:31442688-31461329 GCA_028551405.1 Uromys caudimaculatus | reverse complement strand
ACACACCATACACATCCATACATACAAAAAAACTTTTAAAAAGCTTACAGGAGTCAGAAAATTCTACTACATTAGAATGTAAAGTGTCCTTTCATCCACACAGTGACATTAGAGGTTGGTTTGGGGTGGAGGTAGGGGTTGTTCCTTCTACTTTCTTATATTTTCAGAATTTTTCTCAGGTGGGTTGCACGCTTGTCTTTCCCAGTATGTATGAGTTCCTGGGTTCAATATCTAGCGTTGCGAATATACATGAATAAATGGGATTCTTTTCACTACTGGCATATACTCATCTTAATAAAAGTAGTGGTGGGCTCTGCCTTGACCCGCCTACATGCAACAAGAGCCGATGGAAAGGGAAGGTGTTCTGAGAAACACCACAGAGAAAGAAACGGAGATACGGGGATGGCGAGGGAGGGCTGCTACCCAGCCCCATCTTAGAGTAATCCCCACTGGGCCTTTGAGCTCCATAAGCCAGACTATTCCCACATGTCGCTAAGCCTTATTTTCTGCCAGAAGAAACCAAATAAATGATCCTAACAGTAAAAGAAGACTTCAGCCAACTTCTGCTGTGCGCATCTGTGTTTTTCTCCAGAGAATCGAGCAAGGAATATAAGCCAAGGTCCACTGTCTTGCCTTGATCTTTGCTTACCAGACTGTCACTGGCTCCGTGGACAAGGTCTATCTCTGGATAGAAGCTTCTACAGAAAATGGAGATGGTGGGACTCCTCAAATAATAAATGGACAGGGTAGATCTTAATCCTTGCCTTGTTTTAAATATCTTTCTACTCTTCTATGTTTATTAAGGGAGAGTCTTATGTAGCCCAGGCTGGCCTTAAACTCTCTGTAAAGTTAAGGTTGGCCTTGAATTCACGGTCTTTGGACCTCTTTCTTCAGAGCACTACATTAGCAGCCTGTGCCACCATGGCAGTCAGTGCTTTCTGACTACTTCTTAAATGGTTTCTGCATAGCAAAAAAACAAAGAAACAAATACACAAACAAACAAATAAAAACCACCAGACTTTTCAGTAACTTTCACTGGGTGGCTGTGAAAACTTGCCCTCCGTGTCTCAGTTTCTAAGCAGATGACTAAAGATATCTCAAAATCAAACCAGAAGGCTCTTGAAATTGTTCTTTGAGCCAAATGAAGACATAATTATATTTTAAAGTACCTCATTTCTTATTGGGGAGGGGAAACGCAGCAGATAGATTTATGAGACTAATCCCCAGTCACAGCGGGACCTTGCAAAGGCAGGCTGGGTTCTGCTTTTGGTGACTAACTGTCCATGCACACACACACACACACACACACACACACATGCACACACACATGTACAAACACATACATGCACGCATACATGCATACACGCATGCACACACACACATTCACATACACACACACACACACACATGTACAAACACATACATGCACGCATACATGCATACACGCATGCACACACACACACACACACACACTCTGACCCTCTTTGCTCAGCCACTTCCTCTTGTAGATTTGTGTGTCTCGAAGAAAACATAACTGGAAGTCATGTGGCAGGGAGGTGTTCTGTACCTATTATTCCGACAGTTTTTCAATCAGTGAGAAAAGCTATCCACGGGTGTTGATTTAGAAAAATGCGCTTGAATAGAGGCCCGGCTTAGACAGTTTTAGCTTGAAAAGTGGTGAGCCATTGCTGCTCTCCAGGGGTGCTCAAATTTAAACACAGAACTCAGGTATATTTTAGGAGTAATTGTCGTCTGAGGGGTTGATTAGGGCTGCCATTTTAATTACTGGGGAAATGATAAGATTTGAAAAAAAGCCAAGTCTCTCAATGCCTTTCACTGAATTTGAGACTATTTATAGAAGCGTGGGCCAGTGTATATACATATATCTTATATATCCAAATGACACAATGCCTAAGAACTTGTCATCTTATTAGTCACTTTTATTGTTGCTGTAGCAAAATGCCTTACACCTTAAAAGAAGGAAAGATTGGTTCTGAGTCACCAACGGAGGGCTCCAGTCCTTCACTGTGGGGAAGGCACGGGAAGTAGCTGAGCGCGTTGGATCTGAAGTCAGGAAGCAGAAAGTGGATGGACGATGCTCAGTCCGACTAAGTCTAGGATGGCAGCCTGCGGGGCTGCCCACACTGAAGGTGGTTCTTTCTTCCTCGGTTACACATCCTTATAAACATACCCAGTGGTCTGTTTCCATGCGGATTCTAAGTCCAATCAAGCTAACAATGAGCATGTCCCACGGTATCGTCTGACTGATATCATCAACAGTAGCTAGGCGTCATCAAAAACAAAGCAAAATTTAAAATGTGTCCCATTCTATAAAAAAACAAAACAAAACACCAATCTTAAAAGGGTTAAGCTATTACTTATCATTGGTATTCTAAAAGGTTCACTTGCACGTGAATAAATTTCAAACAAATCTCTCAGAACAGTATTTTTTGCCATTATTTACATTTTTTTAAAAAAATGAATTCAGCCGGGCAGTGGTGGCGCACGCCTTTAATCCCAGCACTTGGGAGGCAGAGGCAGGTGGATTTCTGAGTTCGAGGCCAGCCTGGTCTACAGAGTGAGTTCCAGGATAGCCAGGGCTATACAGAGAAACCCTGTCTTGAAAAACCAAAAAAAAAAAAAAAAAAAAAAAAGAATTCCCAGTGAGGTGCTAAGGTTCAGAAAGTGAACATCACTGCCCTTGACATGCCTGAGACACTTGTTTCCCACAGTTCTCAGTAAGTGGATGCCATCCCGGGCCGTCCCTGGAATGTTGCTGAGAACCGGAATACAACACAGAGCCAGCTGGTCAGTCTGCACCGTGTGGCATATCACACCGCAGAAAGTAGCAAAGCGCAAAACTGCGTTCAGAGCTGAGGGGAAAATGTCCTGCAATAGATGTGAACTGAGGTGAGCGTCTGTCACAGAAGGAAGACCCCAGGTCACCTGCGAGGACAGGGGAGGAGTCTGTGAGGACATGTGACTAACAGTGGGCGTGGCCTAGCACTCCATGGCTGCGTGGGAACACCAGGCAGAGAGGAGAGTGTGCCTCAAGGTCTACAGGTTTAGTTGCCAGGGGCCTGTGTAGCAACATGGAGAAAAAGCCTGCAGAGGCTGGCGTCCATGAGGTGTAAGGAATGCTCAAACAGGGGACAGATCTCACAGGAAGGACAGTGTTGAAGATCTGGGATTTACTGGGCCAAGAAGAACCCTGGGAGAATCCTGAGCAGAGAAGTGAGTTTGCTTTCGAAAAGCCTTTTCTGGGAGGAAAATATGGAGTGCCCCAGTCTGGGGTCTGTGTCATTTGCCAGAATGGAAAACACACACACACACACACACACACACACACACACACACACACACACACACACACACACACACCCCTGCATACTTCAAGATGGAGAGAGCCAAGGATTTCTGGATTGAAAGAAAACTGTCCAAGGTCATTGTGATCTGAGGGACGTCAGCATTTAGGGAGTTGTCCCTTCGGGAAAAGAGAGGGGGGAATGTGGGTCAACATACACTACCACAGCCAAGAAAGCAAGCACTGCCCCAGCAGAGGAGTACCAGCGAGTAAGCTGCAAAGAGCAAGGAAGAGAGCTAGGAAGGGTCCTCCGGATATCCCTATTGACGTTACCAAGAGATGCTGCACGGAAGAGGAGCTAGGAAGGGTCCTCCGGATATCCCTATTGACGTTACCAAGAGATGCTGCACAGAGCGCTCAGAGCGAGCCACGCTGTGGTGGATGGCAGGGCCAGCAGGCAGGATGTGCGGAAGACCTGGGGGGGATACTTTCATGGAAACTTGTTTAGTTTGTTTTATTATTTGAAATAGGATCTGGACTCCAGCTAGGTAGCCAAAAAGTGCCTTGACCTTCTGATCCTCCTGCGTCTACTGCCCAAGTGCTGGGATTATGTACAATCACACGTAATTTTATACATGCTGGAAATGGGATCTAGGGACTCTTGCATGCTGGGCTAGCACACTACAACTTGGGCTATGTCCTCGCCCTGGTATTTCAGACTTTGTAACATATTATACTACACAGCTGGCTGAAACGGTAGAAGTAGAGGGGCAGGGCAGTGGGTGTGTACATACACACACACATATGTGTGTATTATTATAGACCACACAGACTTTTTCATGGCTATACTTTGACCAGAAGGAATGATAACAGTAAAACATTTAGGTGTTTGTAAACTGAAACACTCATGGTCAAGTAATTGGGTTTATACACAGAACAGGGTGAAAAAGACATTCTTAACCTCAGGCAAAGCTAAGACACCAAAGGCAATGGGGTGCAGGTTATAAACAAGGAAGAAAGGCTTGCTCAGAACTCAGTTAAAAATCTATCTGCTTGTTTATTAAATTGTATTTTTCTAAATGAAATATGAAGTCATTTTTGCCTTAATTGTGCCAGATTGCAGTGGAGACAAATGATCTCACTGCAGGTTCACTTCAAGCATGACGCCACAGTGCCATCTACTGGCTGATGTGATATATATTCATTCATTCATATTCTCATTCTCTGTCTCTGTCTGTCTGTCCGTCCCCCCCCCCCACCTGATTCTATGGAGCCCAAGCTGGCCCCAGACTCATTCACTATATAGCTGACGAAACCTTGAACCTCTGATCTGATCCTCCTGCCTCCACCTCCACAGAACTGGGATTATAGATATTGACCATCACATTTGGTTCATGTGTCCTGGGGAGAGAAGTCATGTTTTTTGTGTAGGCGAGGCAAGCCCTCTGAGCTACATTTTCAGCCCATGTAACACAAAATTGATTTGATAGC
The DNA here is from genome assembly GCA_028551405.1 of Uromys caudimaculatus. NCBI lineage: Eukaryota > Metazoa > Chordata > Mammalia > Rodentia > Muridae > Uromys > Uromys caudimaculatus. The sequence continues at coordinate 31,456,534 of CM052720.1, read as the reverse complement.
GTTTTACACAAATCACTGATTAGAACAGTAATGGTTACTTTAGTGTAGCTGCCACTTAATATGTTAATAATTGACAATATCTAAGTATTTTTATAAGTCTAGGTAAAACCCTGTATAAGTATGTTAAAGAGTTAACAGAATGTAGAATATAAAAACTTAGAAATCCTTCAAAACTGACCATGTCTAACATAAAACCAATTTATGTCAGTGGGTCTTGTTAAACACCATCTCTTGATTTCTTTATTGAAACTGGGGCAAATGTAGCCCAGGGTGGCCCCAAATGTCCTGTAGCCAAAGATGACCTTGAGCTTCCCACTTCTCCCTCCCGAGTGCTGGTGTCACAGACACATACTGCCCAGGTATTGAATAAACATCTTTGAGGTCTACAGATGTTCATCCGCTGGCCACTGTAACCCCCTGGTTCAAAACATTCCTCCTCCGCCATCTTTGGCAATACTGCCCCAGTTAATTCCACAGCCCTGGCAGGCATATGAAAGTCATACATGCTAGCAACGGTGCTAATACTCATAGCAACAATGCTATTGATTTGAGTTTATCAGACTGTTAGAGCATATCCTTGGAGTAAATATCCCTACGTGTATTTTTTAAAAAATATTTATTCTAACACCGTATGCTGGGTTGACTGGCTCAGCCTCATATCTCATATCTCATATTCTTGACTGCATGAAGAAGCTGGGTCAAGTGACTGACCTACACAGCCCAGGTTAGAGTGAGTGCAAACTCGGCTGTTTGCACAAGATGAAATCGCCCAAGGACTCACTGCTCAGAACACTCCTGGTCATTAGGCAGCACCCTGCCTCTTGGCCTCTAGGCTCATGAGAGGACTGAACCTCCCTGCTCCCTGTGCAATTAGGTGTGGCCTCTAAAGGATGCTTTAAGGCAGTGGGTTTGCCCTCTTTGGGGGAGTGGAAGAACCTTTCCACGGGGGTCACCTAAGAGCATCAGATGCTTGCATTATGATTCCTAACAGTAGCAAACTTACAGTTACGAAGTAACAATGAAATAATCATACGGTTGGGAAGGGGATTCCACAACGTGAGGAACTGTACTGAAGTGTCTCAGCGTTAGGAAGGTTGAGAACCACGGCAGTAAGGGGAGCCTCAGCTCAGTTCCATCAACTTCCGCTACCTTTTCTGCAGGGGGGACGGCCTGAGGCCCCAATATCTAGAGTAAGTAGGAGTTTCTGCTCAACCCTACTGGCTAGAAAGCAGAAGCAGAGCACAAACATTCATACGAAGAGCCACTGAGGCCCAGGATCGAGTCTCTCTACTGTGCAGCCTGTCCTGGTGGTGAAGACTGGGATCACCAAACACTGACCAAATCCAGCCTGCTACCTGTCTTTATAAAAGTTGTGCTGGACCGGAACCAAGGGAGGTGGCTCATGTGCAAACTGGACTTGACATTGAGCTACAGTAGCAGAGTCAAGGAGTTCTAGAAGAGTCTATGACACTGGTTCACAACGTATGGGTTGTGACCCCTTTGGGGGTTGAATGACCTTTCACAGGGGCTATGTATCAGATATCCTGCATATCAAATATTTACGTTATAAACAGTAGAAAATTACAGTTATAAAGGAGCAGTGAAATAATTTTATGGTTGGGGTCACCACAGCATGAGGAAGTGTGTTAGGAAGGCTGAGATACACCGGCCTGCCATTCTTACATGACTTAATCTGCTGATCCTCCTAAGTCCCGTGCTAGCCAGGTACTTCCAAAAACGATGGTAAATAAGACAAGCCAGCTAAGGAAGCAGGTGATGTGGGGACAAATAAACATCAGAAAATGTACCACAACGTGAAATAAAAGAGACAGCGACATGGTGCTCTTGGTGTCTATGATTCCAAGTATTTTCTGTCACTAGTTAAGGACACTGTGAAGGATTTGGAATTCAGTCTCTTCTCTGGGAAGAGCATCAACCTACTATGTGGCCCCGCTAGAGAGTTCAGCAACCTACTATGTGGCCCCACTAGAGAGTTCAGCAGTGCTAGCTCATCACAACTTTCTTTTTTTTGTTTTGTTTTTTTGTTTTTTCGAGACAGGGTTTCTCTGTGGAGCCCTGGCTGTCCTGGAGCTCACTCTGTAGACCAGGCTGGCCTTGAACTCAGAAGTCTGCCTGCCTCTGCCTCCCAAGTGCTGGGATTAAAGGCGTGAGCCACCACTGCCCGGCTCATCACAACTTTCTTATTCTCTTCTTCGCTTCAGAACTTTTTACTCTCACGAATGGGGTGGGTGTGTGAGAGAAAAAGAGAGAGAGAGAGAGAGAGAGAGAGAGATACATATACATATATATAAAATAAGGGCTGGAGCTTTGACTTGGTATGTATCTGTACTATATATATGTATATGTGTGTATATATATACACGTATATATATATATATATTATGTATGTATGATTGAATGAAGGATTGGGGTTGTGACTCGTTGGTAGAGTCACACAAAACTCTGGGTTCAGTCTGCAGTGCTGTATTCTCCAGGGGTGGTGGCACACAGCTGTAATCCCAGCAGCCAATCTATAAGAAAATTCAAGGTCATCTTCAGTCACATAGCAAGTTACAGTCATGCTGGGGAATATGAGGTTCTGCCTCAAAAAAATATATCATGTATGTATGTATGTATGTATGTATGTATGTATGTATGTATACACAGAGAGAGAGAGACAGAGACAGAGACAGAGAGACAGAGACAGAGAGATAGAAAATATCTGTATAAAACTGGAGATCACGCTAGGCAAGGTCTCTACAACTGAGTTACATCTCCAGGCCCTAAAGTGTGTGTGGTGTGTGTGTGTGTGTGTGTGTGTGTGTGTGTGTGTGTGTGTGTGTGTGTGTGTGTTGGGGTGTATGTTGGGGTGTATGTGTGCGTATATGTGTGTGTGTGTGTGCTTAGAAGCCAGAGGTCAAACAGAAGATTAACTTTGTTGTGGTTTGGGTGTGAAATGTCTCCTTAGGCTCAGGTTCCCCCCACTCCCAACCCTACCCCACCCCACCCCGTCACAGAGACTTGTAGAGAGGTTGTGGAAAGTTAGGAAGCCGAGCCTTGCTGGAGGAAGTATGTCACTGGGGATGGGCTTTGTGGTTTTTATACTGTGCCCCCACTTCCTGTTCTCCGAGTACTTCCCATGTCGGGGTGTAAAGTGATCAGCCAGCTTCCTCCTCCAGGCCCCCCCCCCCCCGGTTTCCCTCCTGTTGCTATGGCTTCCCCTGCAATATTGGACTCTCTCCTTGTGCAACTGTGAGCCAAAATAAACCCTTTCCCCTAAATTGCTTTTTGTTAAGGTATGTGTCACAGCAACCGGAAAACAAAACAAAATAGAAGACCCAGGGCATCTTTTGTCACTCTCCATCTTATTTTTTTGACACAGAGTCTTTCAGTGAACTTGAAACTCCCTGATTGACAGACCAGCTGGCCATTAAGCTCTAGCGACCTGCCCGTCTCTGCCCACCCCACTGCCATCGCGGAAGCCACGCCCTCTTGCTCTTTTATGTGAGTGCTAGGGAATCCAAACTCAGGTCACGGCGCATGTATGTACACATGAAGCACTCTTTTCAGCCTCTGCATTACTTCTTATAAATCTGACAGATGCTATTTGCATTATCACGGATCTGAAAACATCTCATTTCTTCTCTGCCCCACGCTTGTTTCAAATCAGCTTATTCGATTTCTAGATATCTGGGGCTCCCCCCCCCCAAATTTAATTTAGTTTAATTCCACTGTAGTGAGAAATCTATAAGATTTCCATTTTTTAAACCTATTAAACCAGGACTTGTGACGTACAGAGTGTCATGGGGTACGTTTCATGTACACATTAAAATAAGAAGTGTTCTGTGGTTCTCTGTAGTCTTTTATCTTTATCAGTGAAGGCGGTTACAAGTGTTCTGATCTTCTACGTCCTGGCCAGCTTTTCGTTGGGGGAGGTGAAGGGTGTCTCCAACTTCCAACTGATGCATAGGCCTATATATTCCTTTAGTTTGTTGCTTGGGTATTTATTTTTGCTATTTTACTTCATGATCTCTCAGTGTCGACAAAGTGCATATATTTTTATGGTAACATTTTGATCTTGCCTAAATTGTTTTTCCTGAGCTTAAGCCAAATGTTCTTGATTATTTGTATGCTTGGTGAGAAAATATCCTGCACTAATTTGGGATTATTTTGACCATTTTTTAAATTGAGATATATTCCTTGTTTTGTGAACATTTGATCTCATCCTGAAAGCCTAGAACTGCTCATCCTTAATGGCCTTCATACTCTTTGTTTAAAAGTCTATATCTGCTCATCCTTTACAGTTTGAGTCTCTCTTGCCTGTCTTTTTGACAATGGAAATTTTCCTGTCATTAAAACCTCATCTTCTGTAGAGAGCACTAGCTGGTCTTAATCATTTCTTAGTCTGACACATTCTGCTTTTTATTGTAGAGTTTAGTCAATTCATGCTCAATATAATTATCGATGGGGCTATGTCCAGATCTCTTCCAAGTAGCTCTGTCTTCTGTGAACTAAGTCAGTTTGCAGCTCTTGTTTCTAGCTGGATGCCTGGCAGGGAGGGTATTTAGGGAGGGCACTGCCCAGGAAGCCTGAGGTTTCTCACTGGTTCATGCTGAAAACCTACATGCTCTCTATGGTTCCGCTGCTGCCAAGATTTTTCTTTTAAATTCCCTAGTGGGAAGGGGGGCTGCAGAGATGGCTCAGTGGCTAACAGTGCTTACACTATTACCCCAGAGGACCTATACTGGGTTCATAGCACCCACACTTAGAGGATCACAACCACCAGTAACTCCAGCCCCAGGGGACCTGATGCCCTCACCCACAGGCAGGCACTGGTGCAAACACACAGGTAAGCACACATGTACACACACACACTTGTAAAAGAACACGCATTCGTGCATACACACACAATAAAAAAAATATTTTAATCATAGATTTTTAAATTCCCAGGTGGGATGAGGATATAGCTCCAAGGCAGAGCATACAAGAGGCTCCAGGTTTTGCTAACACTGGTCTCCAGTCCCTAGGTCCTTCAGATAGAGCCTTGGTTTGGGGCCCATAAGCATACTGCAAGCAGGTGCTACTTGATCAGAATATAGCAGCTCACTGTCCTGACCCCTATGTCGCAGGTATGATGTTTTAGAATAATCTGTGTTTTCCATCAGTCCTGTGGCTTCCACGTATCTTGAAATAGCTGCAGGTTCTTAGATTGAATTTTTTTTTAATTTTTTTATTCTTAGCCAATGCTCTCTGATTATATGTAAGAAAGGTTGAATGACCTCGTGATTTCTGTTGATATGCTTGAAGTCTCTGGCAGCAGTACAGGTTTGAGCTCTCCAAGTACGTAAAGGTCATTTGAGCCTTTCTTAAACACTTGCCTAAGCCAAGTGGTTTCAACACCCTTTAAAGCAAAGATGTTTTATTCAGTTCCCCATAAGATATTTCAAAAACACGGTAATTACTAAAGTAAATATAGAAAAGGCTAGCCCTGGCAAGGAGGGACCTTGTAATAGAAGGAGAGGCAACGGGACAGGGTGGGGCCGAGGGTGGGACTCTGTCTGTTTATGAACCCTGTGAACCGCAGAACGGCATGAGTGTCCGAGACACAGCTTTACCTCCGCCTGCCAAAAGCATCGGCAAACACACGAACGCATTTACTGAAAACACACACCTGCTATATCCTGAAGCTCGGAAGGGAAGGTGTCATTGCTAGAAAGTAAAACGACAAAAGCCAGAAAATCGAACTTCTACGATTTCTAAATATTTCTTTTTCCTTCTACCAAGATATGGCTCATGATAAAAGTCTCCAATCAATAAATGGCATCAGGCCCAGAAATTCAGAATATGAAGACATAATCATTTGCCCCTGTGGTGTTTTCCTTTCTTTATGAAAACTTCATTTTTTAACTTCTTCGACACCTTTTGATGAACACCAACTCCACACAGCTTACACCTACCATAGCACCCCTGGACACTTCCCTTCTGCCTCTTTGCTTCTGACTCTCACCTCCCTGCTTCGCAGTGGCAGGCACGACAATACAACCTTGTCAACAGGAGATACACAGTAGCCATTTTCCCCAGAACACCCTGTCTCCAGATCTAGCTGAGAGAAAAGGCTTACAGGAACCACATCAACAAGAAAGGTCTCCTGCCACCCACTGCAAGCCCCTGGGCTCCCCCATCTTCTCCCTGGCCCAATTAAGCCACAAAAGCTTAACCACTCCTTCCAGGTTCAAATTTTGTACAGACGCTAATATAAGTGTGAACTTTCATCCCAAAGTCAGACTAGGGCTGGAACCAGGTCCCCTGACCTCAGAATCTGCTCTCTACTGCCACAATACAAGGCTTTCAATAGTAGACGCTAAGATCAAGAAAACCAATCCAGCAGAAAATGTATATAAAATTAGCTAAAATACATTCTAAAAGAATGAGCACAGCAAACAAACTACAAAAAATTATATATTTTAAAATATATCATATATGATCCTATATGATTATATCAGGATAGCATTGAACATATTTAGGGTTCAATGACTACTAGCACAGCCATTAGGATCAACTGTGAAACTATTCTGGGACTCTGCTCTATGTTTTATTCATTAGGTCCCTCGGCCTTTACAGAACATCTGTGACAGACCCCGTAAGTCCTTCTGAAGTCTTGACTTGGGAAGCTAAAGAGTCCATGGTGAGCCCCAGGCTCTCTGGCTCCCTCCCGTTCCCAGAACCACCCCATCCAAGAAAAAGCCACTTGTCTGTTATGCAAGTGGCTCTCGCTTCCTGCACCTCTAGCCGTACATATTTTTGGTCACTGGGAAGATTAAGATTCCAACTGAAGAAGCCAGCACAGGCAGCCTGGGAAAGCTGTTCTGGTTCTCACAGAACAACCGGAAGGAGAAAGGTTGGTTCTACCCAGGAGGCTCGTGGTTGAAGCGTTGACCAAAAGAACCAGTCTTCTATTTCTGGCCCAGTCCCTAACACAGGCCCCCTTTACATTGGAAAGTAACACGAATTAATTATTTTGGGTCCGCTCTGCCGCAGAATGCTCTCTCCCTGCACCATGAAGAGAAAGCAACAATCCAGGCTTCCAGAATCTCCGTAGCCCAGTCGGGGGCCATCCCAACTCCCTTATTCACAGAACAAACATGTTGAAATACGCAAGGGAAACCTCAATATTAAAACCACTTTGAAGGTGTAATAATACTGTTTTAGAGAAGGATCTGACCCTCTGCGTTTCCACTGGCCAGGCAACCCGGTTCTCAGCTTAATACTCAGATAACCTTTGCTCGGGCTTCTGAAATTCCTTGAACTTTGGTAAACCAGAGTTCCTCATCATTGTAGCACTGAGCAGGAGTTAGCTTGGACAGAGGGGGTCCTCCGTGATAGTAAATAAAACAACAAAAAAGAGTCTTCCAGATCAGGTACACCTCTGGTTCCTCTTTCAGGGAACAACTTCTTGCAATCACAAGATAAAGCAAACTACACTAGGGACCAAAGGCAGTCTGAAGCTTAGTCACCCAGGCAGCTTCCGGCAGCCATGTTGGAGAAGAGTGCAGGTACTATACACGTGAGCTAGCCCAAACCCTATCGCAAGCCCAGCCTAAAACCTCACAGGCCTTTCCAAGACTTTGCAATCCAGATGTCTCTGACTAATAAGAGAGCATCCTCAGAGGCACGCTGTTTACGTCACACTGTCCATGTGGAGCAAAGTTTAAGTGCTACTTGCTCACAGTGGAATTTTACAGTTGTGAAGGGATTTTAAAAAAGGAAAGAAAAAAGATGGTTAACTGGAAATCTGTGCAAGAAGGAACTGGAGTCTGAGGAGCAGTGACTTTGACTTAATTCAAAGGTACAAAATTTAGCCCAGATAAGGGTATCAATGTGTGTACAAGATACCAGTGGGGAAAAGCCACAGAAAGGAATGTCCCTTTAAATGAGTTGAGACATGGTCACCTTGATATACATCAGATAGTCCCAGGGAATGCTTTTCCCGCAAAGTTGGCCATTTAAAGTCTCAAAAGCACAGAGAGAAACCAGAATAAAAAATCAGCTCAAAAGAAAACTGCCGCAGGCCAAAATGTTAACAGAGCATTCACGGGTAACCAAGGCCTGAAAGAGATCATACTCCGAGGTGCATTTAAAAGCAGATAACTTCAAATCCTCACAGCGAACTCCGTTGAATAAGTTACCTATAAGCCAGCTTTTAAAACTCTGTACACTTGCTTCATGTCAGACGTGGTCACGGTTGAAAGAATTAAAAATAAAATAAGTATATTAATAAAATCAAAATATTTGCAAGCCCCTGGAGTTCCAATGTTGATTCAAGAAGAATATAAGAGAAAAAAAGGTATGAAGAATTTTAGTTGCTTTTATACTCACTATGAAATCTGCCTTAAAAGATTAAGTCTAGTTTGAGCCTCGGGATACAGACCTGACAGCTCAGCTACTTGAGAGGCTAAGGTAGGAGGGTCACATGTTCAAAGCTGCTGGGGTTAGAGGGAGAAGCTGGGCAACTTAGAGACACTGCCTCAGATGGTAAGAGAGCTGGGACTATAGCGATGGGGTCCCGTGTGCCTAGCACATGCAAGGGCTTGGGCTGGATCCCCAAGAACAGCAGAACACAAATGAGAAGAATAAGCCAAGAGACAACCATGCAAGCAATGACAAACCTTGGTGGAATCCTACCAGAAGAGAAGACCAAGGAAAATATTTGGAGAGAATGAGACCCTGGTCCATGGCGGTCGATTCTCTCGCGACCTTACCAAGTGCTCAGACTTTGTGTGCAAAGAGCTTAGTGGTCCAGATCCCACTTCTTGTCAATAAGATGAGAGTCAGTCCACAGAGTATAAACAGTACAAGTCAATATTTAGTATATGAAACAAAAAAAAAAAAAATAGATAATGCTGTCTTTCCTTTTTCTGAAGTAAGGAAGATGGTACAATATGATAAACTATCCAAGCAAATTCCTACTCCAAAAACATTTTCTGGGCCCAGGAGAACATACCCACAGTGGATAAAGTACTTGCCATGCAAATGTGAGGACTGAAGCTCAGATCCCCCATGTAAATTAAAGCTACATAAACATGGCATCCACCTGCAATTATCAGCGCAAAAGGAGGGGCTGGGGAGAGGGTATCTATGGATAAGCTGGCTAGTTAGAATAGCCTTCATTGGCTAGCTCTGGGTTTAGAGAGACTCTACCAAAATAGATGAAATGAAGATGCCAAGCTGGGCGGTGGTGGCGCATGCCTTTAATCCCAGCACTTGGGAGGCAGAGGCAGGTGGATTTCTGAGTTCGAGGCCAGCCTGGTCTACAGAGTGAGTTCCAAGACAGCCAGCTACACAGAGAGACCCTGTCTCGAAAAAAAAAAAGAAAGAAAGAAAAGAAATGAAGATGCCAGGCATTAACTTTGGGCCCCCACACACATGTGCACGTGTGCACTGATACATGCATCCCCACGCATGTGAGCCCAACCGCACACAAAATAAATAAGGTTCACTGTGAGGATTTGAAGTTATCTGCTTTTAAATGCACCTCGGAGTATGATCTCTTTCAGGCCTTGGTTACCCGTGAACGCTCTGTTAACATTTTGGCCTGCGGCAGTTTTCTTTTGAGCTGATTTTTCATTCTGGTTTCTCTCCGTGCTTTTGAGACTTTAATAAATAAATGGGTTTTTAAATAACCATTTTCTGTAACTGTTAAACACATTTACCACTGTGCCTCTGGAGCACTGGACAAATTCACTAATGGCTCACGCTTCTTCGTGGCCTCAGCATCAGACATGGTATCCAGCATGCAGTTTGTGAAATACAGGAAAATAAACCTTCTGGCACAGGTCTTGTTCTTGAAGCCACTATGACACCCATTGGAGGGGTGGTACTCCTGACTTTCGCGGCTACCCTCTGATCTTGGATGAACATGTGCCTAGCATCCCTCACCTGCAGAACCTCCAGTCCGGGCGCCAGACAATGCTGCAGAGCACCACAGGTTTCTCTTGATGAGCAGAGGCCAGCTGGGCCCTGAGGCTTGTTGCCTCTGTCCAGTGTCTCAAGTGTGTTTGGTCACATGACCCTAGCCTGGGAAAAGGTCAAAATTCTTCACCCCAAGAATATTCCTTACTGAGCGTGTGTTACAATGGCACAAGAATAAGGTGGAAACTCCCCAGTCAGATTCATAGAAGTCAGAGACCAGCTGTGCTTCATTCACAGTCAGCGTGGGCTACTCATCGGAATCTGACCTAATGTAGCTCAGTTGACACTTTGGAACTGAGGGAATGTTTTTAAATTGTTTTATTAAGACCATTGGGATGTTTTGGAGAAAGCATCCAGTCTTTATTCTAATTCCGGTGTAATCCTCTGACCAACCTAGTAGCATCATAGAAGGCTTCTCAACTGCCATTCAACGACATGAGACCTTGGGCTCAGCTCCTTCCAATACCAAAGTATGACACCTTTAGGAGTTCACTTTTACATCACTTATATATTTATAGTTGCTCTTAGTGTGGTGGTTTGAATATGCTTAGCCCAGCCCACTATTAGAATGTGTGGCCTTGTTGGAGTGGGTGTGGCCTTGTTGGAATAGGTGTGGCCATGTTGGAGTGGGTGTAGTCTTGATGTAATAGGTGTGGCCTTGTTGGAGTGGGTGTGGCCTTGTTGAGGTGGGTGTGGCCTTGTTGGAGTGGGTGTGGCCTTGTTGGAGCGGGTATGGCTTTGTTGGAGAAACTGTGTCACCAAGGCTGTGGGCTTTTTGTCCTAGCTGCCTGGAAGCCAGTCTTCTCCTGTTTGCCTTCAGAACAGGATGGAGAACTCTTAGCTCCTCCTGCACCATGCCTGCCTGGATGCTGCCATGTTCCTGCCTTGATGATAATGGACTGAACCTCTGAACCTGTAAGCCAACCCCAATGAAATGTTGTCCTTATAAGAGTTGCCTTGGTCATGGCATCTGTTTACAGCAGAAAAACCCTTATTAAGACAATTATAAAAAAGAGGTAAAACAAAGCCCAGAAAGGAACAGGAATAGGTGCAGATGTAGAGAAGTTAGGATCCATGTGCGTGACTGGTGAGGATATAGAATAGTACGCTGCTTCAAAAACCAGTGTAAAGAAGATGACCTAGGCCTTAAATCCCAGAACTCGGGAGGCAGAGGAGCGGGATGGGTGAGGGTTTGGGTCTAAAGCCAGCTTGTTTTAGATAGTGAGTTCTAGGCTGGCCAGGACAGCATGGTGAGATCCTGTCTCTAAGAGTAGAGAGGAGGGGAGGGAGGAAGAGAGAGGAGACAGGGGAGAGAGGAGGGGAGGGGAGGAGAGAGGAAGAGTGAGGAGAGGAGGGAAAATAAAGGGGGGGGCGGGAGAGAGGGGAAGAGAAGAAGAGAGGCACCTCAGAAACTTAAACATACCTTTACCACACGAGTCAGCAACCACACCTGGATACAAGCCCAAAGCAACTGAAAGCAGGATCTCAATGACAAAGCTATAAGCCCAGAACTGTAGGACTCACGGTAACCAAAAGGGAGAAGCAGCTGAAGATGCCACTGGTGACTGATGGATGCCTGTCACTCCAGCGGTGGGGGATCAGAACCCTCTTCTGGACTCTGCCTGAGTGTTGCACACACACACACACACACACACACACACACACACACACACACAGAGCACAAGGGCTTTTAAACTTTCATAAATACCAAACCTTACAATCCCTAAGCAGTATAAGGTGGTTAAGCATCTGGAGATGCCTGTGGTGGGTATTCTTATACATTACCCCCCTGTCATTGGTCTGTGTAATGTAGAGCCTGTCTTAAGCTCTCTACAGCATCTCTGCTATCATCATCCTCTCCATCTGCCCTTCTCTCTAGTGTGTGTGTGGGTATCCAAGAGGGAGGACCCTGGGAGTGGCTCAGCCCCGGTAGGTGAGTTCTCGCCCACTCAGCCTCCGGCCCAGTTCCATCCTCCAGATTCAGGGTTGGTCTCCTCTGTGGTGATGGCTCTGGCTACAGCAACACTTCTCAATCCATAGCCTGTAATAGAATCACCCGAGGGCTTCTAAAACAGAAACCTCAATACCGAGAGACAGCTCAGTTATTACAGCGCTTGGCCTGCAATCATGAGGACCCAGGTTCAGACTCCATGTTGCAAAGCTGAGCGTGGTCGTACACACCTGTACTTCCAACAATGCTGAGATGGGATGAGAGGGGGGAAAGCAGACAGATCCTTGGAAGCTCAATGGGCCGCTCATCTGGCCTGTGTGACAACGTTTCAGACCAGTGAGACAGTCTCAGAAGGTAGGAGGTCCCTGAAGACACACTGGAGACTGACCTCCACACATGCGCCATGCACGAATACACAGGGAGTATTCCTCTCTCCCTCCTCCTCTCCCCTGCCTTCCCTCTCTCCTGTGTCCCCTCTGTCTCCCTCTCAGTCTGTCCCCTGGCTCTTTGCTGGGACCCATGCTCTGGATGAGGTACATCTAGGTCAAAGTGAAATACACATGCATTTCTAGAATATTCCGAGTATGCCACTGGTGTCTCTGATGTTGACCTGGAGACAACACTTGAATTCGCCTAAATGAAGGAATTGGTACCATATTTCTGCTTCAACCTATTCTAAATAAGCCTGCTTCACCTTCGGAAAAGAAGAGAGAGAAGGAGCCTTGAGGAAAAGCTCCTCTCACTTTCACAGCAGGATGGACTGTCTAAAGCAGCTAGAAATAACTCATCCGATTAGGGGTCTGACTTAAGTCTTCTCTGCCCTCTCTCCTAATTACTCATGGGAAAATTAAGATTCGGAGAAAAGAAGGCACCCATGAGATGTAAGAACTGCTTGGGACAGAACTATTCATAGGATCGGAACCACGGCTGTGCCACACTGATTATAGTGCTCAGAGGACACAGCAAACCAGAGGCCACCAACTCACAGATATAAATAAGAACCAGCTTGACAACAGGCGAATGGGCTGGGCCGTTTCGGCCTCCTTGACATCCGGGGTTGGGAGCTTCTCACCCTCAGGTGCCAAGCATTTCTTAACCACCGGGATATTACTCATTCCTGCTTAACAGAAGAAATGTCAAAAGAACGCTGGGCACTTTCTCTTTCATAGGAAATCTTTGAAATAAGTCCTAGACTGAGGGCAGGTCTCAGCTGGTAGAATGCTTTCTAAACGTGCACCAAAGGCGGAAGTACTTACTCATCAGCGTCTCGAGAGGGTCAGAACTGACAGATGAATATATATGTTCAAAGAGAATGTATTAGATTGACTTGATAGTCAGAGTAGAACAGAGTAGACTATCTCACACTGGAGAGACCAAGAATGCAGTAGTCCAGGAGGCTCAGTTCATGGAGGCAGGTGCCTTCAACAGTCCCAATCTGCCACCAAAAGCCTGGAGGACCCCTGGAGAGTCACTGTTCCAGAGTCTAAGCTGGTTCTGGTGTCACTGAAGGAATCAGCAGCGTCACCAAGGTGAGCCGGCTCACACGAGTGAAGGATAAATAATCATACAGCAAAATGCTTTCCTTGTTCGGTGTCGTTTTACCTGCGATGTTACCATCAGGGGTTGCCCACACTGGGAGTGGGTCTTCCTACATAAGTGGTTCTCCATCTTCCTAAAGCTGTGAACCTGCAATACAGCTCCTCATGTGCTGACCCCCAACCATAAAATTACTTCAATGCTACTTCATAACTGTAATTTTGCTATCGTTATGAATTTTAATGTAAATAGCTGTGCTTTCTGATGGTCTTGGGTGACTCCCATGAAAGGGTCGTTTGACCCCTCAAAGAGGTCCTGCTGCCCAAGTTCAGAATCACTGTATCAATGAAGGAAATCAAAACAATCCCCTACAGGCCAATGTAATGTAGA
>CM052720.1:31415245-31442188 GCA_028551405.1 Uromys caudimaculatus | reverse complement strand
CAAATGCTAAACTGAAGGAAAGAGGCGGGACTTCTGGGTCCCCGTAGGCAGGGAGAGATGGAGGAAGAGAAAGAGATCTCGCACCAGGCAGTGGTGGTGCACGCCTTTAATCCCAGCACTTGGGAGGCAGAGGCAGGTGGATTTCTGAGTTCGAGGCCAGCCTGGTCTACAGAGTGAGTTCCAGGAAGCCAGGGCTACACGGAGAAACCCTGTCTCGAAAAACCAAAAAAAAAAAAAAAAAGAAAAATGAAAAAAAAAAAAAAAGAAAGAAAGAAAGAGAGGTCTCGCCATGCCTCGGAGGGAGGAAATGTGACCAGCCATGTGAGATCTTGAGCAGAACAGCCATAGGCTGCTTGCTTCCCCAGGCAGGAGATTAGCAACACAGCTAAGCGTAGTGCAGTTTTGGGTTGCTGAAAAAGGGAAGGTAACAGAGAAACTAAAGTTGAGGGCCGATTTAGGGGCAGATTTAGGGCGCTGAGCTGGGAGTGGAAAGAAGGGTGTGAGATAGCCAAGAAGGGCTTAGAAGAGCCCAGCAATTGAGCCAATAAGCTTGTGTGTGTTGTGTGTGTCTTTCATCTGAGGATCTGAGGGAAACTGGGCGGGACTGGTAGTAAGGTTTGCCCAGAGCTTAAAGCAGGGCAGTAAAATCTTTACGAAACACCCCTTTCTGCCCTTCTGGTCACTTAGTGGGTCGTCTAGCTGGCCAGCCATTGATGAATGCTCACCATCTCTAGACTTCACCCTCCAGCCACAGTGACACTTCCACCCTTCCCAAGCTGTCCTCCACCTCCACTGGCACAGGCCGATCAGGGTCACAGTGACCCGATAGGTTCCTTTCCTTGTCTCGCCCTCTCAGAAGCTTTGGATTGACTCACTGTCTTGAAGCCCCTTCCTGTCTTGGGTTCCGTGGCTGCACACACCTGCCCTTTCTCTGCCACTCACCACTTTCCTCCATGGGCACCTCCTTCCCTATCCAACCTTAAAATGTAAGTGTCCCCGGGTCAGCCATTTCATGGATCTCATTAGCAACCCATTGTAAGCTGGCACTTCCTGTTACGCTTTTTTTGGTAATGTGTCCTTATTCACTTCACTGAGTGTTTTAGTCACTCACTGTTCTATGGCTGTGGAGAGAGAGCAAAACATTTCATTGGTGCTGGCTTACAGTGTCAGAGGTTAGTCTGTTATCATGGTGGGGAACGTGGTGGCCTGCAGACAGACATGGCGCTGGAGAGGTAGCTGAGAGTTCTATATCCTGATTCACAGGCAGAAGTAGAGAGAGACAGACACAGACAGACAGTCAGTCTGGCATGGGCTTTTGAAACATCAAAGCCCGGGGCTGGAGAGATGGCTCAGCGGGTAAGAGCACTGACTGCTCTTCCGAAGGTCCTGAGTTCAAATCCCAGCAACCACATGGTGGCTCACAACCATCTATAATGAGATCTGATGCCCTCTGCTGGGGTGTTTGAAGACAGCTACAGTGTACTTACATATAATAAATAAATCTTTAAAAAAAAAAAAAAAAAAAAGAAAGAAAGAAACATCAAAGCCCACCTCCCAGTGACACACTTCCTCCAAGGCCATACCTAAGTGAGCCTTTGGGGCCATTCTTATTCAAACCACCAAGCTGGGCTATGGGCTGTGAGGCCAGGGTGTGTGGGTATGTGAATGTTTTCCACTTGTCACTGAACCTCAGCATCCTGGCCTAGGACCCTGCAGAACGCAGGAGTGTAATGTGTGAAGCTAAGCCGGAAGACATGCTGTAGTGACCTTATTCTCTATTAGATGACTGCTAGGGCAGGCTGGGCAGTCCAGCTAGCACCTTGGGAAGACACTCATGTTTCCTATTGTTGAGGTTTAATCTGTAGCTATGTATTGTAATGCTGGTTGCCCCTTATGAGGAGATCCTCGGGGACAAGGAAATCTTCATGTACACCAAGTGATGCTATGTAACCTTGCTCCTTAATTGAAAACTATTGGTTGAATAAAGATAGGACAGTCTATAGCTGGGCAGAAGAGAGGTAGGTGGGGCTTCAGTTGCCTGGCTTGGGATCTGAGGCAGAGACCACAGAGAGAGGAGGAGAAAGAAGACACCCTAGGGTAGGTGGATCATGAGTGCATGGTCATGGGCTGGCCAATTGGAGTAGGAGAGACCCAGGAGAAACACGGCAAGTTATATCTCAGGGTTATTGATGGG
The DNA here is from genome assembly GCA_028551405.1 of Uromys caudimaculatus. Lineage (NCBI taxonomy): Eukaryota > Metazoa > Chordata > Mammalia > Rodentia > Muridae > Uromys > Uromys caudimaculatus. Next base: position 31,439,994 of record CM052720.1, on the reverse strand, counting down.
GGAAGTACACAAAATAGCATAGAGGGTTGATATCTGCCCAGCTCGAGTGCATTTAAGACTTATTATTAAGGTTTTGTGTCTTTTATTTGGGAATCAAATGATTTAAGATGGGGTAGAAACCCCCAATTAATTTTAATCAGTTTATACGGTGAGAACTCTGGCTGCCCTCCAGTATCAATGTCCCAGGAACATGGCTGAGCTTCTCCCAGTCCGATATAGAGACAACAACAATTCAGCTGACATATTTGTAGCAACTTCATGCGAGATCCTGAGCCAGTGTTGGAATAAGGAATTTCCTCCAGGCTTGCCAGGCATTTGTTCCTGGATGCTTAGCCCCCAACATGACAATTAATCATGAAAGACAGCGAGTGACAGCTGAGCCTGTGAAGATTAATGGTGAGACTTAACACTGCCTGTGGTGGCTGATCGTGGCTGCCAAACTGACGACATCAGGAATTAACTAAAACTCAGGCAGCTGGGCACAGCTGTGGGGGACTTTTCTTGATTAGATCATTTGAAGTGAGAAGACCCACCCTATATCTGGGCCACACCTTCCAGTGGCAGCCTACATAAAAGGACAGGGAAGAAGGATGCTTGTGCTCTTTTTTGCCTGCTTGCTCTCGCTCTCACTGACAAGTTCATCTATCCCGCTGCTGAGGCAGTCTCTTGCTGGTCTGACAACCCACATCTTCAGGATCTCAGTGTAGACAGACCAGCAGCTCCCTGGGAATCCTCTGGAGCTCCAGCGGCAGATTGGGACTGTGGAGACACCCCACAGATCCTTGAGTTTTCTACTGGGAGAAAGCCACTGTTGTAATGCCTGGATCACAGCCTGCAATCCACTCTAATGAATATCCCCATATACATATATTATCATATATATATGTATATATGACATACATATATCACAGATATATCATATAGCAAAACTGATAGTGTATACATATATATATTATGTTACATATAACATATATGTTAAAGAATATATAACATAAACACATGTGTATAACATCTGTGTATATATGTATATATACATGTGTATGTATGTGTGTATATGTGTGCGTTACTTTAGAGAACACTAATATACTACCTAACAGGAAGAGAGGTGGGAAAGAGGACGCTAGGACCTTCATGACGGATTCCAGCCATTCTTTTCTCTGATCTTAAAGGGATGCTAGAGAGTGCTGGCGGTGGAAGGACCAGCTGTAGGTGGAACTCGTGACATATCTTCTGAGGTTGTCATCCATCATGGGGTGGAACTCTCCAGTGTTACCACTGACATAAAGTCAGTCATACTCTGATCAGTAATGCCTCACCCGTGGTCCCATAAATAAGCCCGATGAACTCAACGGCTCACCCAATGGACTGGGGGCCTGGTTTGAGTAAAAAGGAGAGGGTGAGCTGAATACCAGCATCATCTGAGTTTCCTGACTTAGGTTCCCTGTCTGGTGTAAATAGATGTTTGTTCATGTTTCCCCGGACAAAGTAACGGAACAGCCAGAAGCACCAGATCTGTTCCCATCTTCGGATTCAGAACTCGGTTCGGGGTGTGGGGTGGGGCAGCATTCATGTCCAGGATCCCTCTTTTACTCAGATTCCCAATACTGAGTTTCCTCCCCTTTTCCTGAAATCTGATAAGCAATAGATCCATCTTCCAATTCCCTGGGGTAACTGTCAATGAGCCCCACCAGGTAGGCCAATCACCAAAAGTGTGGATCTGTCAATCCCAACCCCAGCTTCTGGGAAATGGGCGTGATCAGGAGACTGACTGATCATCAACACTGTGTACACATTAAAACCCTGTAACGGGAACAAAGGGATCTCCGCTATGTAAACACTGGAGACTGTACAGCCTCAAAAGCATCTCTTGCAGGAGAACCTAACTGAAGACTGCCTGAGAGACCAAGGATTGCTGACGCAGTCAATGCCAGTCAATCGGGAACTGCTGTTTAGATGAGATACTTTCTTGGGACCAATGGGGCGCCGGTGGAGGGTATTAAAGGAGCTTGCAGCAGTGTTCAGATGAGCTTGCTGGCGCATTTTTCACCTGCTCCCAGAGTCTGTGTCGTTGACTCTGCGCCACCTCACAACCCCCAAGGGCAGGTAGGGTTGGGCATTGAGCAGTCCAAGGCACAGGCAACAAAACCCTACACAAGTCCTTCGGGAGCAGCATGGACCTTCCTGATAGACGACACATCCACGCGCCAGAAGATGCCCCTGTGCTCAGGAGTTTTCCAGACCACACCCCATTCATTTTCATACCCACATGCATATCTATATCTCTTCTTATAACTCTTCTCAACATGAGAACCCAGTAAACATGCATCCCTGAGTCCTGGGAGCTGTCCTGTATATCAGACAATGTAAATGGTAATATCTCTTAAAGCTAATATCATGGGCACATGGTCCCTTCTTTCTCAGAAAGCCCCAATTGAAATCCATCTGAGGAGAAACACAGATACCAAGTTACTACTTACTGTGGACGTGTGAAGTGAGTCTGGTCTTATGCGGCTGGTTCTGCCTTTGGGATCTGATGTGCAGCCCAGATAGACAGCACTGCAGTTGGAAAAGCTATAAAATCTTTACCTGGTGTCGACTGAAAAACTGGCTACTAATGGCCAGAAATTCCCATATATTCTGGTCATAGGAATGTGTTGAATGTTGAATAATGATAGAAAAAAAAAGGAATTTTTATACAATAACTAAGATGCATTTCCACTATTTAAATGTGGTTTAAAAATGTATTTGTATGCACATGTTGGACCATGCATCTAAAACCTGGACGACTTGAAGATAAAAACTGGACAAAATGACTTAGACCTGTAATCCCAGGCTCATTCTTCTTAGCAAAGGGGGAGGAGTAGGAAAATAACTCACACTGGGAAGTGGGAACAGTCAAAGTAAGCATGTCTAGCTAAAGAGCAAGATCCGGGCTCAGTAAGAGACCCTGTCTCAAAAAACAAAGTGGAACACTACAGAGGAAGCCACATGACCTCCAGCCTCCATATATACAATTATAGGTATAGCACACATACACACGCATATACATACATATACACACATACACATACACATACATACATACACACACACATATGCACACATGCACACATACAGAGAGAAAGAGATTAAAACAAATATGTTCTGAATTATCTAAATAAGCATCTTCTAAGCCCACATTGCCCACTGTATGTTTATAGACAAGTCAACAGAAAGCGGTAATACTTCACATATTTATGGGCTGACAACTCCACCAAGGACACTGATATGATAGCAAGGGAACCCGGGAGAACACAGCATAGTGACCAGTATCACTCTCCCACTGCAAGTGACAATTTATTCAACATCACCACTCCATATCAAGCCCAATGCTGGTCCTGAAAATGTTAAGAGGAAAAATTAAATTATATGTTCCACTCGACTAACAATTTTTTTACAAGAGGCTTCTTGTAAAAAAATCTGAAAATGTTTCACGTTTGCTCAATACCATGGAATTAAGAGACAAGCAGAAACCAGCTTAATAGCATGTGTCCTTGGGCTTCTTAGGTTTGGAAATATAGATTAGAATCAGTTTTACAATATAAGCTTATTATTTGACATTTTAAGTCATAGCATGTCTATACTCATAGATCCAAATTGTGTTATATATATGTGTATATATATATTGGCAATGTCATGACACATTCACTAAGTGTATCATAAATGTTGAAGAATCCATAACAAATTTAATACTCATACATCAGCCGGGCAGTGGTGGCGCACGCCTTTAATCCCAGCACTTGGGAGGTGGATTTCTGAGTTCGAGGCCAGCCTGGTCTACAGAGCGAGTTCCAGGACAGCCAGAGCTACACAGAGAAACCCTGTCTCAAAAAGAAAAAAGAAAAAAGGAAAAAAAAATACTCATACATCAGCAAATACTAGTAAAATTAAGTTCCAAATATCAAAGTAAAATATACTTAGCAGGAAGTAAGGAATCATGAAGAGTCATGAGTTGGAAAATGAACAGAAAGCAGGAGTGTAGATTGAAACAAAGCAGAAGCCTCTCATCAGGAAGGACATAGACAGGATGATTCGAAACACTCCAGAAACACTCCAGATTAAGGGCTGTACATTGCACGTTTGTTCACAGCCAAGGACAGGGTCCTAGCACAAGGACTGACTGAGACCAGCTGCCCTTGAATATAACAGTAAAGCTGGGGTAGAGAGAAGACAGATCAGCAATCTCACTAAGCAAATAGCTTCTAAACCACTGCAACATTCTAGCCATCTCGCTTCCTGCAAGCACTGACTGGCCCCTGTTTAACGTGTCATGCACAGTAAAGCTGTTGGGAAAAGGAGCCAAGAGAAGAAAGGAAATTATAGTTATCGTAGTTAGACTGTGATAAAAAAAAAAAAAAAAAAGAGAGAAAACAAAAACAAAAACAAAACAAAAAAACCCACCAGCACTTCTTTCTTTCTAGATTGAAATCAGTATAATGGGGGCAGGAAAGATGGATCCGAAGTTAAAAGACCACATTGCTCTTCCGAAGGACCTTAGTGCACTCTCCTGAACTCACATTGGGCAGCTCACAACCACCTATTAACTCCGGCACCAGAGTATCTGATACCCTCTTCTGGCCTCTTTGGGTACTGCACTCATGTGCACAAACCCATCCACAAATACACATATATAAACACAAAAAGATACATAATTTTTTGTTTTGTTGTCCTGGAGACAGGGTTTCTCTATATAGCCTTGGCTATCCTGGAACTCACTTTGTAGACCAGGCTGACCTTGAACTCAGAAATCTGCCTGCCTCTGCCTCCGGAGTGCTGGGATTAAAGGCATGCGCCACCACTGCCTGGCTATACATAAAATCTTAAAGCCAAAACAAAACAGTACAATGTTACTATCCAAAGGCATTGGTTTTCTCTTCTAAGGTATAATGTTATTCAAGTGTTTAAAATTTTACCAAAAGAAATCTCTGGATCCAGGCTGGGGTTACACAGTTTTGTTTTGTTTTTTCTTGGTTTTTCAAGACAGGGTTTCTCTGTGTAGCCCTGGCTGTCCTGGAACTCAGTCTGTAGACCAGGCTGGCCTCGAACTCAAGAAATCCACCTGCCTCTGCCTCCCAAGCACTGGGATTAAAGGCGTGTGCCACCACTGCCCGGCCACAGTTTTTAAAATTTGATTTTAAGTGCTTCGTTTCTTTTTCCTACTCAAATAACCAGCTTAAAGGGTTAGAATGTTGCCACTCCAGTTTTCAAAGAAATAGGCTAGTTGGAATAACCTAGTGTCTGAGGCCATGGCAGACTTAAAACTGATCAACAATGAAGGTAGCAGCTTTTCCAATGAAGCGCTAAGTCTGTTTACCAGAGATTCTTAATTCCACGCTCTCTTATAACCTTACCTAAGAGACCAAAGCTCAAACTAATCCTTTCTCAACTAAAAACTGAGAGAGAGACAAAGAGTCACAGAGAGAGATGAAAGACCACCACTTGGTTTTCCTGGTATGGTCGCCTTTTAAATGCTGGTCCCCTATGGACTTCTGCAGGTCCTCTGTCACCTAAGACCCATCCCTGATGCTTAAATCTGCTCCACCTGCCCTACTCACAGTCAGTACCTGGCTACACCTCAGGGAAGAAATGAAGATGAGGCTGTGATCTGGCAGCAGCTGGATTTGCCTTAACCAATAGGGAAATAAAGACCAAAACAAGCTGAGGAAGGCTAGCAGCATTTGACGATAACCACTCTGCTTCCTGTGGACGCACAATGATAAAAGCTTCCAGGGCTCTAAAATATTACGGAAATCATATTCTCCAAAGCAGAAACCAACACGACAGTAAGTCGATGAGGCTTCTCTTAAGAATTTTCAGATTGACCACCGGGCTTCCTTTTTTTCCGACATCTTAGAGAGGCTGCAGTGGTCCACACTACTCTCTGAACTTCGCCATGCCGCCCAAGGACGACAAGAAGAAGAAAGATGCTGGAAAGTCGGCCAAAAAAGACAAAGACCCAGTAAATAAATCTGGTGGCAAGGCAAAAAAGAAGAAGTGGTCCAAAGGCAAAGTTCGGGACAAGCTGAACAATCTCGTCCTGTTTGACAAAGCTACATACGACAAACTCTGTAAGGAAGTTCCCAACTATAAGCTTATTACTCCAGCTGTGGTCTCTGAGAGACTGAAGATTCGAGGTTCCTTGGCCAGGGCAGCCCTTCAGGAGCTACTTAGTAAAGGACTTATCAAGCTGGTTTCAAAGCACAGAGCCCAAGTAATTTATACCAGAAACACAAAGGGTGGAGATGCCCCAGCTGCTGGTGAAGATGCATAAACAGGTTCAACCAGCTGTACATTTGGGAAAATAAAACTTTATTGAATCAAAAAAAAAAAAAAAAAAAAAAAAAAAGAATTTTCAGATTGGTAAAATGATATTCTGTTGATTTTTACTCAGGAAAAGCTGGGGAAAAGATGATTACTTTAAAAGAAAGTTTTTTTAGTGAGTGTGGGGGTGTCTCATGGTGACAAGAACATATGTTTTTAGTAGGAATGAGGCCCAGTAGGACCATCTCCTTCAAGACAAAAAGCAAAGTCATCATCATCAAATGGCCATGATTTTAAAATATTGAGATAGCATTTAAAAATGAGAGGGTCCAGAGTAGTTTTTTAAAAGCACAATACGTATGTTTACATATGAGTAATAAGACATAAACAGGCCAGGCAGTGGTGGCGCACGCCTTTAATCCCAGCACTTGGGAGGCAGAGGCAGGTGGATTTCTGAGTTCGAGGCCAACCTGGTCTACAGAGTGAGTTCCAGGACAGCCAGGGCCACACAGAGAAACCCCATCTCAAAAACACCAAAGAGAGAAAGAGAGAGAGAGAGAGAGAGAGAGAGAGAGAAAGACATAAACAAAACACAAGACTTGGCTCACCATGCGGCTTATTATACCAAACGTGACTTAATTTTCTTTAGAATTCGGAAAATTATGAAATGTCTCCAGTTTTACTTTCTTTCTTTTTTTTTTTTTTAATATTTATTTATTTATTTGAACACACCAGAAGAGGGCATCAGATCCCCATTACAGATGGTTGTGAGCCACCATGTGGTTGCTGGGAATTGAACTCAGGACCTCTTGGAAGAGCAGCCAGTGCTCTTAACCTCTGAGCCATCTCTCCGGCCCCTGTTTTACTTTCTAGACTGTATATACAGTATCATTCTCAGAACCTACAAGAGTTATCACAGGCACTGCCAAGGGCTATCAGCAAACAGCCATTATTCTGTGCTGCTTGATATGTATGGATTACTGAATATTAAGACACCATTGGGACACAAAGGGTTTTAGAACATAAAATAACATTTGGATATTAAAGAAATTCAGTTCTGTGGCTTTTCTTTCAGTGATATCGAATGGTGGCAGAGGAAGACAAGCTAACCATCTCTCTAAGCCATCATGGGAACTTGGACATGAAGTCACATGGGAGGAGCTGCAGACTGAAGCTCCTAGAAATGTCCTACCCTATCTTCCTCCTAGGCTCAGGGCCTCTCTGTATGGCCTCCGACACTATCTCATCATTGTCTATATCATCGAGTTACAGGCACCCCACTAAATTACAATTCCATGTTCACAGGCTTATCTCTAGCACGCAGCAGACCGACTAGCTCGGACATATGTTACTCTCCTCCTTGCTGTGAGCAAAAGTACCTTAAGGGGTGAAGGAGGTTTATTTCGGCTCACAGTGTGAGAGTACAGCCCATCCTCATAGAAAAGGCGCGGCTACAGGAGAAGCTGTTGGTGACTGTTGACTCATGTCTGGGTGGATCGGGGACCCAAGCAGGGCATGGAGATGGTTTCACCTACATTCAAGGCAGATATTCACTAATGCCTGGGGTGTTGTTTTTTGTTTGGTTGGTTTGGTTTGGTTTTGGTCTATTTTTCCTGTTTGTTTGTTTATTTGTTTATTTATTGATTTTGATACTTTATTTACATTTCAAATGTTTTCCCCTTTCCAGGTCTCCCCTTTGGAAACCCCCTATCCCATCCCACCTTCTCCCTGCCTCTATGAGGGTGCTCCCCCACCTACTCACTCCCGTCTTCCCTCTCTGGCATTCCCCTACACTGGGACATCTAACACTCTCAGACCCAAGGGCCTCTCCTCCCCCTGATGGCCAATAAGGCCCTCCTCTGCCACAATTGTGACCAGCACCATGGGTCCCTCCATACACATTCTATGGTTGGTGGTCCGGTCTCTGGGAGCACCGGGGGGGGGGGGGGGGGCTGACCAGTTGACACTGTTGCTCCCTCCCCATGGGGCTGCAAACTCCCTCAGCTCCTTCAGTCCCTGAGTCCACAATGAAGATGGCCCACCGAACACAGGTGGGATGGCAGGAGAGGACTGGAAGAAAACGGAGAGCAGAAACGAAGAATGTGGCCCCCAAAGAGAACCATCATCATGGTCACATTCCAAATGAGAAAACAGAGGCTGGGAGAGGTTAGACAGCGTGCCCAAAGGCAAGGTCACAAAAGTCATTTGCTAGAAGCCACAGTAGCATCAGCCACTGCTAAAGTCCATGCAGCTCCAGTCTGGTACTGAAGGTTCTGCTTAGGACCCCACACTGAACCTCTGTTGACTTAAGACACGGACAACTCTCCCGAGAATTAATTGTGTTTAATATCGGTTAACGGTGAGTACAATATCCATTTAGTAACTGACATAAAATAAATGTCAGATGGCATATCTGTCCATTAGAAATTGCAAGGTCAAGTGTCTGTGGTTATTATGATAAAACACCATGCTTTAAACAACTTGGGGAGGAAAGGGTTAATTTCAGATGATAACTCTCAGATTATACTCCATTGCTGAGCCAAGTAAGAACAGGAACTCGCGGGGGGGGGGGGGGCGGTGGTGGCGCACGCCTTTAATCCCAGCACTCAGGAGGCAGAGGCAGGCGGATTTCTGAGTTCGAGGCCAGCCTGGTCTACAGAGTGAGTTCCAGGACAGCCAGGGCTACACAGAGAAACCCTGTCTCGAAAAAAACGGAAAAAAAAAAAAAAAAAAAAAGAACAGGAACTCAAGCAGGGTGGACCCTGGAGGCAGAAACTCATAGAGGCCATGTGGGGTGTAGGAATGCTCAGTAGTTTGTGCCTCATGGCTTTGCTCAGCCTGCTTTTTTCTATAGCACCCAGGACCGATAGGCCAGGGGTGGCCCCACCCTTAGTGATATGGGCCCTCCCACAACAATTATCAATCAAGAAAATACACCACAGACTTACCCACAGGTCAATCTGGTAGGGGCAGTTTCTCAACTGAGGTTCCTTCTTCTCAGATGACTCTAGCTTGTGTCAAGTTGACATAAAGTCTAGCTGGCACAGGGACGAACTGACCCAACAGTATCTGGAAGGTTGTCAGCTTTGGTCAGGCATACTGGATCTCCAGCAGTAACAGGGTAGGAAAGAGAAGCCAGCAGCCCGATGGCATCAAAGGAACATGCCATGACAGCACAGCTGTGTCATCACAACAAGTGGCCGATGGCAGCACTGTCTTTATTTGAAAAGGGGAGCGAACCAGAACCGTCATAACCTTGAAAGTCATTGGGAAGACTGTTTATCAGTAGGCTTGACTCTAGAACACAATCTCCCTCTTGCAACTTCACTCCCAAAGCTAGAAATCTGTTGGCCACATACAAAAGGCAAGACCCATGGGCTTCCCTGCTGTCTTAGTCAGGGTTTCTATTCCTGCACAAACATCATGACCAAGAAGCAAGTTGGGGAGGAAAGGGTTTATTCAGCTTACACTTCCACGCTGCTGTTCATCACTAAAGGAAGTCAGGACTGGAACTCAAGCAGGTCAGGAAGCAGAAGCTGTTGCAGAGGCCATGAAGGGATGTTTCTTACTGGCTTGCTTTCTCCGGCTTGCTCAGCTTGCTTTCTTATAGAACCCAAGACTACCAGCCCAGGGATGGCACCACCCACAAGGGACTCTTCCCCCTTGATCACTAATTGAGAAAATGCCTTACACGTAGATCTCATAGAGGCATTTTCTCAACTGAAGCCCCTTTCTGTGATAACTCCAGCTTGTGTCAAGTTGACACACAAAACCAGCCAGTACACCCGCCTTCTCCTTAATTAATTTCCCTGACTCCTTAATTCTTGTTCCTGTAGTCCGCAGAAGCTTCAGTCCTGTTTCTCAACTTAATGCTGAGTCTCAAAGAATATATACAGGCAAGCCAGAACTACAACCTGGGTCTCCGGTTCCACATCCATGTTCCCTGCTACACTCTGCAATCACTGGGAGACATTTATGGGAAGAAAAGGAGAAGGGAGGAGGGAGGGAGTGGGTGCCTGGCTTACAGCAAATAAGCCTAACTCTACAGAGCCTGGGATTACCGCCATCTCTGGCTACTTCACAGCTCTGTGCTTCTTTTGTTTCTTCATATATTTAGTTCATCTTAAGCAACAAAATTGTCTATCAAGGCATTGCACAGAGTGAAAGAGTGTAAAATCAGGATGAAGAAGAAAAGTATTAACAGTAACTATGGAGACACATGAGCAGCACTGTGCTGAAGTTAGGGAGCGCTGGCACGCACCACTGCCCTCGTAGTGGGCTAACGCTCTCCTCCTGCCACTGTATCAGCAGAAAGAAGGGCAAAACCTTGGGTTAAAGGAGGGCAGCATTTTTAAAGCCCCTTCCTTGGTTACTAGGAAACGAATGTTATATTCTGGAGGGAGAATACGTCATACGTTTTTCTTAGCGAGAACATTCCAAGCTGTCACAGAGACCGAGATGCTCTGTCCAGTAAGAGAGACATCTCAGCTGCTTCTAGAGAACACAAAGTTCCACCATCCTGAGGAATGAGCACACCAATTAACCTAAGTATTTACTCCTCACTTTTCCTTAGCATAGAAATTCAGAGATGGGTCTGGTCCAGGCAGAGGGACCTATTTACAAAGAGCGAGAGCCAAACTTCCTCTCAAAAAGCCCATGTAAGGCAGAAGAGACATTTGATTTCAAAACCCTTCACTTCCCTTGATAATCAAAAGCACACCTCCTACAACTAAAGCACACCTCCATCCCAAAGGGCTTTAGTGTATGGTCAAGATCTGTTTTTAAAACAGGAATGACCTCACAACTAAGGAAGGGTTTGTAGAACTTCTTGGGACCTAAAAGGCACTTGCAATAGATTTTAGAATGTCCAGGGTTGTTTATAATGGGAAGTGACATCAGAGAATGACTTCCTGGGGAATTGAGAGCAGATTAGACGAGCTATGAAGATAGGCTGAGGATCTCCTTAAGTAAGGGGCTAGATGCGGGCAGGAAACCTAGCAAGGGCTTCGAAGGAAAACTTACAAAAACCACAGGACCCCGATTAACCACAACCATTCCAAACCTGAAAACGAGGTGCAATGAGCAGACAGAACAAAGAAAAATGTGGGGCAATCCTATTTATAAACAGAGAAAAAATTCCAAGTAAACATTCTTTTTTTCCTGGATCAGTTCTTCCCACAATTAATCTATGGATTCAAAGTAATCCTGAGAAAATAAAAACAGAGGCTTTCATGCTACAGTGAGAGACTGCCCTCAAAGATTGTTTTTTAGAAGAACGGGAATAGTTAAGATAATTTTGGTTGGTTGTTTTAGTTCATATTTTGCTTTGAGACAATCTCTCACAGGTAGCCCAGGCTGGCCTCAAACTGATGCTCATCCTACCTGAGTCTCCCAAGTAATAGTTCAATGTTTATGTGCCACCACGCCCGGCAGTAATGGATAAGATGATTTTAAATAAGTCTAGATAAAGTCTCTATTGGATAGCAAGAGCACTTATAGTATAAAACAGCACTTAAGACAACAGAAGAATGAAATCAGGCTAAACAACTGGTTTCAACCAGATTTTTAAATCCATGAACAATGAGGCTATAGACATGAGTTAGTGGTTAGCGTTTAGACTATTTGATCACACTGTGAACCCCGAGATTGTGTTGTTTACTGGAAAAACCTGTGTCTAGTTGTGGTGTGGCTCAGCCTTAGCGCACAGTTTAATCCCTGTGGCAGGAATACAGACACTCCCTTAGTACTCACCTTTAATCCCAAACAAGAAGGTAAAGTTAGTTTGTAGAAGAAGGAAGCAGCCATGTAGAAAGATTTGACAGAATAGGACCTGCCCAACTCTCACGAGAACAGAGAGGGAACGGAAGCTACTTAAGAGAGCCGTGCAGAGAGAGAAGAGGAGAGACAGAGGAAGAAGGCAGTTTTGCTGGAACAGTTTTACAGACACAAATTGAAGATAGAACAAGCTAGACACCAGTAAAGACAGAGCGAGCAAGAGAATGAGAAGAAACCAGAAGATTAGAACAAATGTCAAAGTTACTTTGAGGCCAAGCAGAGCAAAAAGTCAAAGAGAGACTGAGAGAGAAACCACATAGAATCAGTTATATTATTAGAGAGGAGTTTGAGCCAGAATGGCTAAGTTGAACTAGCCAGCCAGAATTCAGAAAGAAAGGGTGAGCTTGGGGCTGGAGAGATGACTCAGCAGTTAAGAGCACTGACTGCTCTTCCGGAGGTCCTGAGTTCAATTCCCAGCAACCACATGGTGGCTCACAACCATCTGTAATGAGATCTGATGCCTTCTTCTGGTGCATCTGAAGACAGCTATAGGGTACTTACATATAATAAATAAAATAGTTTTTGGGCTGGCGCAAGCCAAGCCGGAGGGAGAAGGGGGGAATAAGTTGAATTATGTAGTAAACCTTTTCAAAAAAAAAAAAAAAAAAGAAGGGTGAGCTTTTTCAACGGTAAGTCTCATAGGCCTGGATAAGATTGTATGGAGTCTTCGAGGCCAACCTGGTCTACAGAGTGAGTTCCAGGACAGCCAGGGCTACACAGAGAAACACTGTCTCGAAAAACAAACAAACAAAAAAGATTGTATGAAGTCTAGAAGCTTCCAGGATTCGGCCTAGGTTAGCAGAGGGAAGCAGTAAGCCTCCAAGATGACAATCACAATAGGAAAATAAAAGATACTTTTACAGTTAAGGGCAGTGGCTACTCTTCCAGAGGACACCAGTTCAATTCCCAGCACTCACAGGGCATTCTGTAACTCCACTTCCAGAGAATCCAACTCCCCCCCCCACCAGGACATACATGCAGGCAAAATGCCAGTGAGCATAAAATAAAAATAAAATTTTTAAAAAACATAAACAAATCCAAGTGCAGGTGGTATGACTTCAGTAAGCGATTTTCTTCAGTGTGGTAAGTGGCCCAGACTCACATAAATAACACCTCTCCCGTGATACTATAAATAACCATAACTAGACTCTGGGTCACATGAGAAGCAGCTATGAAGGGGGAAGGGGAACTATTGGGGAAGAGGAGAGGAGGGCATGGGGGTGGGGCCCAAGGGGCTGATGGTGTAGGTAGCAAGAACATTATGCACTCATACGAAATGTCAAAATAAAACCCATCTTTACGCATAACAAATACATGCTAATACTCTCTGGCGGTGAGGACTTCCAAACGCAGCAATAGCATGCCCTCGTATCTTCTCCAAAAGTCATTTTTTCATCATAAGATAAGCAAAACCTAACAATGCAGCAAGCTCCATAAGTCAAATAGCAGGTAGCTGATCTCCTTCCAGCCATCCTAGTCACATGTGACGATTCGAATATGCTTGAATCATGGGAAACGGCGCCATTAGGAGATGTGGCCTTGTTGGAGGAAGTGCGTCACCATGTAGGCGGGCTTTGAGGTTTCTGTTGCTCAAGCACCACCCAGTGTGGAATGGACCCTCCTCCCGGCTCCCCCAAATCAGTCCTCTCAGTTTTAATCAATGTTGATTGGAATGTGAACAGCACTGACATCAATCTGCAGGCGAGTCTCCAGAACTTCCGGTAATCACAACACGCAAAAAGTAGCCATGAGTCACAGCTTTTCTGTCCGTCCTGAAACTCTAACCAATCCTAGAAAAGCAATGGCTAATAACCCTGAAGTCCGAGCCCAGAAGAATTCTAGTAAGGTGGTCCTCTTGACCATTTCCAAAAACAAAAATAGGAGGCTAAAAAATAGGCTCTAAAAATAGGAAGCACACAGCTTTGAAAGAAAGACTCCAGACCCTTGGGACAGGTGGTGGTGGTTTCAGTTTCAAATTTAGTGGAATTCAGTGGAAAGCCTGATCAGTTACCTCTTAACTAAGAATGGACCTGCCTGAAATCCAATTTAGGTACAGTTAAAGATATATGTGTGTGTGTGTGTGTGTGTATGTGTGTGTGTGTGTGTGTGTGTGTGTGTGTGTTTGAGACAGGATCTTACTATGTAGCTCTAGCTGTCCTAGAACTCATTATGTAGACCAAGCTGGTTTTGAACTCACAGAGATCCACCTGTCTCTGCTTCCCAAGGGCTGAGACGAAAGGCATGCACCACTTGCACCTAGCACAAGAGATTATTTTTTAAATTAGAACTAGATCACAGGTAAGTACTCCATAATCCATGGAATCTTCAGAGTTGATAAAACTTTTTTAAAAAAGAAATTTAATTGGATTTATTTATTTTGTGCTTTTGTATATGTGTATACACACATGTGCAAGGCATAGATACAGAGATCAGAAGAGGCTAACTCGCAAGACTCAGTTCAGTTTTCCCCTTCTACCACACGGATCCTGGGGATCCAAGTCAGGTTATCAAGGTTATCAGCAAGCTCCTTTACCCACTGAGCCAGCTTGCTGGCCAGAAAACTTGTTTGTTTGCTTTTGAGATAAGGTCTCACTCTGTAGCCCAGGCTAGCATCAAATTCAGGACAATTTGCCTGTCTAGCCTCCCAAGTGATGGTATTCAAGAGTAGGTTGGCATACCTAGTAAAATAAAACTTTTTAAAGGGTTAAGATTTTAATTTTGGGGGCTGGAGAGGTGGCTCAGTGGTTAAGAGCACTGACGGCTCTTCCAGAGGTCCTGAGTTCAATTCCCAGCAACCCCATGGTTGCTCACAACCATTTGTAATGGGATCCGATGCCCTCTTCTGGTGTGTCTGAAGACAAATACAGTGTACTCATAAATAAAATAAATAAATCTTTTTAAATAACAACTTAGTCAAATGAACAACACCAGACTAGTCAAAAATATCACAAAAAATATCACAGTGACATCAGACTCCTTATCGTAAAACATGGAATAATAAAAGCTAGGAATTCTAACACAGAATGATATATTTCGAGCCCTAAAAGTAAATGTCTACCAACCACAATTTTTATATCCAAAATGTTATCTTTTAAATTGGAGAAATAAAGGAATTCTCAGGATAAGCACAGACTAATTACTGAACATCAAGTCGGCATTTCAGAATATGCTTAGGAGATTCTGTACACACAAGGGCAAAAAGTCTGAATCAAATGAGTCTAAATTGAATAATTTGTAAAGAATAAAACCAGAGCCGGGCAGTGGTGGCGCACGCCTTTAATCCCAGCACTTGGGAGGCAGAGGCAGGTGGATTTCTGAGATCGAGGCCAGCCTGGTCTACAGAGTGAGTTCCAGGACAGCCGGTGCTACAGAAAGAAACCCTGTCTCGAAAAATCCGGAAAAAAAAAAAAAAAAAAAAAAGAATAAAACCAAGGAGTGCTAGGGAATTGAATCGTGATTACATTGAAACATAAGAGCCAACTGTTTGCTATCTACAAGACACACAGAAACTGAAAGAAAACATGGACGTCAGTACATCAAGCAAACTCCTTTTACTCAGGTGGAGCAGCACACCTCCTACAGCCTCCTACCTCCCAACCATGGATTCCCACAAAGTGAGCTAGCTTCAGACAGGATCCGGAGTAGGATCCAAGCATCCTGGGGAAATGCGCTTCCCGGGGGAGAGAGCGCAGGCGGTAAGGTACCCTCTGCTATGCATAGAGCTAAATCAGAAGAAAATATCAAAGAAGAAAAGAGAGATAATAAGACAGAGGAAAACAAAGACAGACCTTTAAGTGAGGAGAGCGATCTAGAGATTGACAATGATGCCGCTCAAGAAATGAGAGATGAAAACACAGAGATATCCGAGATGATGGTGAGGGTGGAGGCGCTGCCACTAAAGCTCTAGATAAAGTGAGTTGTAGAAAAGCCATTGAAGTAGGGCAGTGGTGATGCACGTCTTTAATCCCAGCACTTGGGAGGCAGAGGCAGGTGGATTTCTGAGATCGAAGCCAGCCTGGTCTACAGAGTGAGTTCCAGGATAGCCAGGGCTACACAGAGAAACCCTGTCTCGAAAAAACCAAAAAAAAGAAAAAGAAAAGAAAAGCCATTGACTTGTCTACAGACACCATCAAGCTAAACCCTCCCGTGGTTATTCCACACGCAGAGCGAGTCAGTATCATCATCAAATTACAGAAGCCAAATGCTTCCATTCCAGGCCGCGACAGAGCCACTGAAATAAACCCTGATTCAGCTCAGCCGTACAAATGTCGAGGGAAAGCGCACAGACTCCTGGGTCCTTGAGAAGCAGCAGCTCCTGATCCTATCCCTTTCCTGTAAACTAGATTATGACGGGGGATGCCCATGAAATGCTGAAAGAAGTCCAACGTCAGGCTCAAAAATTTGCTGAAGTCAGAGGAAGTGTGAGCAAAAAACGTGAAGAGGAAGAGGTAAGATAATAGAGAAGATGTAGATAATAGAGACGAGCACGAGGGATAGAGAAGCAGCCAGAAGACATCCGGAGCTCAGCGTGGCTCTTTTCCAGGTGGTTTTCCTGGGGGAATGCCTGGTAATTTCCCTGGAGACATGCCCGGAATAGGAGGGGGCATGCCAGGAATGTCAGGAATGCCTGGACTTGCTGAAACGCTCAGTGATCAGGGGTTCTTAAAGCCACTCAGGATCCTGAAGTCGTGGTGGTCCCAACACAGCACATATTTATCAAAATATCAGAGAGACCCAAAGGTTATGGGTCTCATCACTATATTGACAGCCAAGTTTGGAAGTCAATCATCATGTCAAACAAAGCCCTTGCTGAATGAAGAGCAGGTTAGCTCCTTTACTGCGTGCTGCAATAATACAAACAGTGGGCTAGGGAGGTGGCTCAGTGGTTAAAAGCACTGACTGCTCTTCCAGAGGTCTTGAGTTCAATTCCCAGGAAGAATGTGGACTACACATTCTTCGACCACACGGTGGCTCACAACTATCTGTAATAGGATCCAATGCCCTCTCTGGCACACAGATGTACATGCAGCAGAGCACTCATATACATGAGATAAATAAATTAAAAAACAAATGGTGTATCTCTGACCTCACCAGGAGAGCTGGGACTCTCCAAGATAATCCCTACCCTTCTGCCTCAAGGTTTGCCATTAGGGTATTCATTCAGGTAATGTTTTCTACTAGGAATTTCAAACTTAAAACATTTTTCAACCTTAAACAGGATTTTAAAAAATTTAGGGGGGGTGTCAATTCCTATATTTTTCTTTACTAATCTTTTTGGGTTTTTCATATGAACTACTGGGCAAGGAAGTTGAATGTGGATTACTTACTGCTCTCATGAATAAAATAAAGATCTGTTAGTTACAGGCAAATGAATATATATATATGTATAGGAATACATATGTATGTATATGTATATATGTATATGAATACATATGTATGTATATGTATATATGTATATGAATATATGTATATATGTATGCATATATATGTATGTGAATGTATGTGTGTATATGTGTATATGAATATATGTGTGTGTATATAAATGTGTGTGTATATATATATATATATATATACACACACATCTATATATATCAAGCAAACAGAAACCAACAACAACCAGGAATAACTACACCCACAAATGAGATAAATACAAGCCTGAACAAATAAAACATGTGAAATCAATACATCAAGGAAACTGAACCATTATAAATGTATATGCATGCAATATTGGTACACTTAGTTTCATTTTTAAAGGTTCAACTGGACATAAAGTGACAGATGAGTCTAGCTACAGTGATACTGGGTGATTTCAGTACCCACACCATGGTTGGTAACACAGACAAAAAAAAAAAAATCAACAAGGAAACTTCAGAGTTAGACTGCACTGTAGGTCATATAGATTCAACCGATACCTATAGAATATTCCATCTGATAGCTGTGAAATACACATTTTTCTCAGTAGCCTATGGAACTTTCTATTAACTAGATCACAATTTGAACCACAAGACGTATCTTAACAAATACAAAAAAAGGAAAAAGAAAGAATTTATTCTGCATGATCAGATCATGACAGGAAAAAAACTCAATAGCAAGCAAAACAAACAAACAAACAAAAAACAAAAACAAAATCAAACAAAACCACCAAGGAGACTGAACAATGGACTCTTAAATGATCTATGGGGAAATTGAAAATTCCTAAAATTAAGTGAAAATGCAAACACAACTTAGCCAAAGCATAGAGGTGTGGCCAAGGTGGCTTAAAGAGGACAAACAATAGCTCTTAAGGACCTGTATGGAAGTGGCGCAAGCCTTTAATCCCAGCACTTGGGAGGCAGTGGATTTCTGGCAGAAGCAGGTGGATTTCTGAGTTCGAGGCCAGCCTGGTCTACAGAGTGAGTTCCAGGTCAGCCAGGGCTACACAGAGAAACCCTGTCTGGAAAAAAAAAAAAGAGAGAGAGAGAGAGAAAAGAAAAGAAACAATGGTTCTTCTGAAAATCTAAGAAAATAAGAGCAAACCAAGCCACACCCAGCAGCAATCATAGGTAAGAGGGCAGAGATGAACAAAATACAGACTAAAAGAAATATATAAAAACATCAACGAAGACCGGGCGGTGGTGGCGCACGCCTTTAATCCCAGCACTCGGGAGGTAGAGGCAGGCGGATTTCTGAGTTTGAGGTCAGCCTGGTCTACAGAGTGAGTTCCAGGACAGTCAGGGCTACACAGAGAAACCCTGTCTCGAAAAAACCAAAAAAAAAAAAAAAAAAAAAAAAAACCATCGACGAAACAAAAGGGTTACTTCTTCAAAAAAAACAAGATCAATACTTAGCTGAACTAAATGAAAGAAAGACAGCAAACATCAAAGTTAATCAAATTAGAGGGAAAAAACCAGAGCCTGACGCTTTGTCCTCATCTGGAATGTGGGGCTATCTGCTGAGGATGTGGAAGAAGGTCACCGAGTCCAAAGAGCAAGGACCCGTAGGGTACATACCGTCCATCTAACAGGACGGTCTGTAACTGCCGTCCCTGGGTGGGAAGATGCCTCACTAAACACTGTAAGAGACGCTTATCTCCTGCACAAGCCCTGTAAGAGACAAGACCGGAAGTGACCTCTGACCATCTGCCCAGGCATCCTGTAGCTCAGTGAAGTTATCACATACAATGAGGAACCCAGGCGAG
Source organism: Uromys caudimaculatus (assembly GCA_028551405.1). Taxonomy (NCBI): domain Eukaryota; kingdom Metazoa; phylum Chordata; class Mammalia; order Rodentia; family Muridae; genus Uromys; species Uromys caudimaculatus. The sequence continues at coordinate 31,420,682 of CM052720.1, read as the reverse complement.
AAGCATCGAGAAATAAATAGCGGCTTTCAGCCTGCTCATACAAGCAGAGACACACAAACTAAAAAGAATCTTAAGGAAATACTTAACAGGCTAAAAGGCACATCAAGACAGTGGTTAGGAATACTCTGCTGGACTCAAGAGAAAACCAAATGCAAATATTTTTTTAAAAATCATTGAATTCGAAGATGGCTATAGAAACTTCTACAAATGGAAAAACAGAGAAGAAATTCTGTAACTGTGGGATAATCACAAAGACCTAACATAGACGTAACGACAGAAGGCGGACACGGACGGACGGATGGACGGACGGGAGAATACAGGGAGCCAAGGACACGAATATTCCCAGAAGTAATAGCTGAGGTTTCTTTTTAACTTAACGATATACAGCAAGCTACAGATCCAGGAAGCTCAGAGAAACCCAGAAGATCAAGGACCAAGTGTCTCCCCTGAGTCACGTCCTAAACCCAGCACGAATAAACGCTTTACCAGGAGAAGTGAAAATTAGAAAGACAGGTGGGCGTGGTGGTGCATATCATTAATCCCAAGGCTCAGGAGGCTCTGTGAGTTCAAGGCTCGCCTGGTTAACAATGAGTCCTAGGCAAACATGGCTTGTGTGGTGAGATCCCATCTCAAAACAAACATAGTTAAGGTTATATTGGATTTACCTTCAGAAACTACATAGGAAGAGAGTGGCATAAATATTTAAAGTGTTAAAAAAAAAAAAAAAAAGACTGTCTGGCAGCCTGGCTCAGCAAGTCAAAGCTCCTGCTACCAAGTCCGATGGCCTGAGTTCAATCCCAGCAGCCACTTGTTAGGGGAAGATTAACTCTCACAAGTTACCCTCTGACCTCCCCACACACGTGCATACACACAGAGAAAGAGAGAGAGATCCCCATACACACAGACAGACATGCACACACACACAGATAAAATTTTTAATTAAAAAAAAATCTATTCAATCAAATTATTCTTCAAAAGGCAGGAGAGGAAAAAAAGACAATTTTAACACGCTTTCAATAAAGTTCTAGCGTTTGTCCTTTTGCAAAAAGAAAAAGGAGGTATAATAAATAAAGATTTTCTCAGACAAACTCAAATAGAGGGAATTGGAAGAATAATAAAAAGTCTATGTGTTGGTCAGCTTTTTATAACCCAAAGTACCTGAGATAACTTACACAGATAGGTTTTCTTTTGGTGCACAAGTGGGACATGGCAGTCAATGATTAACCGGCCCGGGCTTGGGCAGCTGTGGCAAGCCAACACAGCACTGAGTTAAAGTCATGGTAGAGCAAAACAGCTTGTCTCTCCTTGAGGCAGGAGAGGGGAAAGAAAAGAGTTCCACAGTCCTCTGGACAGGAACACTTCCTATCACCTTTGCCGGAGCCCAGCATCCCAGGGGACTCATCGTCTCCCCGGTTTGTCACCTGAGGAACAACCATTTAATACCTGAGGGGTTGGATTGGGGGAAGCTCGTGATATTGAAGCCATGGGATCTCAAAGTGGGACAGAATTAAGAAAACAATATCGCCTTCCTCTTTGTTTACAATAAATGTCAGTCAGTGATTTAAGAGGCACGCCCACCTTTCAGGAGATGGAATCAGGAAATCACTAAGTGAAACTCTGTACACAGCTTTTAAATTCCTCCCTGGGACAGTCACAGGACACGTGGTTTGTCTTTCTGTTTCTGGTATGATCAATCCCATGGTACAAGTAATAGAAGCCAGTCTATCTAATATCAATGACTTGTTGGTATGTAGTTCTCCAAATATTTTATATTTCTTAAATAAAAACAATGATACTTAAAGAAAACAATACCAAGACATAAAGGAAAAATAAAACCTTTACCTTTACTTTTACTCTTTAAGCAGTTTTTAAGGGTTTTTAGAATATGTGTGAGAGTGCATGAGTGTGATTGTATGTGTGTGTGAGTGCACGTGTGTATGTGCGTGTGAGTGTATGTGTGATATGTGACAGTGTATGTATATTTGTGTGAGTATATATGTGTATGTGTAGAAGTGTGAGTGTATGTGTGTGTGTGTGTACGTGTGTGTGAGTGTGTGTGTAAGTGTGAGTGTATGTGTGTGTGTGAGTGTGTGTGAGTGTATGTGTAAGTGTGAGTGTATGTGTGTGTGAGTGTATGTGTGTGTGAGTGCATGTGTATGTGTGTGTGTGTGAGTGTATTGTGAGTGTATAGATGCGTGCTTGAGAGGGCAGATGTGTGTGAGAATGCAGATGCATGGGGAAACCTGTGGAAGCCAGAGGAGGTTGTCGGAGCCCCTGATGCTGGACTTACAGATGCTGGGGATTGAACTAGGGACCCTGGAAGAGCACGGGACACTCTTTGTTGAGCCATGTCTCCAGCCCCCAACTGTTCTTGCTCTTCAGCAATCTGGCAGGTAAGCATTTACCTGCAGGCAACTCTGGAAGGAATATAGTATCACTCTGTTTAGTGACTGTAGGGTACGGTCAGTTCAAGGTTATTAGAGCTTATTATCATATGAGTGGCATTTATTATCGTCATCTGGGTAATACAATGGGTTGAAGGGTGAGCAACAGCCATCTTATGAGGAAGTGGGAAGGGACACTTGCAAGGTTTATTCGACAGTACACTGAGAGTGGAAAATAAAATGTTGTAGACTAATTTTTGCAAACTCTAAATATCCCTAAAGAATTATAGCCTGAACGCTAAGAGAAGAGAGAACAGATTCATAAAATATAAAAATAAGGGGCTGGAGAGATGGCTCAGCGGTTAAGAGCACTGACTGCTCTTCCAGAGGTCCTGAGTTCAATTCCCAGCAACCACATGGTGGCTCACAGCCATCTGTAATGGGATCTGATGCCCTCTTCTAGTGTGTGCCTGAAGACAGTGTACTCATATAATATATGAGACAAACAATAAGGTCCAAAAAACTTAGCAAAATGATATAATTATCCTAAACATGAAGGATCTAAATATCCAAATTAAAAGCAAAACCTCTGGGCTGGGGAGAGAGAGTGTGTGCAGTAGTTAAGATCATTGGCTGTAGCCGGGCAGTGGTGGCACACGCCTTTAATCCCAGCACTTGGGAGGCAGAGGCAGGCGGATTTCTGAGTTCGAGGCCAGCCTGGTCTACAGAGTGAGTTCCAGGACAGCCAGGGCTACACAGAGAAACCCTGTCTTGAAAAACCAAAAAAAAAAAAAAAAAGTAAGGCTGTGATGCCCATCAGTGAGGGACCACTGTCTACACAGGACACTGGCAGTGCAAATGGGTTAGATTTCAGCCTGCAGACCTCCTCAAAGGAAGTTGCTATAGTCACAAAATAAAGGGAGCATAAGAAATGCACACCTCTTTGATGTGTGCTCCACCACAGGTATGTGTATTTGGCTCTGGTTAGTTGAGGGATTGGTCCCTCTCAGATGTTAGAACAGTATTAAGGAACCCAATGTGATCAACACGCCCATAGTATCCCCTTCAGCTGGGAGCAGGCTGGCCCTTTGATGCCAGTGAGCCAGGTCAGAAAAAAAGGTTCATCTTGCATGAAGCACAGACTGTGCGTATAATGAGAACAGAAACGAATATACAAGAGATGTCTAAAGATCTAGCAATAGAAAGCTCCGAGCTGGCTGGGCAGTGGTGGCGCACACCTTTAATCCCAGCACTTGGGAGGTAGAGGCAGGTGGATTTCTGAGCTCGAGGCCAGCCTGGTCTACAGAGTGAGTTCCAGGACAGCCAGGGCTACACAGAGAAACCCTATTTCAAAAAAACCAAAAAAAAAAAAAAAAGAAAGAAAGAAAGAAAGAAAGAAAGCTTTAAACTTTATGCTTGCAAAGAGCCTCTGAGAAGTTAAGGCTGCTGACCACCACCATTTTCCAGAAGAGAAAATGGAGATGTAAGTCTACATGTTCTAGTGACAGACACTTGAATCTGTCTTTGACTTTTAAAAACCCTCCTCCATGCTGGGTGGGGGTGGTGCACGCCTTTAATTCCAGCACTCAGGGAGCAGAGGCAGGCGGATCTCTCTCTGTGAGTTCGAGGCCAGCCTGATCATTGGAGTGAGCTCCAGCCAGGGCTACAGAGAGAGACCCTGTCTCGAAAAACCAAATGAACGAACGAAAGAACAGATAAATAAATAAATAAATACATACATACATACATACATACATACATACATACATACATACATAAAACCCTCCTTGTATGGTTGGTTTTGTGTCAACTTGACACAAGCTGGAGTTATCACAGAGAAAGGAGCCTCCCTTGAGGAAATGCCTCCATGAGATCCAGCGGTAAGGCATTTTCTCAATTAGTGATCAAGGGAGTAGGGCCCCTTGTGGGTGGTACCATCCTTGGGCTGGTAGTCTTGGGTTCTATAAGAAAGCAAGCTGAGCAAGCCAGGGGAAGCAAGCCAGTAAGAAACATCCCTCCATGGCCTCTGCATCAGCTCCTGCTTTCTGACCTGCTTGAGTTCCAGTCCTGACTTCCTTTAGTGATGAACAGCAATTGGAAGTGTAAGCTCAATAAACCTTTTCCTCCCCAACTTGCTTCTTGGTCATGATGTTTGTGCAGGAATAGAAACCCTGACTAGGACACTCCTCTTTCATTACTTCTGTGAGGAAATATCTTCAATAGAAAGAAAGTCTACTAGAAGATGGAAGGACTGTCACCAATTTGGTGACATATGCATGGTTGTTTAGCAGTAGAAGAATCTGTTTTGTTACCCATTTACTTAACTATGGTTTTGATTTATCGCTATAATATTTTGGGGGAAAACACTTATTTTGAAATTTAAACTTAAATTTAGGGAAAAGGATTAAAGCCAGAAGGTAGTGTCGGAGATGTGGCTCAGTTGGTGAAGCACTTCCCTAGCATGCAGGAAGCCCCGAACTGCATCCCCAGCACCCCATAAACTAGGTGTAGCACTTGCCTGTAATCTCAACATTCACAGAGGACAGACTCAAGGATCAAGACTTTAAGGATATTTTTACCTATGTAGTGAGGTTTATTTCAGCATGGGACACAAGAACCCCTGGCTAAAAACAGCGAGACAAATAGTTTACCTCCCTGGAATGAAAATGAAAATATGGATATCCCAATATTGGGCATTAATTCTACCCTACAGGTACATGACTGTAGTAGCTGTTGTGTTTTTATAAAAAGAAAGAGAAACCAGGGATATGTTTGGTGGGGGTGCACTAAAATGTGGGGGAAGGGGGTGCCTCTGCAGGCCCATGCTGGGGCATCCCTTCCCACTGAGGGACCAGCCATACGAGACAGTATAGTGTAGAATAGAGCTTATTCAGGACAGAGGAGAAGAGTTGGGCGGGGGGGGGGTGAGCATGTGGCGAGAGAATAGGAGGAGAATAGGGAGAGAGAGGGTAAGGAGCGGGCGGGGGGTGCAAGAGCAAGAGAGAGAGAAGGGAGCAACAGCCCCCTTTTATTTTTTATTTATTTATTTATTT
>CM052720.1:31404300-31414745 GCA_028551405.1 Uromys caudimaculatus | reverse complement strand
GATTCAATAAGTAAAACTAAACAGCAGAAAGGAAAGGTTATCATTTCACCCTGTCCTCAAAATTTCATCACCCTAAGAAAAACCAACAACAATCTACACGCAAATAAATGTCAGACTTCGTTTCCTCTTTTTTGTTCTCAGAATCATACTGTCTTATACCCATTACTCTGTATTTTGTTTTTCTCTTAAAAATAATTTGGGGATACCCTCTTCCTTTACCACTCATGGCTCTAACTAATTTTTAGATTAAGTAAACACATTCCCCAAGTCCTATTAAAATGTTTGTTTCCCACCGTCTTTACTTTAAAAACATGGCTGGAATCAACATCCTTAAAAAATATCTCTTTCCTTCTGCAACAGAAGTTCACAAAACTGGAGCAAAGGGAAGGCCTGTTTTTGTTCTGTTTCAGTGGAGAAATAATAGGCCCCAGTTCACCACCAAAAAGATTGCACAAATTGTCACTTGGGACAGCAGTGCTAGGGGGAAAAACTGTGTGTGTGCGTGTGTGTACATGTGTGTTTGTTCATGTGTGTATATGTCTGTGTGCGTATGAATGTGCATGTGTGTATGTGTGTATGTATGTATGTGTATGTGAGTGTATGTGTGTGTATGTGTGTATGTGTGTATGTGTATGTGTGTACATGTATGTATATGTGTATGTGTGTGTACATGTATGTATATGTGTGTGTACATGTATGTATATATGTGTGTATGTGTGTGTGTGTGATTTAACATCCTATCCTGTACTATTGACCAATTTATCTCCTGCTCTATGGGGTATGAGGTGCACACTCCCTTCCCCCGGATCCTCCTTTCCTGTGACTTTAGCCTGTTCTTCCATGTGCGAGGACTCGTTGCACACTTGCATATGAGACAGAACCCTGTCACAGTACCATAGGTACTTTCTCCTGCACATTTCTGGACTTCAATCGCACCGTCACATGCTATGCTATGCATTTTACATTTTACAGACCCATCAGAAGAGCAGAAGCCTGGGTCTGGAGCTCTAAGGAGAGGCCAGAAATGCTGTTTGCCTCCCTCATGAAATCTCTTTCATCACCAGGCTTTGGCTGCTATCTTTCCAAGGCAGGAAGAATGGATTTGCTCCGTCTTATCATCAAATAATTCTTTCAAGAATCTCTATCTGGAAAACCACCTCACAGAAAAATTGGCGCCACTGCATGATAAAAGCAAGACAACACATAAACAAAAACCTGGAAGTAGAGATGGAGGCTCAGACGAACGAATCTAATGTTCTCTGGCAGAGACTTTATGGGAACAGTGCCTTCTACCAAGGTAATAAACAGTGGAAATGCTTCTTATTAACATATATTAACACAAATATTCATCCAGAGTAAAACTCAATAACAACAATATGAGCTTTGCACCTTTGTTTAAAGAAGAGATGTCTCTGAAACACTAATTTAACTTGCGCAAGGCAGAGTTACGATGAGTGCCCAACACCGCACTTACAAATACTGTCAAGCAGAGTTCTAGTTTCAAAATGTTCTATCTTCTGAGCTGGAGAGATGGCTCAGCAGTTAAGAGCACTGACTGCTTTTCCAGAGGTCCTGAGTTCAATTCCCAGCACCCACATGGTAGCTCACAACCATCTGTAATGGGATCTGATGCCCTCTTTTGATGTGTCTGAAGACAGAGAAAGTGTACTTGTATACATAAAATAAAGAAAATGTTTTATCTTCAGTGGATTCAAATTGAATGTTTAAGGTTCTTAAATGTCAAAAGAACTTCAATACTGCCCCAAGGAAGCTACATAAATAAATGCTGTCCAATAGGCAGTGACTTCAGTGCACAACTTTAGTCCCAGCATTCAGGAGGTAGACTCATGTATGTGACTGAGTTTGAGGTCAGTCCAGTCATCATAGCCGGTTTGAGACCAGCTAGGGCTATATACAGTGAGACCATTTCAAAACCATAAGTAAAGCCATTTTTAAAAAGAGGAGAACATAAGTGTGCCCTCCAGGAGCCTACTGTCCCTAGAAAACAGAGTAAAGTAGTCATCCCAGTAGTACACACCAAGTGCCACCAGAGAAGGCTGTTCAAGAAATCCTACAATACTGGAAAATGCGAAGAAAGGCTGGTGGGAAGAGGCCATGTGAGATGGGGCCAAAGGACTGCAGGGGTCAGAAAGGTCAAATAAGGAGAAGGGTAGTGTCTTAGTTTGGTTTTAACTGCTGTGAACAGACACATCATGACCAAGGCAACTCTTATAAAGGACATTTAATTAGGACTGGCTTACAGGTTCAGTCCATTATCATCAAGGCAGGAGCATGGCAGCATCCAGGCACGCATGGTGCAGGAGGAGCTGAGAGTTCTACATCTTCATCTGAAGGCTGCTAGGAGAAGACTGGCTTCCAGGCAGCTAGGATGAGGGTCTTAAAGCCCACGCCCACAGCGACACACCTACTCCAACAAGGCCACGCCCACTCCAATAAGGCTACATTTCCTAATAGTGCCAACTCCCTGAGCCAAGCATGTACAAACCACCACAGATAGAGCAGAAAAGAGGTTTGTACCCACTCGTGGGAGAATTCAAAGGCAGGAAGCATAGGGAGGGGTCAAGATACAGTCCATCAAGGCGGGGACGGCATGTGTCCTGTCCATGTTTGCTTCTCTTGGCATTTTGATAAAAACACAGAATTCAACCAACTCTGGGAGAAAAGGATTTATTTCCCTTACAGGCTACAATCCATCTCTGAAGGATGCTCCAGCTGGTACTCAAAGCAAGATCTTGAAAAATGGAGAAACACTGCTTATGGGCTTGCTCCCAGGCTCGTGGGTTAGCTAGCATTCATACACAGTTCAGGCCCACCTGCCTAGGAATGATATCCCTCACCGTGGGTTGGGCTCTCCTACATTAATTAGAAATAACAAAAAAGGCGCCCACAGACACACTCATGGGCCCATCCGATGGAGAAGGTTCCCTCTCTCCAGGCATTGTCAGGTTGGCAATTAAGATTGGGCTTCACTGCACACATTAAGGCATCATAAGCATGAGGCCGCTGGTCATGTGGCTTCTAAGAGTGGGGGTATAGAGGTAGATGCTGAGGCTTAGCTTGCTTTCCCTTTTATATTGGTGCAGGACTCCAGCCTGGTGTATGGTAACACTCACTGTCTCTGAGGATCAGGGTAGGTCTTCCCTCCCATATAATTAACTCAATCTAAAAATCTCCCTTACAAACAAGTCCAGAGCTTTGTCTCCTAGGCAGTTCTAGATACTGTCAAGTGGACAATCTATATCACCCATCACGAGGTGGAAAGACGGAAAGAAAGAAACATTTGAGAAAACCGATCTAGTAGCTCAAGGGGAAATCGAGCCATCCCTGAACCAAAACACAAGGCCTGACAAACTGTTCCCAGGCAGAACTGAGAGGATGTGTACTTCTTGAGAACAGGGCATGGCCTCACTAATGACTCAGATTCCTAACTGGAGAACAAGATGTTCACTAAGAAACAGAGAAAAGGCTTCTTCAGGGAACTGCATGAAGAAGCATCCGGCATCAACTCACACCTTGGAGTCTTGGTCCACTGGCAGGGTCTGTAAGATGCCACGGACTAGCTTTGATTGACAGCTCCACCACAGCGGGGAGTTCAGAGCCTGAGGACTCTTTATGTGGAAACTAATAATGATTTTGTGGCGAGGGCCTGTAGATGCCATCATAGAAAGTATTGCAACTCAGAGAGCGATTCACTGCACAGTTCTTCCAACACCTAAAGAATGACAGGCTGATTGGCTGTCATTTCTGAGAACCACTCAACAGGGACTCCGTGTAGACATCTTTATGAAGCAAAACCACATGACTTCTACTCAGGAGGAACTCAGAACTCCAGCCAGATTGCCATGAAGGATAAAGCTATAAGAATATTTGAATTCCAGATTATGTGCCTATTAGCCTGATGCTGTAGACTAAGAGAACACAGCCTCCTGGCCCAGCTAGTATCGCAGAGAACACAGGTGCTATGCAGTCTTGAGAAAGACCTCAGAGGCAGCACACGGCATGCCATGCAAAAGCCGTAGGTTTCATACACAGCATCACACATGCGCACACACACACAATTAACATCGCTAAAACCTCAGTGAGATGCTAAAAAGCAACGTTTTAAGCCAAACTTAAGTCTCTGATTGATGACTGAGATGGCACTTCTAAGTTGTTAAGGATAATGGTGTAGATATTATTTTGAAACACATAATGTATTATACACATTAAAAAGTCGTATGCACGCGTATAAAGTATGAACATACTGTAAGCAAGCTCAATCAAATGAATTAGCCAATCACAATTCCATGCTGACTTAGGGTTTCTATTGCTGTGATGAAACACCGTGATCAAAAACCAAGTGTTTATTTGGCTTACACTTCTACATGGTAGTTCATCATTAAAGGAAGTCAAGACAGGAACTCAAACAGGCCATGAACCTGGAGGGCAGAAGCCATTGAGGAATGCTGCTTATGTGGCTTGCTCAGCCTGCTTTCTTATAGAACCCAGGTCCACCAGCTCAGGAATGGCCCCACCCACAATGGGCTGGGCCTTTCCCTAACTATCACTAGTTCGGAAAATGTGTCCTACGGGCCTGCCTACAACCCAATATTATGGACGCATTTTCTTTTTTCTTTTTTTTTTTTTTTTTTGGTTTTTCAAGACAGGGTTTCTCTGTGTAGCCCTGGCTGTCCTGGAACTCACTCTGTAGACCAGGCTGGCCTCGAACTCAGAAATCCGCCTGCCTCTGCCTCCAGAGTTCTGGGATTAAAGGTGTGCACCACCACTGCCCAGCAGGACGCATTTTCTTAATTGAGGTTCTCTCAAGTGTCTTTAGCTTGAGTCAAGTTGCCATTTAAGCTATCTTGCACAATGGACCCCTTCTCCATGAGCAAAAACCTTTTCTTTCTCATTCATCCCCAAGATCTCCCATTAAAAAATACAAATAACTTTGAAAATCCTAGTATTTACAAGTTCAAGCTCATTAAAAGTTCAGTCTCAATGCTGGACAGATGGCTCCACGGGTAAGAGCACCGACTGCTCTTCCCAAGGTCCTGAGCTCAATTCCCAGCACCCACATGGTGGCTCACAACCATCTGTAATGGGATCTGATGCCCTCTTCTGGTGTGTCTGAAGACAGCTACAGTGTACTCACATATATAAAAATAAAGAAATAATTCTTAAAAAAAAAAAATTCAGTCTCTTAAAAATAGCCAACCAAATCCAAAGTCTTTCAACATTCAAAGTCTCTCAACTATAGGCTCCTGTAAAATTAAAAATTAAGAATAAACTTTCGTACTTGCAGAGGGAAGAACCGGTACACAGCCACAATCAAATTAATGCAAAACCAAACTCTCTCTCTTTTTTTTTTTTTTTTTTGAGACAGGGTTTCTCTGTGTAGCCCTGACTGTCCCAGAACTCACTCTGTAGACCAGGCTGGCCTTGAACTCAGAAATCCGCCTGCCTCTGCCTCCCAAGTGCTGGAATTAAAGGCGTGCGCCACCACTGCCCGGCAAAACCAAACTCTCAAAGGAAAATAACTCAACATCCAATGTCTGGAATTCACTCACAGTCTTCTGGACTCCTCCAAAGCCTTGCTCACGTCTCCAGCTCTGCCCTCTACAGCATCCACTGTTTATCTTCTAGGCTCCAGCTGTCTCCACACCACTGCTGCTGTTATTCTTGGTGGTCATCCCATCTCTAAGATCCTAGGGCCCTCTGTTGCAACTGGGCTGCACTTCCACCAGCAGCCTCTCCTAGACTCTCTTCATAGCGTCAAGCCTCAACTTCTCTACATGACCCCTTCAACCGTGGGCATTCACCTGCTCCGCCTCAGCTGCTGGCCATGACCCCTTCATGCCTTCAAAACCAGTACCACTTGGGTGACTTACACTATCAAGTTCGACTGCCAGTATAAGGTACGACCTCGGCCACCTCTGGAACACAGCTTCTTTGTGCTCTCAGGAAACACTTCCCAGAAGATTTCCCCTCAGTGATGCTGGCTTCTTCTTAATCACCGCCAATTTCTCAGCTCCAGCTGACCAGCATCAAGTATCCCCAGCAAAGCTTAGGTTTCGCTTTAGTGTGGTCCTGGCATCTTGTTAAACACAGCTGATTCTTCAGCCCCAGGTAACCAGGAAAAAAAAACAATATCTTAATTCAAATTAACAAACAGGCCCAATAGAGTCATGAAACTCCACAAGCCAAGCCTGCATCATCTGCACTGTTCTCAACCTTCTTATCTTCCAAGCTCCTACAGAACATTTCACTGAGCTCTCGACACTCAATGGCTTTTCTAGTCCGAAGTTCCAAAGTCCTTCTACAGTCCTCTCCAAAACAACACGGTCAGGTCTGTCACAGCAATGCCCCACTACATTGGTACCAACTTGTCTTGGTTAGGGTTCCTATATCTGCAATGAAACACCATGACCAAAAAACAATTCGAGGAGGAAAGGATTATTTGGCTTGCACGAATGCATTTCAGTTCATCACCAAAGGAAGCCAAAACAGGAATTCAAGCAGGATAGGAACCTGGAGGCAGGAGGTGATGCAGAAGACTATGGAGGGATGCTGCTTACTGGCTTGCTCCCCAAGGTTTGCTCAGTCGGCTTTCTTATAGAACACACCCTGTCTGAGGTGGCTTTAGCCACAGTGGGTTGGACCTTCCGGCATCAATCATTAATTCAGAGAACACCCTACAGACCTGACTATAGCCACACCTTGAGGCATTTTCATAATTGAGGTTCTCTCCTCTCCAGTAACTCCATATTGTATTAAGATGACATAAAGCTAGCCTGCATGCATCTCAAACAAACAAACAAGAAGAGGAGGGTAAGAAGTTGTTCTAGATCATCCTCTACTATACAGGAAGTTCAAGACCAGCCTGGGCTTCTTAAAAGGAGAAGGAAGGGGAGGCAGAAAAGGAGGAGGAGGAGGAAGAGGAAGCAGGAGGAAGAAAAGGAAGAGGAGGAGGAAGTGGAGGAGGAAGAGTAGGAGGAAGAAGAGGAAGAGGAAGAGGAAGAGGAAGGAGAGGAAGAAGAGGAGGAGGAGGAAAAGGAGGAGGAAGAGGAAGGAGAGGAAGAAGAGGAGGAGGAAAAGGAGGAGGAAGAGGAAGAGGAGGAGGAAGAGGAGGAAGAGGAGGAGGAAGAGGAGGAGGGGGAATATATCTATAACAGGATATTCAGAAATTTAAACATCCACTATTTTTAATTAAATATTTACTAACTGCATTCTAATTCTATAAAATTTGATAGTGCCAAAGGCTAATCAATCTGAATTATCCAAACTACAAAATAACAAGGAACTAATATATTTAAAGGGTCAGAGCGTCACTGAATCACTGCATAACCCAGATGACTCTTCTTGGTTACCAACTTGACCGTAACTGGAATGAACTAAAATCCAAGCAACTGGACACATCTGTGAGGGATTTATTTTTCCTTTAATTAAATCATTTGAGGTGAGAAGACCCACTCTTGATATGGATCTTTTGAGATGGGAAGATCCACCTTAAATCCTGGCAACTGTCTTCTGGCACCCTATATAAAGAATGTGGAAGAGGGACACTTGCTCTCTTTGCCTGTTTGCTCTCACTGGCAAGTCCTTTCCTTCACTAGCATTACAACCTACTTCTTTGGGATCCAGTGTAGACTGTGTAGGCTTAGATTTTTAAAAATCCACTTCAATAAGGGCTCTCAAATGCTTTGACCCCCCTCCCCTTGTAGCCCACTATGCATGGGTAGGGGAGAAAAGATGGTAAATAGGACAAGGTGGATGTGACCAATTTAGAAGTAGTTCTTTGGGGGTGATTCCAGTCTCTGTGGTGTCTTAGTTAGGGATTTTACTGCTGTGAACAGACACCATGACCAAGGCAACTCTTATAAAGACAATATTTAATTGGGGCTGGCTTACAGGTTCAGAGGTTCAGTCCATTATCATCAAGGCAGGAACATGGCAACATCCAGGCAGGCATGGTGCAGGAGGAGCTGAGAGTTCTACATCTTCCTCTGAAGGCTGCTAGAAGACTGGCTTCCAGGCAGCTAGGATGAGGGTCTTAAAGCCACAGTGACACACCTACTCCAACAAGGCCACGCCCCCTCCAACAAGGCCACGCCCACAAATAGTGCCACTCTCTGGGCCGAGCATATACAAACCATCACAGACAGGATACTAGCAGTCCAGTTCAGTAGTGTTAGAACAGCAAATACGAATCATCAGTGCTGGCACATCTTACCAGGCCTCCACCAAACTGGCACGAGTCAACGAGAGCTACCAGAACCAGTGGGGGACATCGAGTTCTCTGTCATGCCTCTCTCAACAAAGCGAACGGAGATCAGTGAAGACGAAGACGTGAGGCCAACAAAGCATTGCAAAGCTAGCTATGCGCAGGGCAATGGTGGCGCACGCCTTTAATCCCAGCACTTGGGAGGCAGAGGCAGGCGGATTTCTGAGTTCGAGGCCAGCCTGGTCTACAGAGTGAGTTCCAGGACAGCCAGGGCTACACAGAGAAACCCTGTCTCAAAAAACAAAAACAAAAACAAACAAAGCAAAGCTAGCTATGCAAGCCCACTGTCACTGTCCGTTGAGTCCTATTTATATGCTCTCCAAACATCACGTGTGCTCCCATGGGTCTTGCCTCAGAAAACACCACATGCGTCTGTATCAGCTGACATATCCAGAAACTTCCTAACGAAGACCAGCTGAGACACTGAGCCTAGTGGACTGAACAACTACTAGATTCTTACACCTCCCATTGGTTGACAGCCTATATGCCATTCTAATAAACCCATGTGTGTGTTTGTACATATACATATAGACACACACACATACACATACATATACATATATTCTGGTCCTCTAGATCTAGAGGGACACACATTGCAGGCCTACCTTCCTCCTTCAACTGACTTGGAGCCTCAGGCTATGTTTTTATCTGTCAGCCTGGTTTCACAGACAGGATCTTAGCATGACTGTCCTCTGAGAGGCTCCACCTAGCAGGTGACCAAAACAGATGCCAGAGAACCACAGACAAACATTAGGCTGAGCTTGTGGAAGAGCTGGGGGGAGGGGGAAGATTGAGGGACACGGAGGGGACAGGGACTCCACAAGAAGACCCATAGAGTCAACTAACCTGGACCCTTGGGGACCCCCAGAGATAGAACCATCAACCAGAGAGCATACAAGGGCTGGACGTAAGCCCCACCCCGGCACACATAGAGAGCAGATGTACAGCTTGGTCTTCATGCTGGTCCCCCAACAACTAAAGCATGGTCTTACCCTGACTCTGTTGCCTGCCTGTGGATCCTGTTCCCCTAACTGGGCTGTCTAGTCTGGCCTCAGTGGGAGAGGGTGTGCCTAGTCTTGCAGTGACTTGAGGTACCAGGGTCAGTTGGTACCCAGGTGAGGACATCTCCATTCTCAGATGTGAAGAGAAGGAGTGGTTGGGGGAGGGGGGCTGCAATGTGGAGTGAATAAATAAATTAGTGAAAGGTTCTCTAGAGAGAACACCAGGCCAGCCTCACTCTTGGGAGCTACCTATCTCTTGCCTCAGCCTTTCCAGTAGTTACAAGTATCTGTCTGCACCGCCTAGGCCGGCTAGGCATATAAAATTTGGCTCACACAGTCTAATACTTGTAGCCCCCATGTTCTTACTTTCTCCATCTAGTGCTACGTTCTTAAGAGCCACACACGAGCTTGATTCCGCTACTAAGGAATGAGTCACCATGTGCGGCTGCCATTTTCCTGTTCTTCTCCCATTACAGTCCATTACTGGCCTAGCTGAGAGGACCGCAGTGTGTAAAACCACTTACAGTCTGAAGAGCTGACTCCAACCTCCAGAATCCACAGAGGTGGAGGGAAAGAACGGCCTTCTTTCCGTTCCTGACACCACCCGCAGCACAGCCGAGAGAGACAGACCCTAGACTTAGTCCCTAGGGACCTATAGCACATTCTGTACCCACTTGTAGAAATGGAAGCTTCTGGGTCATAGAGAACCACTTAACCTGACAACCAATGCCAGTTGCTTCCCAGAACAGTTGTCCTGGTCAGTGGTTGGTGCTTCCACAAGCAGCAGGTGAGGCTGCCTGTTGACTCTCTAGTCCCACACAGCTTTGACAGTTACTAGCTCAGAAGATCAGGAACAAGTCACCCCTAAACTTTGCTTTACTTCAATGCACTCCAAGTACCTATGACTGATGCTGTGAGACAGATACAGAGTATTGACATGCAAGGACTTCTAGAAGACAGTTATGGCCGATCACAAACAAGAAAGGCCAGATCCCTGCTATCTTTGATCTTCACTGGGGGTTCTTTTGTTCCTATAAAGATGATTTCTATTCTGCCCAACCCCCAGAGAGAAGGGAGGGGAAGGAGGAGGGGGAGGGTGAAGGGAGGGAAAGAGAGGGGGAGGGAGGGAGGGGAAAGGAAGGGGAAGGGAGGAGGAAGGG
>CM052720.1:31380244-31398510 GCA_028551405.1 Uromys caudimaculatus | reverse complement strand
CTTTTCTCTGGCAAGTGACCATAGGGATCCAAAGTTTCTCTGTTAAACAGTTACCTGGGGATAAAACGCTTTTTCTGAAAGGAGAGTACTACTTCAGGTGAGACTAAACTAAAACAAGAATTCTGACGTTTGTAGCGTATGATGAAGTGAAGAACACAATATTCTTGCCAGCTAGCGAAAAGCAGGGTAATTACACCCGAACAAGAGAATCCTGCAGGGACTTCTCCGATCTCCTCCAAAACAAACAGTATTTGTGAGACCTTCCCTAGCTATGTGTCCACACACTCTGCTGAGCCTCTAGCCCCAGGGATCGCAACCTCCCTAATGCTTCCACCCTTTTACACAGCTCCTCACGTTGGGGCAACCCCTCGGCCGTAACATTTTTTTCGTGGCTACTTCGAAAGTGTCATTTTGTTACTGTTAGGAATCATGTGTAAATGTCTGATATGCAGGATATCTGATATAACCCCTGCGAAAGGGTCTTTTGACACCGCCCCCACACAAAGGCGTGAAGACACCCCCCCCCCCATCTAACCCTTGTTACTTCACCGGGCCTGGAAACCTAGTCTCAGAAATGTTGTTTTCAGAATTTAACAAGTCCATCATGCCATAGATTTAACATTCGGTTCTGTGTGCTAGTGAATGCAGTAAAGGAACTTGCTTTCTTTCTTTCTTTTTTTTTTTTTTTTTAACATGTTTTTTTAAGATTTTTTTTTTTAAATTTTATTTATGTGAGTACACTGTAGCTGTCTTCAGACACACCAGAAGAGGGCATCAGATCTTATTACAGATGGTTGTGAGCCACCATGTGGTTGCTGGGAATTGAACTCAGGTCCTCTGGAAGAGCAGTCAGTGCTCTTAACCACTGAGCCATCTCTCCAGCCTGGAACTTGCTTTCAATGTTCCAAAAGGAGCCGCGTGTCTATGCATACTTCATGACCACTGCTTTACATGATTACAGGGTCACAACATGCCTTGCATGTTCAGGTCCGTGAGGGAGGGCAAGGACACTGTCTTCTCTCTCTTACTGGGCTTGAATGGGTTCTTTAATCCCTCACACACTGGATGTGGGAAGCTGACCATATAGCTGTAGCATTGGAAAAGCCGCTCTCCCCCAAGAACCAGCGCCCTACCAGTGACTCAGCCACCATAAGAAGCCAGCATCGGATCAAAAAGACAATAGAGAAAAGGAGGGCAGCAGAGAGGAGATGGGGAGATAACCGGAGAAGCAGCCCCTGGGAGACTCCTGAAACCTTTCCTACAGAGCCTTTCTTGTCTGTTTATCTGGAACCTGTTTCTGAGAAACGTTGTGTTTGGGAATGCAGGAGACTCTTTCCCTCCTCTAGAGGCAGGCTGCATTGCACCTACAAAAGCAGGCAGCCGGCAGTCTAACTATGGCTTGCAAAATTATAATTGAGCCAGGTATGGTGGCTCAAGCTGGTTGTCTCAGAACTTTGGAGGCTGAAACAGGAGATGAACCATAAAGTTCAAGGCCAGCCTGAGATGCATTCTAAGTTCAAGCCTGGCTGCAGAATGAGAGATCCATCATCCCAGCATATCCTTTCCAAGAATAGGGAGGAGGAGGAGGAGGAGGAGGAGGAGGAGGAGGAGGAGGAGGAGGAGGAGGAGGAAGAGAAGGAGGAAGAAGGAGGAGAGGAAGAGGAAGAAGAAGAAGAAAAGAAGAAGAAGAAGAAGAAGAAGAAGAAGAAGAAGAAGAAGAAGAAGAAGAAGAAGAAGAAAACGACGATGACGATGAAGAACTACAAACCTTTCCATCCGTTATGGCCAAATATTACAAAAGAACGGTACTGGATACTGGCAGGGCAGTTCTCTTTGCTCAAACTCCTTTTTGTCCATGGACCATATTCCTGCCCTTCCCTTCACGGTTAACTGGTTTGCTGCATCCATGAGGGACTTTTCCAGATCACTCACTTGATGACACAAGCTTAGGATACACCCTGCTCCCAGGATTCGGGCTTCCCTCTGTCTTCTCGCTTACATCATGTTCTGTTCCTGACCCACCCTTGGACTAGAACCCCGACCCTCTTTATACTATTTATTTTGTGACTGCCTCACAGAGCTGGCCTTGAACTCACGATGTAACTCAGGCTGACTCTGAACCTAAGGCAATCTGCTCAAAAATAGTTCAATCAGTTTCCACGTTGCAGCCTCAGCTTCTCAAGTGCTGGGTGCCATGCACGCTTTGCTTTACATTTATTTATTTAGTTATTTAGTTATGTAGTTAGTTTTTTCGAGACAGGGTTTCTCTGTGTAGCCCTGGCTGTCCTGGAACTCACTCTGTAGACCAGACTGGCCTCGAACTCAGAAATCTGCCTGCCTCTGCCTCCCAAGTGCTGGGATTAAAGGCATGCGCCACCACTGCCTGGCTTTTGCTTTACATTTATAAGACCCTGAATTCTATCTGTAGTTTCTCTTTCTCTCCCTCCCTCCCCTCTTCCCTCTGTCGTTCCACACTGAATACCCACCTTCTGGTTGTCAAGCTTTACAAGCCGTGGCTCTGTGCCAGGTCACACTAGTTGGCACATACTCATCCCTGTTACCTAAACTGCAGCCGCTTCCAAATTCTGGGTACTGAGTCTGTCCTGTGCTCTCATATTGGGATTTTCCCCAAAATGTCAATCAGTTCAGAAGAGTAAGCACGGTTACGCTTTCGGGTTGACCCTCTCCATCCTTGAGAAGAGCGAGCTCACCCTGCACACTCTTTGCTTCCTCCACAGAATCTCAGTCGCTCCGTGCCTGCCTCTCGTCTCCATCTCTCCTCCTTGGCTCTGGCTTTCCACACACAGCAATCCTGAATGACTTGCTGTCCCCCCAAGGTCTGCCCAAGTGTAAACACCAGTGCCTCCGCCTGTCATTCTCTGCCTAGAGAGCCCCCTTTTCGGTCTCCAGCTCCTCCCTGCTCTGGTCCCTCTCTCTGGCTAATGCCAACTATTGCTAGACTCCATCCCCACCACCAAGGAAACTTTCCAGGCTGTTGATGTGGCTCTTTGGCATTTCTTGGTTAGTCAAAGACAATGGGGCTGTGGTTGTGGAGTGTGTCCTGAAACAGTTTTATGGAATTCAGAAATACATTGTGCTGGATAGTTTTATGTCTATGTTTATGTTTAATGCAGGCTGAAGTCATCTGAGAAGAGGGAACCTCAATTAAGAAAATGCCTCTATAAGATTTGGCTGTAGGAGCCCGGCAGTGGTGGTGCACGCCTTTAATCCCAGCACTCGGGAGGCAGAGGCAGGCGGATTTCTGAGTTCGAGGCCAGCCTGGTCTACAGAGTGAATTCCAGGACGGCCAGGGCTACACAGAGAAACCCTGTCTCGAAAAACCAAAAAAAAAAAAAAAAAAAAAAAAAGATTTGGCTGTAGGGCATTTTCTTCATTAGTGATAAGGGAGGGCCTAGCCCCTTGTGGGTGGGGCCATCCCTGGGCTGGTGGTCCTGGGTTCCATAAGAAAGCAAGCTGGGCAAGCCATGGGAAGCAAGCCAGTATGCAGCACCCCTCTGTGGCCTCTGTATCAGCTCCTGCCTCCAGGTTCCTGCCCTGTGTGAGTTCCTGTCCTGACGTCCTGTGATGATTAGCAGCCATGTGATTGTTCCCTAGGTTGCTTTTGGTCATGGTGTTTCATCATAATAATAGAAACCCTAAGATGTACGTGTGTGTGTGTGTGTGTGTGTGTGTGTGTGTGTGTGTGTGTCCAAATTGATTAGAGACCATTTGTAGCCTTCCTGTGATACTTATGCTTCAATGACGGGATATGACCCTACATTCTTTTTGTACTTGCGAGAACTGTATGACATACAGTTTCCACATTGTATGTACTTCAGAACTGTAAGTTCAGTTGCCTTCAGTGCTAAGGCTTAGGTTTCCCCTAAGATTACACAATTTTGCCTGCATCCCCAACCCTTTTTTTTGTTTTTTGGTTTTTTGGTTTTTCGAGACAGGGTTTCTCTGTATAGCCCTGGCTGTCCTGGAACTCACTCTGTAGACCAGGCTGGCCTCGAACTCAGAAATCCACCTGTCTCTGCCTCCCAAGTGCTGGGAATAAAGGTGTGCACCACCGCTGCCTGGCTATCCCCAACCCTTTTAACGTTCAGTGCCTTACTGCTCTGGGTCACCTTCAAATAATCTTAACACTTCAAGCCTGTCTTTTGTTTGTCCAAATCCCCAGTACACAGTACAAGAGTCTCACTTGATAGAGGTCTGCTGAACAAAGAGAAAGATGTGGTTATGAACTTGGCTGCCTCCCTAGGACAGATTCCCAAGGTCGAAACCTGATACCCTTACCTCACTCACAGCTGGGTCCTGACACTTTCCCTTGCATGCACATCAGATTTCTGGCCGTACAAGAATGGGCTTCATATCTGTCTCTCTAGTGAGGCTGAATAAGAGGGAAGGTGATGACGACGGGTTAACCTTTGTGGTTCAGAGTTCACGGCAGCCATCTTAATTATACTCTGAAAATAGGCTTTGATGAATGATGGGAAATCCAGAAAAAGGGAGAAGAGAGAGTAACAAAGATGGTGTAAGAGGCAGAGTAGATCTTAGAGCAATTGAGGCATGTGCTAGACGCTGTCATTTCATGGTTTCTGCTATATCTGTGTGTGACAAGAAGCATTGTAGATTTTTTTAAAGAACTATTTATTTATTTTATGTATGTGAATACACTGTTGCTGTCTTCAGACACACCAGAAGAGAGCATTGGATCCCATAGCAGATGGTTATGAGCCACCATGTGGTTGCTGGGAATTGAACTCAGGACCTTTGGAAGAGCAGCCAGTGTTCTTAACCACTGAGCCACCTCTCTATCCTGCATTGCATATTTTAATGTAATCTGTGTTTTAAAAAATTATTTTTAATTGCTGGCCTTGGTGGTGCATGCCTTTAAGCCCAGCACTTGGGAGGCAGAGGCAGGTGGATTTCTGAGTTCAAAGCCAGCCTGGTCTACAGAGTGAGTTCCAGGACAGCCAGGGCTACACAGGGAAACCGTGTCTCAAAAAAATAAAAATAAAATAATGTTATTTCTAACTTTTGATTTATTATTAGTAGTGTGTGGATCATATGTATGTGGGTACACATATCTCATGGTACAAGTGTAGAGGTCAGAAGACAACTTTGTGGATTCAGTTTTCTCCTTCCGTCCTGACACAGGCTCTGTGGATCAAACTTAGGTTGTCTTTCACAGCCAGCACCTGACATTGACACCTGAGACATTTTACATGTCTGACACCCCACTCCCACACCTTTTAAAAGATTTTATTTATACTTTTATATGTATGTGTACACATGTTTGGGGGTACACATATATGCCTCAAAGTCCCCCCAGAGGCAAGAAAAGGCTGGTAGATCCCCTAGAGCTGGAGTTACAGGTAGTTGTGAGGTCCCCAGTGTGGATGTTGGGGTCTAATCATGGAGGAAACTGCTCCAAGCTGAAAACTCAAGTAGCCAAGGAAGAATGGCTTTAGTTTAGGAAGAATGGTTTTCCATTGGTATAGTAAGCCTGATAGGATACATCCTCCTGTAATCCCAGTTCTTGGAAAGAAGTATTGAGAGTTTAAGGTTATCCTCAGCTACATAGTGAGTTAGAGACTAGCTTGGGCTATTTAAGAGTCTGTTTCACCGGGCAGTGGTGGCGCACGCCTTTAATCCCAGCACTTGGGAGGCAGAGACAGGTGGATTTCTGAGTTCGAGGCCAGCCTGGTCTACAGAGTGAGTTCCGGGACAGCCAGGGCTACACAGAGAAACCCTGTCTCAGAAAAAAAAAAAAAAAAGGAAAAAAAAGAGTCTGTTTCGCTCTCACGCGTGCACACACACACACACACACACACACACACACACACACACATGCACCAACAGCAAGTTCAAGGCTAGTCTGGGCTATATCATGCAAGCCTATCTTTGAAACATGAAAGTGTGCATGCATGTGCTACTGAGCTCATGGCTGTCCGTAAAGTAAGCAACAGCATTTAAGCAGACGGGAGAGAGTTCGCTATCACCAAGCCGTGGGCCCTTGATCCTATGTAGAAATAGATCTCTTCATCTGTAATTTTATGTGGGAAAGCAGTTCACAAAGTTCAAATGAAATGTTTTCTCTCTGCTGGTTTTCAGCCCCTCCCTCAAGTGTGGCCTCAGTTGGGTAGAAACTCCTAAAAACCTAGTGAAGACTATGTTTTGGTTTGTTCTTTTTTTTTTTTTTTTTTGGTTTGGTTTTTCGAGACAGGGTTTCTCTGTGTAGCCCTGGCTGTCCTGGAACTCACTCTGTAGACCAGGCTGGCCTCGAACTCAGAAATCCACCTGCCTCTGCCTCCCAAGTGCTGGGATTAAAGGCGTGCGCCACCACTGCCCGGTGAGGACATGGCATTTTATTGATCCAGTTAGCTTAATAATTGCACGTACAATGTGATTAAACCATAAACCTATAATTAATTTGAGAATCTGTCTTCGTTTCCTTGCGCCTTGTGTTCCTTGGGGTGAGGGGAAACAGTAGTTACTCTGGCATTGTCTACGGAACGACAACCACTGCCTGTCTCAGCATATTTGTGATAACTAATGGCTGACCAGAAAAACAAAACAAAACAAGCCTAACCCCACACACCGTGGTTTGTGAGACAGAATAATAAACTTCAAAAACCTTTATCACATTTATTTGGGTATGCACGCACAAGTATGCGTGTGTGCATATGTGTGTGTGCGCGCGCGCGAGCATATACTTGCACGCAAACAGGCTAAGGAAAATATGGAAGTCAAACAACTTAGAGAGTTGGTCCAATTCTATCCATCATGGGAATTGAACTCGGGCCTGAGTTCAGGCTTGGCAGCAAGCCCCTAGACATGCTGAGTCATTTTGCTAGCCCAGAATAATAAGTGTAATACAGTTATGGAAGGGAAGAGGAACAATGGGGTTATGTCTACTTTATCTCCAGGTCCTATTGTAACTCTTTCTTCATTTCTTAAGTGCTATGTTCTGAAATTTCAAAAGCATACACAAATGGGTGGCATACTGGCTGGGTTTGTGTCAACTTGACACAAGCTGGAGTTATCACAGAGAAGGAGCTTCAGGTGAGAAAATGCCTCCACGAGATCCAGCTGTAAGGCATTTTCTCAATTAGTGATCAAGGGGGGAGGGCCCCTTGTGGGTGGTCCCATCCCTGGGCTGGTAGTCTTGGGTTCTATAAGAAAGCAAGCTGAGCAAGCCAGGAGAAGCAAGCCAGTAAGGAACATCCCTCCATGGCCTCTGCATCAGCTCCTGTTTCCTGACCTGCTTGAGTTCCAGTCCTGACTTCCTTTAGTGATGAACAGCAGCATGGAAGTGTAAGCTGAATAAACCCTTTCCTCCCCAGCTTGCTTCTTGGTTATGATGTTTGTGCAGGAATAGCAACCCTGACTAAGACAGATGGTAACAGCAAGGACAGTGGTAACATGAAACCTCAAAAAGACACAAAGTAAAAAGAATTAGCAATGGGAAATACGTTTGGTAACTTTCAGTAGTTACTTTACAGTTAGTTGCTCTGACTAAATTCCTTGACAAAAGCAACTTAAGGGAGGAAAGGTTTATTCTGGTTCCCAGTTCAAGGGGAAAATAGTGTATTAGAGTGGAGAGGGTGGGGCAGCCGAAGCATGGGGCCAGTCCGGAAGCAGGGAGAGTATGAGGAGTGAGTGGGGCAGGCTATAAAATCTCAAGGCCCAACCCTCAGTGACATTCTGCTCTAGCGAGGTCCCATCTCCTTTTTTTTTTTTTTTTTTTTTTTCAAGAGACAGGGTTTCTCTGTGTAGCCCTGGCTGTCCTGGAACTCACTCTGTAGACCAGGCTGGCCTCAAACTCAGAAATCCACCTGCCTCTGACTCCCAAGTGCTGGGATTAAAGGCGTGCGCCACCACTGCCCGGCGAAGTCCCATCTCCTAAAGGTTCCATAACCTTGCCATCGCAGCAGCACCACGAGCTGGGAACCAAGTGTTCAAACATATGAGCCTGGGGAGGGGGGGGGAAGGCATTTCATATCGGTAACTTCCACGACATACTGAGTCAGAAGTGATGCTGACTATTGTCTTTTGTTTGAATTCCCAGTGAAATGGAATGTGTTGATTTGAGTTGAGGTTGTTTACAATAAGGAAGAGGAGGAGGAGGAGGAGGAGGAGGAGGAGGAGGAGGAGGAGGAGGAGGAGGGAGAAAGAAAGAAAGAAAGAAAGAAAGAAAGAAAGAAAGAAAGAAAGAAAGAAAGTTTTCATTAATATAATATCTAGGGCTCAGGGAAGAGGGCTTTACAAATGTGACATGATGTAGAAAAACAAAGAGGATTAGATTTTTAATTAAAATACTTCTTTGAGGAGCTGGAGAGGTGGCTCAGTGGTTAGAGCATTTGCTATTCTTGTAGAGGACCAGGGCTCAGTTCTCAGGACCAACATGGCAGCTCACAACCATCTGTATCTCCAGTTCCAGGGGATCTGATGCTGTCTTCTGACCTCTGAGAGCACTGCACATATATGGGGACATATATGCCTGCAAAACCTATACACATAAATGTAAATTAAATCAATCATAAAAATAAAATATTTCTTCTTTCTCGAGTATCCTATAGTTGTCTCCGCTAGCTGCCATTCCTATGAGGCTAAACCAGAATTGGGCTTTCTCAGAATTTGCTCTATGTTGCGGGACATATTTAAAAAGGCACAATCCCTCGCTATACCAGGCTACTCTCTACCCCGCCTCCATGGCTAACCCAATGCAGCAATCACACATTCAGATTCTACTCATATTCCCAGCCATCTGCCCCCTGTGGTTAGCGGTCATAAATCCTAGTAACCCGGTAAAATCAAAACTCTAGAGGCTTGTAATTTATCCGTCAGATTTATATTAGTACATTCTCAATCCACAAAACGCCCGCACAATGAACTCAAAACTCAATTGAAATAAACGCAAGCTACACAGCTAGATGGGGCAAATGCACCCCACTTAATATTTAATTATTTCTCTAAGAAATCCCCAGTACTTATGGCTCCCAGGACTGTGTGGTTCTGGCTCCTCTTCCTCTCCTATAGGCTCCATCTTATCTTTTCCTCTCTTTCCCTTCTTCACTTCCCTCTGTCTCTCTGTACTCCTCTCTAAAATTCTCCGCCTGCCTTCTTTTTCCATTGCCCAATCACAGGCTCTTACCTTATCTTGTGCCTGCCCTCACCTGCACATAGACAGTAATCCACAGTTCTCCCCTTTGTTCTAAATAATACAAAGGAGATTAATAAAGGTCTTAGGGTTTCCACTTCTGTGAAGAGACACTATGACCAACTCTTATAAAGGAAAACGTTTAATTGGGGCTGGCTTATAGGTTCAGAGGTTTAACCCGTTATCATGGCAGGAAGGATGGCAGCGTGCAGGCAGACATGGTGCTGAAGAAGGAACTGAGAGTTCTACATCTTAATCAGAAGGTAGCCAGAAGGAAACTGTCTTCTGGAGATAGCTAGAA
Source organism: Uromys caudimaculatus (assembly GCA_028551405.1). Taxonomy (NCBI): domain Eukaryota; kingdom Metazoa; phylum Chordata; class Mammalia; order Rodentia; family Muridae; genus Uromys; species Uromys caudimaculatus. The sequence continues at coordinate 31,389,040 of CM052720.1, read as the reverse complement.
GGAGGGTCTCTTCTGCCCTGGGCGGAGCTTAAGCATAGGACCTCAAAGCCCACCTCCACAGTGACTCACTTCCTCCAGCAAGGCCACACCTACTCCAACAAGGCCACACCCACTCCAATGAGGCCACCCCTACTACAACAAGGCCACGCCTCCTCATAATGCCACTTTCCATGGACCAAATCACCACAATAATCCCAAAGCTGTATGGCTCTCTGCACACCCCACCCTCTTGTGTCCCATACTCAGTTCCGAAAAGTTTCCCCCATTTCTCAGCCTTTGTAGTTTATAAACTTGTTCCTACGTTTATTTTGTGAGGCAGAAGAGTCATAAGACCTTGAACCTCAAATCCAGAGTCTCTAAATCAGAAAGTTAATGAACACATTTGATTGGATGAAACTAGAAACACAGATCAATTCCCAAGGCAATGTCCAAACAGATCAGGAACACCAAGACTTCTTAGTTTCTAGGACATCCTATTATACACCAGAGCAATGCCCCTCCTCTGCTCTGCTCACTGTGATTGGCCTGAACCTTCTAAATTCAACCTTAAAAATCCCTGAGAACCAGCTGGATGGGGGCACACACCTCTAATCCCAGCACTTGGGAGGCAGAGACAGGTAGATCTCTGAGTTCGAGGCCAGCCTGGTCTGCAGAGAGAGTTCCAGGACAGCCAGGGCTACATAGAGAAATCCTGTCTTCAAGAACGAAAGAAATCCTTGAGACCCATGTGAAATACCCTTAGGACATTGGCAAAATCATAATTATCAATCATTGGCAGAAAAGAAATGGATGACTAGAGAAATAACATTCATCCCAGTGTGGTCCCTTCAATAAATATCGTCTTTGGCCTTTCCTGACTCCTCCTCTAGATTTTCTGTACTCAGAAAAGCAAAGTTCTGCATTTACAAAACAATATAATATGCAAGTGCTATCTAGATTATAATAGATTTGAATATTTCTATGTGCTGGCATGCTTCTGAAACCCCAGATCCTTGGGAGGCTAAGGCAGAAGATTTTGAGTTCAAGGCCTATCTGGGCTGCATAGCGGATTCTGTGTCTTCGGATACATAGATTTAGATAAAATAGCTCTAAATATACATGAGATAACTAATGTATAGACACAGAGCTATATAGGAGACCTGAGAAGCAGATCATGTAGATACGGATATAGTCGTGTACACACAGTTGACACAGCTACACTTTCTGGCAAACAGTAACTAATGTTTAACAAAAATCAGTATTTATTGCAAGGTTTCCTACAGGTGGGGGTACAGCATCACCTGGGAGAAGAACTCTCTTTATTAATACCAAGATACACAAAACAGGGTGGATCAGACCTCTAAGGTTTCCCCCTAGAGAAGTGTTAAATCCGACGCCCATGAAAGCCAGGGCTTCATGTCACATCAAGGTTTGGGCCTCCATCCATTCCAGGCTGAACTGATACTTGGCTCCTGTCTAGACAGCCTGAATTTCTTTATGGCTTGTATAGTTTATTGGGCTGTTTGCCTTCTTTCCCATTGTTAATCTTATTACCCTGAATTTTACAGATAGAGAAGATTGCTTAAGAAATTATCAATGAACATTTTATTGTTGGGTTGTAGAACTGACATTTAAAGTTTATTTTAAACACTCCTCCTCCTCCTCGTCCTCCTCCTCCTCCTCCTCTTCCTCCTTCTCCTCTTCCTCGTCCTCCTCCTCCTCCTCTTCCTCCTTCTCCTCTTCCTCGTCCTCCTCCTCCTCCTCCTCTTCCTCCTTCTCCTCTTCCTCGTCCTCCTCTTCCTCCTCCTCCTCCTCCTTCTCCTTTTCCTCCTCCTCCTTCTCCTCTTCCTCCTCCTCCTCCTCCTCCTCCTCCTCCTCCTCCTCCTCCTCCTCCTCCTCGTCTTCTTCTGAAGGCACACAACCGAGGCTGCTGACTTTAAACTTTCTATACATTCAGCTGGCTTAAACTAACCTTGAACTCTTCCTCCTCCTGTCTCCTGAGAGCTGGGATTATAGGTATTTGCCATCACAATCAACCCAGTGTTTCCTTTTATTAACTGTGCCTTTGAGTTTCGGGGTGTTTTGTTTTGTTTTCTAGCTATCATGTAGCTCAGGCTGTCAGGCATGGACCAGCATATCGCGCAGTGCTCTGTGGTTTTTCTCATTGTCCTTCCCAAGTGTTGCTGGCAGGATCGAATTTGTTAAAAGGCATATACATATATATATATGTGTGTGTGTGTGTGTGTGTGTGTGTGTGTGTGTGTGTATATATATATATATATATATATATATATATATATATATGATTTTTGCTGGTTAACGCCCAGTTCCACTCAGATTCACCTGAGGGCCTTGCCCAGCTGCTCTGCCCTGTGACCTCAAGCAGTGGGGTTATACCCATCCAGATCAATAAAAATGTGTGTGTGTGTGTGTGTGTGTGTGAGAGAGAGAGAGAGAGAGAGAGAGAGAATAGGGGATATAGGGGTGTATAGCCCAGGCTGTTCTTGTGATTCTCCTGCCTCAGTCTTGAATGCTAGGATATAGGTATAAGCCACCATGATGGAACTTTGCCTAACGTGTATAATGTGGCCACACTCCAGACACGGTCAGGAGACTGGAGTCAGAGTTCAGTACCATTTCCACCAGACACTCCAGATGATTCTAATGCAAGCTCATGTGAGAACCACAGCTCCCGATTCTCTGGGTGAAGGAGTCAGTAGGCCAAAGGAGAAGTAAGGCCTACTTCTCAAATGGACAACTGTGGAAATGATCGTGGCTAAGGGCCAGCTTTCTTCTTGGGTTTATTTAAGCAAAGAGTACCGAGTGAGACAGGACAGAAGGAAGTGACCAGCAGTAAAGCAACAAACACTGGAGATGAGCCCATACTGGAGATGAGCTGCAAACTCCAGCGGACTACAGCATGGTTGGGGTGAGAGCATGCGCAGTGTCACCCAGTGCAAAGGCTGAACACAAAGCCCCTTGCTTCCCACAGCCTCAAACACTGGGGTGAAGGGAAGTGAGCAGGGAGAAGAAGGCAGCCATGCCAATAAGCTGTTCGAGGGGGGAATCTGGCCAGATAGCCAAAGAAACTTAAGGCGATTTTCAAAAAATGAAGAGCCTTCCGTTGGAGGCCGCCTTAAGTACCGTTTCACCATGGTGGGGTGCACAGTCCAGTGGGAGAAGTCGTTTCTCCTCTGAAACCAATGTCCATAATATGAAGAGAGCATATGGCATTCCATAAGTTTCTCAGATTCTCGTGGAACACAAATGAAGAAATATGGCTCCAGCTGGAGGCTGTGCCTTTCTGGACACATTTGGCAATGACAAGGGCTCACTGGTTTTGGGTGAATTCCTGCTTTCTCACAAGTGCTGGAATTACTGGAACATACCATCATGCCTGGCTCTCTTTTTCTTTCTTTATTTTCCTTTTCTTTTACTTTTTTTTTTTTCCAGAATCTCACCATGTAGCCCAGGCTAGCCCGAAAGACATCTTCCTGCTTTCACCTCCCGAGCGCTGGGATGGCAGGCACACACTGCCCATCAGGTCCAGCTTCTAGAGACATTTCAGATTTTCTCATAAGCTACACTGTTGCTTCTGGAATCTAGTGAGCAATGGCCAGGGACACTAGGCAATGTCCGGAACCGACCCTGTATCACACACCCGGAAATAATCATATATAAATCATACTGAGAGGCTTAAGAGCGCCTCAGAAGGATAGATATTACATTCTCTCTCTCTCTCTCTCTCTCTCTCTCTCTCTCTCTCTCTCTCTCTCTCTCTTCTGTGGTTGCTAGCTTTTATAGGGAAACATAAAGCATATATACACAATTTATAACGCCTTCCTTTGTTTTCTTGTTGCTCTGCTAAAACGCTCTGAAAAAGAAAGCAACTTAAAGAAGAAAGTGTTTCTTTTAGCTCACAGTTCAGCCTACAGTAGTGGATCAAGGAGGGAGGTCATGCTTGAAGTTCCCTCCCGTCACATCCACAGCTGGGAAGCAGACAGGGATGAACATAAGCTGCTCTGAAGCCCACTTTCTCCATTTATACAGTCCGGGATCCCTGCTCAGGGAATGGTCCTAAGAACAATGAAGGTGGATCTTCCCACATCAATTAAAAGAACCAAACAATCCCTCACGGGCCTGTCTTCCAGATGATTCTGGAGTCTTTCGAGTTGGCCGTTAACAGTAATTATCATAATATAGGACATGAAAATAATTATCATTACATAGGACAGGAAAAGAAAGTAAGGCATTATAAATTGTGAATATATGCTTTATGCTTCTCTATAAAAGCTAGGAACCACGCGGGGGGGGGGGTGGAGAGAGCGAGCGAGAGTGCAAGCAATATCTATCCTTCTGGCAGGGGGTGGAATTGGGGACAAAGAGGAGGAGGTGGACCAGAAAAAAAAAGTCAGATATGAAGAATAAGGGAGAATGTATTCTCATAATAAAACAAACTTAAAATAAAAATTAAAAAAAAAAAAGTATCTAGCTCCAAACAGCCATAGTACTGAGGTCAGGAAGCCCAGGTGAGTGGCCTGTCCTGACAGCTCTGTGCTGCTCATGCATGAGAGTCTTCCTAGTGACAGTCTTTTGTACAGGCAGCCCAGCCTGTACTCCTGACTATTCAGACAGAAAGTGATGAAGGGAATTTAAGGTGGGGGGGCGAGAGGAGGGGGGAGTGGTGCCGGGGTAGAGGTAAGGAAAAGTCAAATATATAGATCACGATCACATTAACCATCAGGACGTGGCGCCCTAACACCTGGCCATTCCACCACCTTATCCCACCTTGATAACAGAACGTAGGCAATGGCTGTCCTCTAGCCCCTTGAGGGGCAGGGCTAGAAGACAAATGCAGTTTGGGGATAGGAAATGTATTATCTAACTAGCCAGGCTGAACATCAAATACAAATTATATCCATCCTGAAAGCCAACCTATTCATTATAACAGAAACCTGTAATGAACTTCAACATGACCTCGAGTGATGAGAGAACCAAGGGGCTTAGTGTTTTGCACTTAACCTGTGCCAAGAATGTAGTGTGTAGTAAACACAAAGCTCCACCAGCTTCCGCCTGGAACTGCCCAAGGCTAGCAGCTGTTCAATGGATCCCTGTTCACTCCGATTCAATGTTCACAGCCCAATCATTAAAGGTACAGTGCAGAAGTTCTCAACCTGTGGGTCTCGACCCCGTTAGGGGCATCATACAGCAGCTGTCCTGCATATCAAATATTTAATTATGATTCAGAACAGTCCACAATTACAGTTATGAAGTAGCAACGGAACAATTTTATGGTTGGGGGGGTCACCACAATATGATGTATTAAAGGGTTGCAGCATTAGGAAGTTTGAGAACCACTGGGATAAAGGAAGTACAAACTCAATTTTACCTTAACTCTAATCTCTTTCCCCAATTCATTCATACTTAAAACAGGGTGGAGATGGGTAGAGACCCTTCAGTGAAGAGGTGGCTCACTTCATTGGGTAGTGGTAATGTAAAATGTCCAGTAAATGTAAAATATAACTTTTTTTGGAATATTCGATTGGTTTTGATGGCTCTCCACATTAGAATGGAGTAGTATTTCTTGGTTTCTCTTTATCATTGTTTAACCTTTTTTTAATTTTTTATTTATTTTATTTTATTTTGGTTTTCCGAGACAGGGTTTCTCTGTGTAGCTCTGGCTGTCCTGGAACTCACTCTGTAGACCAGGCTGGCCTCGAACTCAGAAATCCACCTGCCTCTGCCTCCCAAGTGCTGGGATTAAAGGTGTGCGCCACCACTGCCCAGCTGTTTAACCTTTTCTTTTAAAATTACTCATAGTTTAATTACTTTCCAATCATTCCCTCTTCTCCCACGAGAAAAGTGATCAAGGGAAAGAAATTTGGATTATGGGGCTAAAGATAAAGCCCATTTGGAAGGCTCCTTGGCTGGCATGCATGAGGCCCTGGGGTCCATCCCCAATACTGCACAAGCTGGATATGGTAGTACACATCCGTTATTCCAGCATCTGTGAGGAAGAGGAGGGTCAGGAGCTTGAGGTGTGTGGGGGGGATATAAAGGAAGCTTCAGGCCAGCCTGGGCTATATGAGATTCCTGTTTCCAACAATGGAGGTCAGGGAAGGCTCAATGAGTAAAGAACGCACTGTGCTTTCTATCATTAGGACCTGAGTTCACATCCTCAACACCAATAGAAATTCCAGATGCATGCCTGGAATTCCATCGATGGGAAAGCAGAGGCAGCTAATTCCCAGGGGTCTCATAGCCAGCCAGTTTGGCCTGGCTGAAATAGCAATCTTCAGGTTTAGTGAGAGAGGCTCTGTCTCAAATAATAAGGTGGAGAGCAACAAAGGAAGACACCTAAAGTCAATCTCCATGCGCATGAACATGCGCATGCGCACATGCCCAAGAGCGTGTGGGATGTTACACAAACATTCCATACACAAAACGGCCCTGGGTGATGGTTCTCATTATGCAAGGTAAAGTTAAGGCAGGTTTTCCTTTTATTTCTAAATGGTTATTTGACTAGAATTGTTTCCCAGGACATCCCAACACAGTCAGTGCTGGCAGTATGGGCCCTGGTGCTGCTGTGGTTCTCTGAAAGATGAGTTCAGGCTTGCAATCAGAAAAAAGGAAAAATGCCGTTCATATACAATTATATGCGAATAATACATATTTACTGGCTGAAATAGTTATGAAGGTTCTAGTTTTTTCTCCATTTAAAGAAAACATAATTTGAACCTTGTATGTTTTTCATCCAGCCTCTAGACAGTGATTCTGGAGGGAACCGCTCCAACTCTCGGTACAGCTGGTTACTCAACTTGTGGTGGGAATTCCTTCATGAGGCCAACGGGAGGAAAGGGTCATGTCAGCAATTACAGCAATTACTGCTCAGCTTATCAGAAAGCCACTCGGACCTGACTTGATTCTCCACGACTTCTAACTGTTCCCATTGTCTTTCATCTCGGGCACTCACGCAGGCTCGCCCTTGTGCAAGCACACACGAACATACTTCTCTTCATACATAACTCCTAATCCTCCTTTTCTGGGTTGGTTTTTTTTTTTTTTTTTTTTAGATTTATTTATTTTTTATTTATATGAGTACGCTGCAGCTGTCTTCAGACACACACTAGAAGGTGCATCGGATCCCATTACAGATGGTTGTGAGCCACCATGTGGTTGCTGGGAATTGAACTCAGGACCTCTGGAAGAGCAGTCAGTGCTCTTAACCACTGAGCTATCTCCCCAGCCCTTTCTGGGTTGTTTTTAATCAACTCATCCACATAGAAATGGTTATGACTCTTATTGAAGAATTATTTTCTTAAGATGATGAAATCAACTTTTCTTCAAGCTGTAGCTGTAGAAGATGTGGCCTGCACCCCCTGCCTCTTGTGACCTGCCTGTACTGTTAGCCTGAATTACCTATCTCTTACTCTAGGCTTCAAAAGATTTATTTATTCTGTCTCTCTCTCTCTCTGTCTCTCTCTGTCTCTGTCTCTCTCTGTCTCTGTCTCTGTCTCTCTCTCTCTCTCTCTCTCTCTCTCTGTGTGTGTGTGTGTGTGTGTGTATGTGTGTATAAGAGAGACAGAGAGGAAGGAGGGAGGGAAGAGGAAAAGGGGGAGGGGGAGGGGTGAGAGAGAGAGAGAGAGAGAGAGAGAGAGAGAGCATGGAGGACAGAGAACAACACAGAAGACACAACCTTTCAAGACTTGCTTCTCTTCTCCTTTGTTTGGAGACAGGATCTCTCTTGTTTCTGCCTCCACACTGCAGCCCAGGCAGGCTTCCAACCGACTCACCTGCTTTTGAAGGAGACCTGCGACTCCAGTTGGGATTCACTATCTGACTTTTTTCATGGGCTCCAGGAGTTGAATTCAGCTTGCCAGTCCCTCATTTATCTTTACATCTGGCCAATCCTTACCACCCCCTCTGGGAAGTCTTCTGGAATCGGTGTTAGAGGGACCTGTTCTATCCCTGAGATATCTGGGGGCCCGAGTACTGCTCTATTGCTTACAGAGTTGTCTAATGATAGGGTTTATCCACCCTGCCTCCTGCTTAACCTATGGGCTTGCTACCCTCAAGAACTCAGCTTTTGGGGTGGTTGGAGAAATGGTTCAATGATTAAGAGCACTGGCTGCTTTTCCACAGGACCTGGGTTCAAATCCTAACACCCACATGGCAGTTCACAACTGTCTGTAACTCCAGTTCCAGGAGATTTGAAACCCTCACACAGACAAACATGGAGACAGAACACTAATATAAATGAAATTTTAAAAAAGGAGAGAGAATTCAGTTTTTATCTCTCCAGCTAGTACTTAGGACACAGCATGCCACACACAGGGCATTTAAGGTATATACTATAAATTCTCCTCAGAAGATTGAACGAAAGAAGGAAAATCACTCCTCTCCCAGGAATGAAGGGTAGTCAAAGACAGGAAATTGAGAGACGTGTGCCTGGGGACTGGGAATTAGCATAGTTGGCAGAGTGCTTGCTTGGCAGGCACAGATCTCTGTGCTTGCTTCTCCAGACATAGCCTAAGCTAACCTTGATGTATATGCTCTATTCCTAGTGTGTGGGAGGGAGACAGGAGAGTCAGAAACGCAAGGTTGGCTTTGGCTATATAGTGAGTTTGGAGCTAGGCTGAGTTACATGAGACCTTGCCTCCAAAAAACTATAGAGGAGAAAAAGAATGAACAGAAAGAAGAGAGGAGGGAAGGGGAGAGGGGAAAGGAGGGGGAGAGGAGAGGAGTGGAGGGAAGGGAGGGGTAGAAGAAGAGAGGGGGGAAGGGAGGGGAGGGAGAGGGGGGAGGGGAGGGGAAAGA
>CM052720.1:31327340-31379744 GCA_028551405.1 Uromys caudimaculatus | reverse complement strand
CAGTGTGGTTCAGGGTATTCCAGCAGGTCTTTTTTTTTTTTTTTTTTTTCCTCCTTTTTTATTTTTGATACTTTATGTACATTTCCAATGTTTCCCCTTTTCTGAGTCTCCTCTTTGGATACCCCCCGTCCCCTCCCCAACCCGCCTCTAGGAGGGAATTCTACCTCCTACCCCCCCCCCCCCGTCCACCCATCCCCATATTCCCGCACATAAAAATTCTTAACAACTCCTGTGTGCATTAGTCAGGGTTCTCTAGAGGAACAGACCCAATAGATAAACAAATAAAATAGGTAAATCCCATATGTAAAAATATATTATAAGTACATATTATACATATATGTTTATTATATATAGTATGTCATATATTTAACATATACATGTATATTGATATTTAAAGGGGGTTTATTAGAATGGCTTACAGGCTGTGGTCCAGCTAGTCCAACAATGGCTGTCCACCAATGGAAAGATCAAGAATCCAGGAGTTGTTCAGTCCACAAAGCTGACTGTCTGAGCTGGTCTTCACTATACATCCCAAAGAACCCCCAAAGACGTAGGTAGGCTATAATGCCGGTGAAGGAACGAACTTCCCTCAACCGTGAGGGCAAGCAGGCCTAAAACAAAGGTTTCCTTCTTCCAGGTCCTTTACAGAGGCTGCCAGCAGAAGGTGCGGCCCAGATTAAAGGTGGCTCTTTCCACCTCCAAAGAGCCAAATTAAATGTGGGTCATCCCACTTCAAATGATTTAATTAAGAAAAAAATCATCACAGGTGTACCCAGCCACTTGGGTTTTCGTTTTCAGATGTAGCCAAGGATATCAAGAATAGCATCACACTGTGTCTCGTATAATTGTGCATTATTATTTAGTCACTTGCCTACCAGGCTCCCCCCTCTCCCCCCCTCTCAATTCATTGTCTTTTATATTTTCTTTCGGGCTACAATTCTAAAGAACAAAAGCACAGCAGTGACTAAACTTGGTCTTATTTTTATTTTTACCTTCCCCACAGCACGCACGCATTTCAAATGTATCAGTGTCCTTATTGCTAGGACCACATTCCTGACAAGAAATATTAAAAGAGGACACACCTAGCTGTCCTAGTAACTCCTCTATTGCTGTAAAGAAACACCATGACCAAGGCAACTTATTTTAAAATAAACAAGCAAACAAACCCAGCGACAACAAAAAAGCCATTTAATTGAAGGCTTGCTTACAGTTTCAGAGGGCTGGTCCAGATCATCAGGATAGAAAGCAGGCAGGGCGCAGTCACTGAGAGTTTTATGTCCTGTTTCCCAGGCAGAGGGCAGCAGGCCTGGCATGGGCTTTTGAAACTCAGAGCCCACTTCCAAGAGACACACCTTCTCCAGCAAGACCATACTTCCTCAGCTTTCCCAAACAGTTCCACCAATGGGGGTCCAAGCATGCAAACGCAAGCATCTATAAGGGGCAATCTAGTACAAAATATCACACTGGCCCTCATCTTAAGGGTAGAGTCTAACATGATGGTACAGGCTTGGCTACAAGAGTCCGAGCTGAATTTCCACAGGTCATCACGCGACGGTGTAGAGAAAGGACGTGAAATGGGACTAGAGTACAGACTTCAAGCCCCAGACAGTCCATCCTGTGATCCACTTCCTTCAGTGAGGCTCTTCCTCTTAAAGGCTCCAAAGATGTTCAAAACAATACTGCAAGCCTGGGACCAAGTACTCCAGCACATGTTCCCATGAGGCAGTTCAGCTTCAAACCATAACATTCTAGCCCTCCTCCCCATACCATAAAATGCATTCAGTCAAACTTTAAAGGTTTCTATTATCCACCAGTCCCAACGCTGTTCAAAAATCTAATGTCTCTTCTGTGACTCAAGGCAATGTCTCAACTAGGAGCCCCTAGAAAAGCAAATTCCATACTTCCAACATCTAAGTTAAAGAGTCAATATCAGTATGCTATTCCCATTCCAAGAAAGAGGGATGGTTGGGGCTGGAGAGATGGCTCAGAGGTTAAGAGCACTGTCTGTCTGCTCTTCCAGAGGTCCTGAGTTTGATTCCCAGCAACCACAAGGTGGCTCACACCATCTATAATGAGATCTGGTGCCCTCTTCTGGCCTGCAGGCATACATGCAGGCATAACGCTGTATATATAATAAATTTTAAAAAAGAAAAAAAGAAAGAGGGATGGTGATAGAGCAAGGAAAGATGGGACTTAAACAAGACCAAAACCAAAGGGTTAAGAGTAAATGACTTAGCTCAGCATGGGCATGGTGGCTCACACCTCATACACCTCATTGAACTCCATACCCCAAGCCTGATCAATCAGGGCCACGAACCAGACTCCGGAGCTGGCTGCAACACGACACCCAGCTAGAACCCTATCGAGCTTTTAAACCTAAGATTCACAAACCTATGTGCCAAGTTATTTCATCAACCGAATACCTTCCAGGGCGTGACCGAAGAAGGATGCGTCTTGGGCTGCCTGATCCAGGGCGTAACAGTCCATCACTGTGGGGAAGTCATGTCGGCAAGGGCAACTTGCAGCTGCGTACTGGAAGCTTGAGATTGACTGCTTTCTCGCAGGACTAGGGCAAAACCAGAAACAGACAACAACAACGAGCAGAAAGAAGAACCAGACTTCCAACCTCAAGCCCTGCTTCCTAGCCACTCACTTCCTCCAGCTAGACCCCACTTCTTAAAGATTCTATGACCTTCCAGAACAGTACTCCTAATTAGGGACAAAGTGTTTTAACACACAGGCCTGTGGGAGCCGTTTTACATGCAAACAAAAACAATACAAAAATCACAATTAAAAAAAATCTTAGCGACCCAGAGCTTCCATTTACCCCGTTTTTCCATTTCTCCCCATTATAGAAAATTTATATCAGATTCTAATGTAAATTTATAGCATTATTAGTGAATTATCTGCAAGCACTCTGAGTATTATTTTCACATTTCTTATATGAAAAGTATGGCTAATATATATTTATATAATAGTATTATATATAAAAGATATAATATATACATATATAATATATACATATAATATATTATATATTATATGTGTGTGTGTGTATATATATACTCTTTAAACTCTTTATTGGGAACCTTAGCTTTCCATGTAACAATATGCTGAAGATAATAACCACTTTGATACATTAAAACAGCTTTAACTATTTCTCTCCCTGAAATATTTTCAAAGGTTTATCTATTTATGGGTGTGTGTGTGTGTGTGTGTGTGTGTGTGTGTGTGTGTGTGTGTGAGTTTGCCTGCATGTATGCTGTGCACCATGTGTGTGCCTCTTACCTTCATTGGCAAGAAGAGGGCAAACGATCTTTTGGAACTGGAGCTACAGATGGCTTTGGGCCACCATGTGGGTGCTGGGAACGGAACCTTAGGTCCCCTGGAAATGCTTCCGATGCTCTTAACTGCTGAGCCATCTCTCCAGCCCTTGGAATTTTAAACCATATTATTTCCTTTTCAATTATGTGTATCTGTGTGTGATGTGAACACAAGAGGCAGTGCTAGGCAGAGAGCCCACAGGAAGGTGTTCGATCCCCTGGAGTTACAGGCTGTTGTGAACTGCCCAGTGTTGGTGCTGGGAATTGAACTCGGGCTTTCTGGAAGAGCTGCAACCACTCTTAAGCCCTGAGCCATGTCTCCCACTCCTACTTGAGACTATTGATAGTAGCATTAGATCACACTTTTCTTTTAAAATTTCCTTACAGATGTAGGCTCCATGAGTGAATCCCCGGAATAGGTTTGTACATAACCAACCCTTAAGCCCACTGTTCACCCTGCCCTATTACAAGTTCAAGGGCAGGAAAACGCCAACAGCCTAGATTTTTAAACCCTAAGCAGACAGCCTGTGCTTTTCTCAAGTCTACATTGTTAGTTTCCATTGGGTTTTTGTTTTGTTTTTGTCTTATTTTTTAAATAGCATCACTCAAACAGTAGCCCCCATGAGACATAATGACATGCTTTATTAGTTTTCAGAGATCCTGACCAAACCCAGTAGGCAAACACAGGTGTGTAGCATAGAAAGCTACGCCAAGCACAGGATCGAGTTAATCCTGTATTTTATCTAAACTACTTTCTTTCCCTCTGTGACTTCAGTCTTTGTTTGCAGCCCTGACACTTCCTAACACCGTCCAGAGTCTCTCCCAGGGACGTTCTCACTGGCACAGATCCCTAGACTGTGTCCTCCTTACGGCAGGGTTGGTACCTGATGGTTGATTATCCTACCTGTCAATGGGTGTTGGTCAACCCACCAGGCTGCTGTGGCCGGTTCTGCCTGATCTTCTGTTTCTCTTGTAATTAGTAGATTCATGTGTTCTTGTTTTGCCAGCTAAAATGAGGCCTTTCATGGTTGCTGGCCTTCCTCATACACCCAAGAGTGAAGACTAAACCTGGTATACATGCACCACAGTGGGAACGCAATGTGATACGTGTTCGACATACCGTACATCATTGAAGCTTCTTGGAGCACAGGGTAAACTAAGTAAAGGGTGTGTGCTCGAGGGATCGGAACTATAATGAGGGAAGTTGAAGTGTGTGCTAAGAACCCAGAACCAGAAGTGGTAGACTGCAGAACTGGTCAGATGAGGACCAGTGAGCTGCTCGGTAGATAAAGCCATCTGCTGCCAAACCTGAGTTCCATCCCTGGGACCTACATGGTGGAAGGAGAGAACAGACTCCCAGAAGTTGTCCTCTGACCTCCACAGGTGCATGGTGGCAGGCATGTAACCCCCCACCCCCCAGTCCCCCCCACCTCGTATGTAAATGTCAAAATTTCAAGATGGAAGGAAGAAAGGAAGGAGTAGGGAGGATGGGCTATAGCCCAGTGAGCATTTGCCTGGCACATTTGAAGCCACAGGTTCAAATCCCAACACCACAGAGGAGAAAGAAGCAATGAGTCCAAACTAAGGTGGTGCCAGTGAGGCTGGAAAGAAAGGGAGATTGAGTGGCTACTGTTAGAGATGGCTGAGGAGGAAGTGTGCACCACCTGCAAAACAGTATCCATTAAGAAGGAGGAGGAGGAGGAGGAGGAGGAGGAGGAGGAGGAGGAGGAGGAGGAGGAGGAGGGAGAAAGAGAAGGAAGAGGAGGAAGAGGAGGAGGAGAAAAGAGGAGGAAGAGGAGGAGGAAGAGAAGGAAAAAGAAAAGAGGAGCAGGAGGAAGAGGAGGAGGAGGAAAAGGAGGAGCAGGAGAATGAGGTGGAGGAAGAAGAGAAGAAGAAGGAGCAGCAGCGCCTCCTTACGGCTGACAGCAGCAGTAGCAGCGGTACTCTGATTGGAATCACCTGAGATGACGATGTCACTGAAGCCCGCGGCTGCACGGTCCACAGAAGCAAGCCTGGGTCTGGGCCGAGAAGCACGGGCTACAACATCCTTAGGACTCTCCATTGCCTGGCAATCGCTGCAACCTTGAATGTCAATGAGACAATGAAGGGGAAGTGATGGGGTTTGGTCTGTTGCTATGTATTCAAATGCTAAAGTTTCTATCCCAAGATCCGGTTGCCCCAAGCCTGGGAGATTTTCAGGTACACCAGCCTTTGTTGTGAAAACCTTGCCGCCCCCCCCCCCCCGCCAATTATCCCTGATTGGTTAATAAAAGTTGCTGACAGCCTGTAGCTGGGCAGAGGAGAGGTAAGCGGGACAAGAGTTCCCGGGGTTAGAGTCTCAGGTGGAGCAAGGAGAGGAGGAAGAAGGAAGTTGCCATGGGATAATATGGACCACGAACATGTGGCCATGAGGACTAGCCTGATGACGCAGGAGCAGCTCAACCGAAACATCTGGCAAGAAATATATTGGGGTTCGAGGCATGAAAGCAGACGAAATAGCTTAGAATGGTGTCTTAGGGTTTGCATTGCAGTGAACAGACACCATGACCAAGGCAACTTTTAGAAGGACAACATTTTCTTAGGACTGGCTTACAGGATCCGAGTCATGGCAGCATGGCAGCATTCAGGCAGGCATCACGCTGGAGGAGCTGAGAGCTCTACCTCGCGTTCCTAAGGCAAACAGGAGAAGACTGGCTTCTAGGCAGCTAGGAGGGGGGTCTCAAAGCCCACCCCCACAGTGACACACCCACTCCAACAAGCCACACCTACCCCAACAAGCCACGCCTACCCCAACAGGGCCACACCCGCTCTAACAAGGCCACACCTCCTAGTAGTGCCCTTCCCTGGGTCAAACATATTCAAACCACCAAAAGGATTGATAGCTGCCCACCTCCAATGCTTTAGAGCTTATTATAATTCTGAAGGTCTCTGTGTCTTTTATTGGGTAATTACTGGCTAAAAGGCAACTGCTACCATATTAATTCCCAGCATTAATTATTAACCTCAGAATATTTAAGTCACACCACGGGGAGGCTGCTAGAGTCAAGCTGCGATTGGATGTCCTCAATGGAATCCGAGAGGGGAGGAAGAAAATCAGGCTGTGAAAGAGTCCTTCAAGCCAGGGTCAATGTCAGGGAAAATGACACAGGCTTCTGATGGGATGCATCCATTCTTCCAGCCATCCTTTCTTCCTGTCTTTCTGCGCCATGGAGCCAAACCAAAACCATGTTCTAGGCCAGCATTCTGCCTCAGCTATACTCCCAACTCTGTGATGTATCTTTCAAGTCCAAGTTTCTAGAGAAGCGGTTGGACACTGACCTTGATTGTCTCCTGAAGGTCACATAAAATGATGTAGAGAAAACAGCTACTTGTTTGGGGGAGTGTTCTCATCGGTCTTTGAGGCTGTCTTGTGTAGCCCAGGCTGCCATTCAGCTTGTGTATAGCTCAAACTGTCTCTTGTAGCCCAGGCTAGCATTCATCTTGCATATAGCTGAGGCTGGCTTTGTACTTCTAGTCTTCCCCATTCTGGTCCCCGGAATGCTAGGATTGTAACCATGACCTTAGCACTTCGTATAATCCTTCCTGACCGCATGAATAATGAACCAAACAACATTCTCTCTGTGGAAGATCCTGTGAACTTAATTTGTTCTACAAATTCCTCTTCTAGCTTCATGCTGTCTCCCCTGCTTTTGTTAAACTGCCTGCATGGATGTCTAAATAATGTGTAAATAACTTTCCTGCGCTACCCCGTCCGGGTTGTTCCTTCCCACATGCAGAATACTGTTCTGGTTCTTTCTGATACATAGATGAACAGCCCGCCTCCAGAAACATAATTTACATTTGGATCCTCCTTGGTTAAACACCTAGACATCAGAAGATGGCTGAAATAAATTAGCACATGCTTAATGACAAAACCGCACACGGGGCTGTTCCTCTTCAGGTCCCTGGCACCGCGGGAGCCGCGGGTTACCGTGCAGACATGGCCAAGTCCAAGAACCACATCACACAGAACCAGTGCCACAAACTGCACAGAAATGTCGTCAAGAGACCCTGGTCACAAAGATGGGACTCTCTTATATTTTTGGTTGTGAGCCTAGCCTTTAACGGCTGAGCCATCTCTCCAGCCCCGATGGGACTCTCTTAAGGGGGCTGACCCCAAGTTCCTGAGGAACATGCGCTTTGTCAAGAGCCCAAGAAAAGCCTGAAGAAGATGCAGGCTAACGATACAAAGGCAGTGAGTGCTCGCGCAGAGGCTATCTATCCAGGCCCTTGTGAAGCCGAAGGCCGTCAATCCCAAGATACCAGGGGGCCCTAGCCGCAGACTCAGCCGTCTGGCTTTGATGGCTCACCTCAAGCGTGGGAAGCGGATTCAAAGCTACATGCCCAAGGGTCTTAGGCTCTGCCAACCAAAGCCCAAGGTTCAAACCAAGGCAGAGGCCACAGCTCAGGCTCCCAAAGGTGCCCGGGCCCCTGTAAAGGCCCCGTAGAAAAGGCTCCTGCCAGTGTGAAGACAGACGGACTTCTGGGACACACCTACCCCTGCACTATATGCAGATGACCAGTGTCTTTACTGTTTTTACAAATGAACATGTCATTTAGGCCAGCAGGTAGTGACGCACGCCTTTATCCCCAGCCCTTGGGAGGCAGAGGCAATCGGATATCTGTGAGTTTGAGGCCAGCCTGGTCTACAGAGTAAGTTCCAGGAGTGTTACACAGGGAAACACTTTCTCGAAAAACAAAACAAAACAAGCAAGCAAACAAACAAACAAACGATTAATAACCAAATAGTAGCAAGAGCATCTGCTTTGAAGCATCAGAAACCGTTCGCTGCTGCCCCCTAGCGGTGGTTTTAGCGGTCTCCACCACAAAGTCAGGAAGACTGGAAATCACCGGCTCTACAATCCCACCTCTTCAAGACAAAGGGTTTAGGAGTTTAAAGCCAGCTTGGGCAGTATAATAAGACTGTATTTTGAAAAATGGGGGAGAGGGGAGATGCCTCAGCAGTTGAAAACACGTACTGCTCTTCCAGAGGACCAGAGTTCTGTTCCCCGGGGCCCACATTAAGAGGTTCGTGAAGCTGCTTGTATTACGAATGCTAATTATGTTCCCCTCAGAACTGTACGAGGGTCTGCACGTAGCTTCTGGGAGCATGCCCCCAGTTGCTTCTGATTGGTAAATAAAGATACCAACAGCCAATAGCTGGGGAGGACAGACAGAGGCGCGATTTTAGGATTCCTGGGCTTAGGACCAGGAGAAGAAGGAGATCCGCCTTCCTGGGAGAGAGTGGAGGAGCAGAGAGACGCCACATCTGAGAAGAGTGCAGGACAGAGAGGCAGAGTCGCCATGTGAAGGAGCCAGGAGAGTGCGGCCCAGAAGGCTGTCCAACTGGATCCAGTGCGGTCAAAGTAGAACACAGAATTAGCAAGTAATAACTCGGGATTAACAGCATGGAGATTAGGCAGTGACCCAGCTATTGTGCTGTTAAAGGCATATTATAACATAGCCGGGCAGTGGTGGCACACGCCTTTAATCCCAGCACTCGGGAGGCAGAGGCAGGCGGATTTCTGAGTTCGAGGCTAGCCTGGTCTACAGAGTGAGTTCCAGGACAGCCAGGGCTACACAGAGAAACCCTGTCTCAAAAAACCGAACAAACAAACAAACAAACAAACAAAAAAACCCATAAAGGCTGGGGCTGGAGAGATGGCTCAGCGGTTAAGAGAAGTGACTGCTTTTCCAGAGGTCCTGAGTTCAATTCCCAGCAACCACATGGTGGCTCACAACCATCTGTAATGGGATCCGACATCCTCTTCTGATTTGTCTGAAGACAGCGACAGTGTACTCACAAAGTATATATATAGATAGATAGATAGATAGATAGATAGATAGATAGATAGATAGATAGATTGTGTGTGTGTGTGTGTGTGTGTTTATGTGTCTTTCACTCGGGAACATAAACCATTGGGGTGGGTAGTGACCGGAGCCAGGCTTTATTTAACAGGTTCACTGCTATCTCTAACTCCAGGTCCTGGTTATCTGACACCCTCTTGTGGCCTCTGCAGGCACCTGCACGCGTGTGGACATCACACACACACACACACACACACACACACACACACACACACACACACACAGAAAACAAACCAAAAAAATGTTTAAAAGACATATAGGTAAACTAAATCAGCATGAAACCTAAGGGTCCAGACCCCAGCAGTCAGCATGGGCGGGGAGGGCGGCAGGATCAGAGGCTACAAAGGAGAGCGCAGGTGTCAGTAGTTGTTCGGCTCATGGACTTAAAGCTGGGCTATGGTTTCATTGGGTGGTTCCATTAGTGCCACAAGTTAACAATGACCTAACTGAAGATGCTTATAAACACAGCAAGGACAAGACGGTGTCCGGAAGCCATGATTGCTTTCGCCACCCCGGTGTCCTCAAAGTACGCACAGCCTTGTTGCGCTACAATGCTGAAAGAAGCATCTCTCCTGAGTAGAAGTTTCTAGAAATGGTACGAAAGTCGTGCATGCAGGTAGGTGAGGATGGACGCAGCGTGTTTTCTGTCTCATCACCGTGAGCTAATCACCGTGGTGCCCCAAGAGCCATGATCAACCGGTCTAAATATTCCGCCACTAACAGATTCGACTTCCTTCTGTTGCATGCTGATCTAAAGCAAACTGCACGCTTCTGCGGCTTTTCAGGGAGATGCTGCTGAGGGTGAAGTCATTACTCAGAAACAAAGTACAAGAAGAATAAATATGTACATCCTGTTTAGACGAAGTTGGTGTTGATAATATTTCAAATAATGTTTTCTCTTAGTAGAGTGGTGTGTGTGTGTGTGTGTGTGTGTGTGTGTGTGTGTGTGTGTGTGTGTTTGGCAGGCATAAGTGGAACACTGAATACTGGTGGAGTAGGCTGGCTCTGAACTCAGTAACTTCTGGGTCTTTGGGGGGAAGGGGTATTCAAGACAGGGTTTCTCTGTGTCTGGCTGTCCTGGCTGTCCTGAAACTCACCCTTCAGACCAGGCTGGCCTTGAATTCATAGAGATCTGATTACCTTGCCTTCTGAGTCCTGGCATTAAAGGTGCGTGCCACCACTGCCTGACCCAAATATCCATTTTATACCTGCCCAGATGACTGACACTAAGCAAGTGATGTTGTCTCTCTAGATGTTGGCTCCCCTTCCATGTATTCATGACATTGCTACTTCAAGAAAGATAAGCCGCCGGGCGGTGGTGGCGCACGCCTTTGATCCCAGCACTCGGGAGGCAGAGGCAGGTGGATTTCTGAGTTTGAGGCCAGCCTGGTCTACAGAGTGAGTTCCAGGACAGCCAGGGCTACACAGAGAAACCCTGTCTTGAAAAAACCAAAAAAAAAAAAAAAAAAGGAAAAAGAAAAAGAAAGACAAGCCATTTAAAGGACTTACCACAGCATATGGCACCCTTATGAATTTTATAGTAGGCAACCATTGTCACCTCAAGACATTTAAAGTGATTTATTTCCTCAGTCTACCCATCCACACACCCAGGTGTATATATGTATATATTTTCAATTACTGGTAAAGTCAACTGCCTGTTATCAACAGCTTACATATCAAACAATATACATACGCAGGTCTTTGAAGGTGGAGAGTTATAAAGAACTGCTTCAGGATTCTTTTCATGAGGTAACTGCCAAAGCTCCAGTGGGGCTAACATCTGTCATTCTGTGATGATGCTCTTGCAGGGTGCAAAGGTCACCACACGGAAGGACATTTTTAGGGTCTAAGATTTGCTATGTGGTTTGTGGTGGTTACAGTATTCACTGACATCTTGCCTTGATTTTAGTGTCATCTAAGAGAAATACTCCATCCTCCTCTAGAAGCGGGTTTCCAGGGAGGTCACACGGAGGAAGGAGGACCAGCCTCGGGTGTGAGTGGGTGGCACCATACCATGGGGTCTGGGATTAGATAAAACTGAGTGCCTGCATTCCCCCCGGCCTCCCTGATTGCAGACACTGTGTGAGCAGCTGCCATGCATGCCCATGGCTTTAACTGCTGCCTTGAATCAAAACTCATTACTATAAAGTTACCATTGAGATGAAGGCAAGGACAGGCCATGATTAGCTTGTTGAAACAAGTTAGGGTTTTTTTGTTTGTTTGTTTGTTTGTGTGGCAAATATGTGGCAAATAACGTAGAGGGGAAAAATTCTATTGGCTTCCCTTAGAAGTTTCCATTCGTTGCGGCAGGGAATAACTCCATGGTGAGGGGGAGGGGAAAGGGGAGGGGAGGGGAGGGGAAAGGAAGAGGGAAAAGGAGGAGAGGGAAAGAAGGGGGGGAATGACAGGTGAAGAGGGAGGGGAATGGGAGGGGGAGAAGGAGAGGGAGGGGAAGAGAGATTGTTATTACAATGTTGCTATTATCCTTTCCCAGGGGAGACATTAATAAGCTCCACCCTTCCTCCTAAGCTCCCAAAGACAAATCCAGGTACCAATCTAACGAAGTTGACCCCAGGGAACCAATGAGTGTTTAGAGCTTTCTTACAGAGCATAGGTGAGGGGTTACTTACCGGAGTGTGTGTGCTCCCTTCTGAAAGTCCACACTGGAAGGTCCTTCAGCACAAGGAAAGTTTTCCCATAATGGCATGGATGGAATCCCCCCCCACTCCTCCCCATACCCCTCCCATAACCCCCTCTTCCCTGGTTTATGTACTCTAGCCCTTCCCTGAGGCCATGGGCAGTTAAGGAAGACTTGTAACAAGAGGCCTTGGGAAGCAGCTGGATACTCTGGTGAAGCTCCCTGTGAAGGGGGTAAACAGTCACCAGGCCCAGCTGGGATGATCTTTCCCAAGTGGGCACAGCTCAACTCCTGAAGAGGGCGGTAGTTTGACCTGGAGGACCAGCCTGTACGACATCCTGAGAACTGCTGGAATGAATGTTTCTAAGTCCTTGCCTCTTGTTCACATGGAATTATTTCCTTTCAGTAGATTGGCAGCAGAGGAAAAACTACATTAAAATAAATAAAGCCAAATATGGACATCATATTGAAAGTGATAGATCATTGACTCGGAAGATGCGTGTGTGAACATGTATGTGAAATGTACAGACCTGTGATATGATAATATAAACCTTAGGATATTACCTGCAAATGGAGCATTTTAACAGATGCTACCCCAACTTAGGTACATTGCATGACAGAATTAACCAACTTTCCCCTTCCCCTTCATTATAAGTTGGTAAGGGATAGATGAAGTCATTCTACATTTGATTTTAAAGAGGAATTTGATTCAAGGCCATAGGGAAATGGCCAAAACAAACAAACCAAAAACAACAACAAATATACATATATATATATATATATATATATATATATATATATATATTTTACTGAATTGTCTAGAAATAAACATACTAAATATAGTTGTCTTAACTATTAAATAACTGAACTAAGTTTGCAACAATTGTAAGTCACACGCAGGAAAATAATTGCATACTCAGTGAGGTTAAAAGAAATCCCGTGGTTTACAAGTTCGTCTCCACCGCCCTCTAGTGGTGATATGGATATAACAGCCTTACAGTGTTACTTCCCATCACACACACACACACACACACACACACACACACACACACACACACACACACACACACACACATACACACACACACACACACACGTATGTATGTCTCCATGCAAGAAATTCACCAACTTCAGTTTTAGTGGATTGGTCCTCACTGGCCTCTTTTAGCTGCTAGTATGTGGGGTTTTGGTTGGTCGGTTTTTATTTTGTTGTGTTTGAGACAAGGTCTATCTCTCTCTCCCAGGCAAACATGGAACATGCTTTGTAACCAGGGCTGACCTTAAATCCATGACCATCCAGCCTCAGCCACTTAAGTACTAGGGTTACAGGTGTGAGCCACCACACCTGGCTGTGGGGATTGCCTTTTGTCCTTCCTTCTCTCTCTGAATGCTTTCTGAAATCTCTGCCAAGTTTAACCTGTAAAGAGAAAACCGAACCCTCCAACTTGCCTCCTTCAACAAAAAGAAGCTTTGTGTGTGTGTGTGTGTGTGTGTGTGTGTG
Organism: Uromys caudimaculatus; assembly: GCA_028551405.1. NCBI lineage: Eukaryota > Metazoa > Chordata > Mammalia > Rodentia > Muridae > Uromys > Uromys caudimaculatus. Next base: position 31,366,375 of record CM052720.1, on the reverse strand, counting down.
TGTGTGCGTGCGCGCACTCTTTTTTTTTTTTTCCAAGACAGGGTTTCTCTGTGTAGCCCTGGCTGTCCTGGAACTCACTCTGTAGACCAGGCTGGCCTCGAACTCAGAAATCCACCTGCCTCTGCCTCCCAAGTGCTGGGATTAAAGGCGTGCGCCACCACTGCCCGGCTGTGTTCATGCTCTTGTTTAGTGACATATTCATAGCTAGTGAGTCTGTCCCAGCCTTCCCCAGGGGCGTGGCTCCCTAAATTCTTCCAAAGGGAATTCAACTCCTTTTCCTGTTCTTACCTCTGTCATCCCAAGAGCTGCCCCACCTTGCAGACAAATCTCACTGCTGGATGTCCCTGGAGGCATCCATGTATTGTCCTTTAACCTTGAGCACCGAATCTGGCTTTCTCTACATCCGCTTCTCCCAGTCGTACGTGCCAGAGTTGTGGTCATATATTTCAAATTTTCTTTCAAATGCATTATTTTATTTTTCTTTCTAGTCTCTTTTCCTTGCAAGTCCCCAAAACAAACGAACAAACAAAAAACCAGGTTCCTTTAGGACACCGAGTCCTTGTGCGTGCTGCTCCCTTTGACAGGGGTTTAAACAGCCCCAGACTCCCCAACCCCAATTCTTTCAGTGGTTGCTAAGATCGTCAACATCACCTGGTCTAACAAAATCATAGCAAGCATGGTGTCTCTTTAAGGCTTTTTTCGGCCACCTGAAAGGTTCTTTAATTCCCCCCCCCCCCCCCAGAGTAACTTTTGCAAATTGTGTTCCAGTTATTTATTTGCTTATTTTTAATTTCTTTGTGTGTTGGGGTAGACAGGCATCCATGTAGATCAGACTGGCTTCACACTTGTTATGTAGCCTGGAGCTCCGATCCCCCTGCCTCCACATCCCTGAGTGCTTTGATTATAGGCGTGCAATGCAATACTCAGCAGTGATGGGGATGGAGCCTAGAGCTTCCTGCATACTGGGCACGCACTCTACCAGCTAGTTATAGCTGTGGCCCTTTGCTACGGGTTTTGGAGATAGGTGATAATAAAGGAGGCTAAGTCAGAGAAACGTGAGAAGCGCACGCTCTGAGCAGAGCACAAGTAAAATTTACCTGAACTGTTTGGTTTCGTGATCACCAAGGGCAACTGGGTTGTGCTATCACTATCAGAGACAGGAGGTGGCTTTCCCAAACTACAGATGAAGAGGGAGGAACCAGGATTTAAACCAGGCTGTTTCCCCATTCCACACCTTCGGTCTCCATATTGGTACATCTGTTTCGTCCCAGCCTTTGAGCAGGATAGCCAGCCCCGACGGCTCATTTTGAGTCTGAGGAAGAGGCCGCCTGTAGAAGGAAACAAGCATAATTCCTCTGTTTGTCCTGGTTTCCTAGAACCCTCCGGCCCCGGCCCCATCGCTGTTTCCGCTTCTGTATCTTTGTGGCTCCAGGCTGATGTCTGGGACGCTGCTTTGCATATTATGCTTGCAGTATACTTAGTCAACCTTAAGCTCAATGCCTGCGGCAGGCTTTGAAAAGTCCTTAAATGAGGCGGGAATGGCTGATGACAACTTTCTCGTTGTCCCGCCTGGATGTGCAAGCCCTTGGCTCAGTATCCTCACAGCACTTAGCCTAAAGCCAGAGGATAGGAGCAAGTGAACCCAGAGGCTCGGTCCTGCAATGCCACGCCTCTTCTCGCTTTGTCTGCAGTGCTCCGGCCAACAGAAGACACCCGGTCTTTGAGGATTGGAACCGACAAGAATTCATTTTCTGTCTTTTCGAGATTTTGTAGAGAGCTCTGTGGGTATGCGCTTTGGTAACACGTCTGTCTCTGGTGTAAACTGGAGTACATTCCACATGGCTGTTACAAATGGGATCCACAAGAGGCCCTTCTGCTGCAAGAGTCCGCAGTGCCTACCCCCACCCCACCCTACCCCTCCCCAGACAGAGTTTCTCTGTGTAGCCTAGGCTATCCTGGAACTCACTCTCTAGACCAGGCTGGCTTTGAACTCTCAGAGATCTGCCTATCTCTGGCTCCCAAGTGCTAGGATTAAAGACTTGTGACACCATGCCTGGCCCCTTGCTCCTTTTCAGGAAAGGAGAAATTGTGTTTCCTGTCATAAAAGCAGTAAGAGGATGCTGCCTCACTCTTTGAGATTGTCAGTTAAAGCAAACCTTTCAAATGAACCCGAATATTTCATAAGCTGAAATCCCAAGCCTATATCACACCGGATGATAGTTTCCTCGCTAAATAAGAACGTCATTTGTTGGGTGCCATTAGAAAATGAGCTTTTGGGCTGGAGAGATGACTCAGTGGGTTAAGAGCACTGTCTGCTCTTCCCGGGGCCCTGAGTTCAATTCCAGCAACAACTTAGCAGCTCACGACCGTCTGGCTGTAATGGGATCTGATGCTCTCTTCTGGCATCCAAGCAGAAAAAGCACTCATACATAAAATACACAAATAAAAATTAAAACGAAGGGGCTGGAGAGATGGCTCAGCCGTTAAGAGCAGTGGCTGTTCTTCTAGAGGTCCTGAGTTCAATTCCCAGCTCACAACCATCTATAACTATTAACTGTGGTCCCAGGGGATCCAATGCCCTCTTCTGGTGTGCACATGTACTTGCAGGCATATAAATAAATCTTTTTAAAAAATTAAAAAGAAGCCGGGCAGTGGTGGCGCACGCCTTTAATCCCAGCACTTGGGAGGCAGAGACAGGCAGATTTCTGAGTTTGAGGCCAGCCTGGTCTACAAAGTGAGTTCCAGGACAGCCAGGGCTACACAGAGAAACCCTGTCTCAAAAAACCAAAAAAAAAAATAATAATAATAATAATAATAATAACTAAAAAAATAAAAAATTTAATCTCCTAGCTGGGGAAATATCTTTGCTATTACATCGGGCTTTGCACTGAGATGACGTCACAAAGTGCAAGGCTGTAACGAACTTCCTCTCTCCCGTGTTTTCAGTTAGGCAGAGCATTGTGATGAGGAAATCAGAAGGACACTAAGAATCTATAAAACTATTTCTAAAATCTCCAATACTCAGTTGTAACAACTACCCTGATGATGCCAATGGCCCAGATCACTTCAAATATACATAAAGTTCTCTGAGTTTAAAGAGCCAGCCGCATCACGACTCTCCCAAAGGTTCTTGTTAAAATTCATTGATTTATGTATTGTCTGTGTGGTGCGTGTGTGGAATGCATGTGGGTAATGTATGTGGGGTATGTTTGTGTGTATGTGTGGGGTGTGTAATCTGTGTGTGTGTGTGGTGCGTGTGTGGTGTGTGCGTGATGTGTGTGTGTATGTGTGTGAAATGTGTGGTGTGTGTGGTTGTGTGTGTGTATGTGTTCCCTGTCATTAAAGCAGTAAGAGGATGTTGTCTCACTCTTTGAGACTCATCAAAGTTTGGGGAGTATGTGTGTATGTGTGGTGTGTGTGTAATCTGTGTGTATGTGTGGTGTGCATATGTGTGTGTGATGTCTGTGTCATATGGTGTGTGCATGTGTGTATGTGGCAGGTGTGGTGTGCATGTGGTGTGTCTGTGGGTAATGCGTGTATATGTATGTATAAATGTGTCACAGCACGCATGCACATGCAGAGGGCAGAGAGCAGCCTTGTGATGCTGGTTCTCCCCTTTCACCCTACTGTGAGCTGGGGCTTGAACTCCCACACCTTCCCTGTGACCCCATCTCCACATCCCAAACTCATACATCCGAACTACAGGGCCCTTTCTTTGTGTGTCCTGCTATCATGACTCTGAGCGGGATCCTTTTATGGTTAGAATATGTCCCCATATTCAAACTTTATTAGTTACGATTTTGCTGCTGTGATAAAATACTGTAATCAAAAGCCACTTAGGAAAGAAATTTTATTTTGGTTTACATTTTCAGGAGTATGGAGAAACCACACAATAGGGAAGCACAGAATGGCAGCAGGAACTGACAGACCACATCTTTTGTTTTTGTTTTTTTGGTTTTTTGAGACAAGCTTTCTCTCTGACTGCCCTGGAGCTTACTTTGTAGACCAGGCCGGCCTCAAACTCACAGAGATCCTCCTGCCTGTGCTTCTTGAGTGCTAGGATTAAAGGTGTGTAGCTCCTAGGTGGCAGCAACCACCGCCTGCCATCAGCTCACATCTTAATTGCATATAGGAAAGACAGAACATTAAGCTGAGTGAAGCTATAAACCCTCAAAACCCATCCCAGGGATATGCCTCCTCCCGTGAGGCCCCGCCTCCTCCCGTGAGGCCCCGCCTCCTCCCGTGAGGCCCCGCCTCCTCCCGTGAGGCCCCGCCTCCTCCCGTGAGGCATGCAGGAGGGAGAGACAGGCAGATCTCTATGAGTTCAAGGCCAACCTGATCTACTTAATGAGTTCTATTGCTGGGGGTTGGTCTGGTGCTGATATGTATTTAAATGTTAAATTCTGTCCTCCAAGTCTTATTGCCCCAAGACAAGTGAACCCTCACCTACACCAGGCTTTGTTGTATAAACCTTGCTCCCCAACTTAAAACTATTGGTTAAATAAAACTGGCGACAGCCAATTCCTGGGGGGGGAATAGAAAGAGGTGGAGGTTGAATTATGGGACTGGGGCGTCACAGGTAGGGACTAAGGGGAATTGGAGAAAGGAAAGGGAGAGAGGAAGAGAGGGGAGGGAGGGAGGGTGAGAGAAAGAGAGGGAGAGGGCGAAAGAGAAGAGTTATCAATAAAAACGTTAAGAGTGATGGATCTTTCTTTTTGAAGGATAAAGCAAGACACATCACCACGATTTTCATTTCACAGTTTTGAATTCTTTGAAATTTTTAGGAAAGGCTACTACCTACTGTTGCAATAAGAAGAAAAAAAAAAGCTGGGCAGTGGTGGCGCACGCCTTTAATCCCAGCACTTGGGAGGCAGAGACAGGCGGATTTCTGAGTTCGAGGCCAGCCTGGTCTACAGAGTGAGTTCCAGGACAGCCAGGGCTACACAGAGAAACCCTGTCTCGAAAAACCAAAAAAAGAAAGAAAAAAAGAAAAGAAAGTCATTCTCATTCAAACCAGCACACACTTAAATGGCTAATCCTGGCTGCAGAACCTTGCGGACTTAAAATGCGGACTCATAAAATGAATTACTTGCTAATCTTAGATAATGTCAATTGAATTAAGCTCTTCCCTCAAGCCTGTCACAGAGAAGGCCTTATGCATTCATTGAACTCAATCTTCTAGGGGCTGGAGAGATGGCTCATTCAGAAAAGCACACACAAGCGTAAGGCCCTGCATGAGTTCAGATTACCAGCACCGGCATAAGAGCCAAGACACACTGCCCCCATGAGCCTGTAATCTTAGCACGGGGTGCAGATAGGAGATTCCTAAGCTCAGTGCCTGGTCAATCTAGCAAAATCAATGAGCTGGGTTCATAAGAGACTCATGTTCACACACCTGTAATCTCAGCAACTGGGGACAGAGACGGGCAGATTCCTGAGCTCGATGTGTGGCCAGGCTAGCACAATCTGTGATTCAGTGGGAGACTCTAAATCCAAAATAGGTAGAGACCATTGGGGAAAGAATGTCCAGTATTGACCTCTGGCCTCTATACACCCATGCCTACAAGTAACACACACACACACACACACACACACACACACACACACACACACACACACATGTGCGCGCACACACACATGCACGCACGCAAGATCCACATGATCCCATACATGTGTCACACCACACACACACACACACACACACATGCGCGCGCACACACGCATGCGCGCACACACACACATGTGCGTGCACACAGATACATGCACGCAAGATCCACGTGATCCCATACGTGTGTCACACCACACACACACACATGTGCGCGCACACACATGCACGCACGCAAGATCCACATGATCCCATACGTGTGTCACACCACACACACACACACACACACACACACACACTCAGTACACTAAACTAACCCAGCACAGCCTGCATCACCTTAACACTTGCCTGGAGCAGGCAGTTTTCATTCAACAAGGGTCTTAGTTATGGCTTCTACTGCTGTGAAGAGACACTATGACCACAGCAACTCTTATAAAGAACAGTATTTAATTATGGCTGGCTTATGCTTTCAGAGGTTTAGTCCATTATTGTCATGGTGAGAAGCGTGGCAGCATGCAGGCAGACATGATACTGGAGAAGATGCTGAGAGTTCTACATCTCGGTTTGTAGGCAGCAAGAGACTGTGAGCCTCTCTGGGAATAGCTTGAGCATATGAGACCTCCAAGCCCATGCCCACAGTGACATACTTCCTCCAACAAGGTCACACCTACTCCAACGAGGCCACACCCACTCCAACAAGGCCATATCTCCTAATAGTGCCACTCCCTATGTGCCTTTGAGGGACCATTTTCATTCAAACAACCATGAAGGGGAATTTTGAGTAAATTTTGAATTATAAAAATCTGTAGGGAGGCAGGTGGATCTCTGTGAGTTTGAGGTCAGCCTGGTCTACAGAGTGAGTTTCAGGACAGCCAGGGTTTCACCAAGAAACCCTGTCTCGAAAACAATCAAACAAAAATTGGCCGGGCAGTGGTGGCGCACGCCTTTAATCCCAGCACTCGGGAGGCAGAGGCAGGTGGATTTCTGAGTTCGAGGCCAGCCTGGTCTACAGAGTGAGTTCCAGGACAGCCAGGGCTACACAGAGAAACCCTGTCTCGAAAAACCAAACCAAACAAAAACAAAAACAAAAAAAACCAAAAACAAACAAACAAACAAAAAAACAAAAATTGCATGGATGGGGGCATAGCTGAGAAGTCCAACACTTCCTGGTGTGAGTATGCCCAAGGCATAAGTCTGATCCTCAGCAGTGACCAAAGAGCAAAACAAACAAGAAACGCGACAGTAAGGCACAGTGTTCTGACTTCACCATGAATCCCAAATACTGTCATCCAAGAGCAAGTCATTGTCAAGGCAGGACGTCCATAGAGGGGCTGACGATGGCAGCAGCTCCATGTATAAAAGGTGTGATTAAATCTTGATTTCCTCTTATAGTGCTAGGAATCAACTAGGTCTTATGCATCCTGGGCAAGTGCCCTGGCTGAGTGATGGCTTCACTACTCATGCTAGATGGTTTGATGCCCACTTGGCACAAGCTAGTCATCTGAGAGGAGGGAATGTCTTAGTCAGGGTTTCTATTCCTGCACACACATCATGACCAAGAAGCAAGTTGGGGAGGAAAGGGTTTATTCAGCTTACACTTCCATGCTGCTGTTCATCACCAAAGGAAGTCAGGACTGGAACTCAAGCAGGTCAGGAAGCAGGAGCTGATGCAGACGCCATGGAGGGATGTTTCTTACTGGCTTGCTTCCCCTGGCTTGCTCAGCCTGCTTTCCTATAGAACCCAGGACTATCAGCCCAGGGATGGCCCCACCCACAATTGGCCTCCCCCCTTCCCCTTGATCACTAATTGAGAAACTGCCTTACAGCTGGATCTCATGGAGGCATTTCCTCAAGGGAGGCTCCTTTCTCTGTGATAATTCTAGCTTGTGTCAAGTTGACACACAAAGCCAGCTAGTACAGGGAACCTCAATTAAGATAATGCCTTTATAATATCCAACTATAGGGCATTTTCTTAATTAGTTAGGGATGTGGGAGGACCCAGACCATTGTGGGTGGTGCTATGCCTGGACAGGTGATCCTCCAAGAAAGCAAGCTAAGCAAGACCATGGAGAGCAAGCCAATATGTAGCACCCCTCCATGGCCTCTGCATCAGCTCCAGGCTCCTGCCCTGTGTGAGCTCCTGCCCCGACTTCCTTCCATAATGGACTACGATGTGGAAGTGTAAGCCAAATAAACCCTTTCATCTCCAACTTGCTTTTGGCAATATGTGTTTCATCACAGCAGTAGAAGGCCTAACTAAGACCCTTAGTGATTTTTGAAACAAAGCCTTTTATTTTATGAGGACTTGTCTCCCCAGCTCCTGCAGACTTTCATTTGTTTCTTTTAATTTTAGATGTATCAGTACTTTGCCTGTAAGTACATAAGGCGCCATATCATTCCTGGCTCCCTAGAGGGTGGGAAAGGGACATTGGTACTCCAGGAACTGGAGTTACTAATGGTTTTACGTCTCTATATCGATATTGGGAATCAAACCCGGATCACCTGAGAGAGCAATATATACTCTCAACTATTGAGTCATCTCTCCAGCCCCCGGTATTATGTTTTTAAACGAATGTGATGTTACTCAGCTACAAACCCTGTGACCTACAACAGTGACCTGCCTGTAAGACACACTGGCAGAATAGTGACAAATGTTATGAAAGTAACTACATTGTGATTGGACGTAAGGCCCACTCCATGAGACGGACCTCATACCTGGCACTGTGAAAGTGTCCACGAACCCGAGACTAGATATAGGTCATGGACCTAGGGGGAAACCAAATACTATTATGGAGCTAGTATTACTATGAGTATAGAAGTGTGCTTTTAGCAGTCATTTCATTGCTATGTTCCTAACTAGTACAAGGATGCTGGATTTGTTTGTGAGTAACTATACCCATAGGTAAGTGCCTAGCTCAACCCACATCAGAGAAGCTTGTTGCACAGAAGGCTGGTCTTGAACTCACAGAGATCTGCCTGCCTCTGCCTTCAGAGTTCTGGGGTTAGAGGCGTTTGTTGCCACTGTCACCTGGGGGAAAAAAGGAGGAGGGAAATGGGGGTCGCAGAGATGGCAATAGGACATGGGAGGCTATGGGGGTGGGGGTGCACAGTTAAGATGTGGGGGACTAGGGTTACTGGGAGAAGAGATGAGAAGAATTAACACAAACCAATATTGTTTGAAAATTCCATAGTGAAACTTAATGTTATATATATAATATATAAACTATATATAAAGGTATATGCATACACACACTTGCACACACATGCACACACCATATGCACACACGCACACGCACGCACGCGCACGCACACACACGTGCGTGCTTGCTGCTGTGCGTGTTGGGATTAAAGGCATATGCCACAATCCTTGGCTTAATATATATTTTTGAAAGGCATAATCATAAAGTAATTTTAAATGTTAGCAGTAGCCAGGTGGCGGTGGCAGCATACATCTCGAACCCCAGAACTATGGAGGCAGAGGCAGGCAGATCTCTGTGAGTTCGAGGCCAGCCTGGTCTACAGAGCAAGTTCCAGGGCAGTCAAGACTACACAGAGAAACCTTGTTTCAAAAAAAGCAAAGCAAAGCAAAGCAAAATAAAATAAAATAAAATAAAATAAAATAAAATAAAATAAAATAAAATAAAATAAAATAAAAGCAGTAAAAGTAAGAAACTCTTCATGTAGTGGCGCTGTCACTTTTGTGGCTAACTATCTAAATTCAATACATTTGAATTGTGTTAGTCTTGGAGGGAAATTACAAATAGAATGGTAGAGGGAGAAAAAAAAATAGATTAGACTGTCCAGAAACAACAGGACGACATTGGAAGGAAAGCAGAGCTCAAGAGTCAGTTGGCGCCCGCCCTCTTGCAATTCCTCGGCCGCGGTTTCCGCTCCCTTTCGCGCTCTGCGCTCCCAGGCAGCCCTGTCCTAGCGTAGCTCGGCTCTGATTGGCTCCTTTGAACGTCTACGTGCAATCGGATTGGCGGATCCCGGGAGCTTTACCGCGGCGAGTTTGAAACTGCTGGCACTCGGCCTCTAAGCTCCCGGAGTTACTGCGTCCGCGCAGTCCGGAACTGCGGTGTGGCCGCCGTGGGAACAGAGAGGTATGGAGTGAGTCGGGCCAAGTGCGGGCTGGGCCTGCGGGGGATCCAGGGGTCCCCCTGGGGACAGGCAGGACAATCATGTGACCCCGGGGACCCCTCGTGGGGCCTCCACGTGAGACCATGGTCTCCTGTGGACCGGTAGGGCCTCACCTGAGTCCGGGGTCCCCTATGGACTTGCATGGCCTCCCAGAGCCTGGGGTCCCCTATGAAGGGGCAGGACTTATCTGAGCCTGGGGTCCCCTATGGATGAGCCTGGCCTCACCTGAGTCAGGGCTCCCCTATGCAGGAGCATGGCCTCCCTGAGCCTGGGGTCCCTATATGGATGAGCCTGGCCTCACCTGAGTCCGGGCTCCCCTATGCAGGAGCATGGCCTCCCTGAGCCTGGGGTCCCCTTTTGCAGGGGCAGGGCTCACCCGAGCCCGGGATCCCCTGGGAGGGGGTGGGGACAGGGGTCCCCTATGGAAGAGCAAGGCCCACTTGAGCCCGGGGTCCTGCGGATGTGCAGGCCCCTACGCGAGCTCCAGGTTCTTGCACACCCGAAGGGCCTCGCTGGAGCCCCGGGTGTGGGCGGGGTGCCAAGTTAAGTTCCAGGTCTTGCTGGCTGCCTGTGCAGAGCTGGGCTGCACCAGGCCAGCTGCCTTCGGAGGCCTTCACGTCGATACTGCCGGAGAAATAGACCCGTAGTCGTTTAAAAAGCATCCCTACCAAGGTGCGGAGCCAAGAAAATGTAGGATCGTTTATTTTTAGTCGCCTGTGCTTGTAGACAGCCACAGACGGTTCCCTGCTAAGAAACAGAGAGAGGGAGAACCGCGGATGCCTTCACATCCTTGATCGTCTTAAAACATAAAGAATAATGAAGGTTCTGGTGTGCGGATCACCATCCCCCCCTCCAATTTGGATACACTGGGCAGCATTTAACACCGGCCCCAGGAGACTGGAAAATGTTGGAGGGAAATGAGCCCGCTTTGAAGAAACGTTAACTCTTTGCTGCCTGTGCAGAGGTGGCTGAAACATTTAATGTATTATGTAGTTCTATTACGTCTCTGTATTGAAGGAAAGGGATTCTTCTTTGTGTGCATTGTAATTTCATAAACATACATAGTTGAGAGTATGAGAATCTCCAGGGTCTAATGGGATGCCTGGCAAGACTCTTGGACAGGTTTATATTTTCCTTTTGATTTTTTAAAAATTTGTTGAGCCACTGTCTCCTTGTGCAGTCCCAAGAGCTGGAATTCCAGGCTGTGCCACCACACCCCATAGAGCTGATTTTACTGTGGCAAAGGATCTGTAAGGAACAGCTCACGAAAGGTCAGCTATTCCTTGATGTTCATGCCTAAGGATCTTATCTGTGGCAGATGGCAGAGGGCTTTCAAGGAAAAGGCACTTCGCTTTTTTTCTACCATTCTTTGTGAGCCAAGAATTTTTTTTCTCCCTTGTTCATGATTATTTTGCAAGTGTGATTAGAGTTTTGTACAAACACACGGTCTCTTAGTCAGGGTTATTCTTGTGTTGAAATGCCATGCCCAAAGCAAAGCAACTTGGGAAGGAAAGGGTTTAGTTGCCTTGTGCTTCCACATCACAGTTCAGCATGAGAGGAAGTCAGAACAGGAACCTGGAGGTAGGAGGGGATAGGATACAGAGGCCACGGTGGGGTGCTGCTTCCTGGCTTGCTCTGACTGCTTCTTAAAAGCAGGACCCTCTACCCAGGGATGGCACCACCCACAATGGGCTGACCCTCCCCCATCAATCACTTATTAAGAGAGTGCCCTAAGGACAGCCTCATGACGTGGAAGCATTTTCTTGACTGAGGTTGCCTCCTCTCAGATGACTTCAGCTCGTGGCCGAGTGACCTGACCTAGAGCTAGCCAGCACAGCACACTCTTTCTTTCTAAGGTGCTTATTGGCATTTCCCTTTGAGTGTCTTGAGTGGGATTGTCTGTGGCTGCTTTTGGAAAGCATTCAATTCACTTGTGCAGCTAAACGTTCTGGCTGTTCAAGTGAATTGAATGCTTTTAAGGCAAGCAAATGCTTTTATAAAAAAAAAAAAAAAGCAACTACTGTTATTTCTAGCGGTTGGACTTTACAGTTGTATCTTGTTTCTTTTTGAGACAGTGTTGCAGCAAACTAGGCCACAGGTTGGCCTTGAACTTGCTCTTCCTCGTGCTAGGATTTCATCCTGCACAACTTCCTTCTCACAGATTCTTATTTTTTTAAGAAAAATTAAAACAGTACGGCAGCAGTGTGCTGAAATATTGGTATTAAAATCATTATACTTCTTTTTTGAAACTTTCAGTCCTGGGGATCAGGGCCTTTTGCTTTTTTTTTTTTTTTTTTTTTTTTTTGAGACATAGTGCCACTGAGTTGTTTCAGTTGTGTGTCAGTCTCCTCAGTAGCTGGGTTGACAGACCTGCTTGATTTGTGAGTGTGAAGGGACTAAGTCCATCGCTGTATAGAATATGCAGACACGATGTCTGAGAAGCCTCAGAACATCTCACTGCAAGAGCAGCTAAACCCCAACAAGACCATGGAATGACTGATATTTGTGGGCTATGCAGGAAGCACTGGAAGAAACTCTTCTGTGATGTCTTCTGGATACTTAGACTGCTTTGAATTACGTAATCACAGCAATGTTTTCCCTCATTTTAGGGTCTGTTGCAACCTGTCGAGTAACTATGGAAGACTATATCAAAATCGAGAAAATTGGAGAAGGTGAGTGGTTTTAGTAGAACGTTTTTGGAAAGAATGTAACAATGCCACCTTGGAGCACAGAAACCTTTACTGAGTGCAGTCATTGACCCATCTGTATGCATGTGTGCCATTATAGTTGGTGTTTGTGGCCACCTAGACAGAATCTGGGATCACTCTGAGCACACCTGTGGGGGATTATTTTGACTATATTAATTGATGTGGGTGGGACCCTCCCTCAATGTGGATGTCCTTCCTTGCCTGAGATCCTGGACTGTAAATGGAGAGGGAGTCAAGCCACAGTGAACCTCACTCTCAGCCTCCTTAGGCTTCTGCTGCTGCTGGACTCTAACCGAGATTCTGAGTCCTAACAAACCCTTCCTTGGGCTGCTTTTGTCTGGGTGTTTATCACAGCACCAGCAAAAGTAAGACATACTTTAGTTACAACCTAAAACACAAGGTGTTTCTCGATCAAGAGAATTTAAATTATCCTGATTCTTTGCTAAGGACCCTAGGGCCTCGTACTGAGCCGTATTCCCCAGGCAACTGGATACCCAACTGGATAGACGCTTGTGCTTGGGGCTCACTACTGTTAGCTTTCAGGTGTGTTGGGGGAGTAAATTGGGGGGTAATTATGCTAATTTCACAGTACATTTTAGTCTTCTAAGTACTGGGTTCACAGTTTTATGTAAACTGGGTGCTGTAGTTAACAGACGAAGCAGTGGTCTGTGTGGTCACCATGGGCAAGAATGAATAAAACCTAGCGGCTAAGCCGGGCAGTGGTGGCACACACCTTTAATCCCAGCACTTGGGAGGCAGAGACAGGTGGATTTCTGAGTTCGAGGCCAGCCTGGTCTACAGAGTGAGTTCTAGGACAGCCAGGGCTACACAGAGAAGCCCTGTCTTGAATAACAAAAAAAAACAACAACAAACAAACCAAAAAAACCCAAAAACCTAGCGGCTATCACGTGGGGTTCAATTCCTTTCCGTAGTATTTTAAACAATGCTTAGGCCTATGTGACATAAACGAAGAATGAAAATAACCCTTTCCTATTTCTTTCTGTCTTTTGTTTTTTTCTCTCCCTGCAACAGAATTTCCATATTTCTATCTAGGAGTCAAGACTTCATTCTTAGCTCTTTAGGATCAAACAGTGGGACCTGTGGGTTCTGTTGAGGACTGTGTTCATCTCTGTTTAGAGAGAGACCCCCACTTACACAGGGTATTAAAACCAAGGCAGGGGAATTAGTAAACCAGGAATGGCCTAGGCAGTGTCTGGTGTGCATCTGGGGTTTTCTTGTTTAACGTGACCGTCATCTCTGCTACTGTCTCCTTATGTGGTAACCACTCCTCCTCGCCAGCGTCACCCACTGCCACTCAGCCGTCCAGATCGATGACGCCCTTCCTTGGATGCCCTTGGCTGGGGCTTTCTGAAGCCATCCCCTGCTGGCCTCACTCTGTTCTAGAGCAGTGGTCCTCAGCCTTCCTAACACCCCAACCCTTTACTACGCCTCCTCTTGTGACCCCCAAACATTAAGTTAGTTTTGTTGCTACTTCATAGCTAATTGTGCTACTCTTATGAATCCTCATGTAAACATCTGATATGCAGAATATCTGACATGTGCGCCCCTCCAAAGAGCGGCGCACAGTTTGCGAGCCAGTGTTGTAGTTGCAGGAATTGGTTCATTTCCTTGGAGGCAGCCTGCTCTTCTTTCTAGTTGCTCTGGGCTTAACCTTCATGAAGCCTGGGCCCCGCCATCCCTCACAGCTGCTGTTCAGGTCCTGCAGCACTTTGACCCGCTTTTCTGACCTCTCCGGCCTAGAGGCTTGTCTGCTTTTATGCCTGGCTGTTCTGGATTTTCTGTAGGGAATCCTGAATGGCTTGTCGAAATAATTTGAAAGCTAGGTAATACTCTCTACATTTTCTTCTGCCAATACCAAGTGCCTGATCAAACCTGTGAATACCTTGTGACATGTTTTTCGCATGTTAGTGTTTTCTTACTTAGTCACCATTGTATTGTTGGTCACCGTGCCCAGTGAGACAGTCTTCAGATGGCACAGCTGCCTGGCTACATGTGGTCGATGAGGCTTTCGTGGCATTTAGTAAGCACTCTAGAAACATTTGTTTTTGATGAAGTTTAATGGCTTTTACCAGGCAGTGTTATCAAGCCCTTACCCCAGGATAACTGGGATCTTCTGCTTGCTTTTACTTGTATGACACTTTTTAAAATTCAGTGTGTGTGTGCGTGTGTGCGTGTGCGTGTGTGTGTGTGTGTGTGTGTGTGCGTGCGCGCGCACATGCGTGCATTTGTACAGATGTGCGTAGCCCTTGGAGACCAGAAGTATCACCTCTGGCATTGGATTTACAGGCAGGAGGCTGGGGCCTCGTATGGGTCCTGGGCATCTGCAAGGGCAGAGCAGTCTAAACCCCAAGACATCTCTCCAGCCTTGTTTGATACTTTCCCCTCCTCAATTATTTATTACTTGAAATACTTCTGAATCTAAAACAAATATTGAATTTCAGAGCATTTAATTTAGCTTACGAATAGTGTTCAGTGTGCTTTGCTTAGCTCTGTTGCAGTGGTTAATTGAGAAGAGCCAGGAGTTGAGATGTTCAAAACAAGCAGTTCTGTGTTGTCTAGGAATCGACAGTTACTGAATGTTGGCTGCCATCATGAGTTAGTTCTGCACATTCGTCAAGAAAAGCAGCAGAACACTGGGAGGAAACAAGATGTCAGGAATCCTGAATTAATAATTGCTTATTTGATCGTTACATACCTTACTAATTGTGACTGCTCTGGTAGTGTCATCTTGCTAATGGCTTAGCTACTTGTGTGCTTCAGACAAGCATGATTTCCGCCATTAAGGAGCCTCTGAGCTCAGAGATTTCCTGTGGCTTCAAAGACAAAATGTTGTCAGTTCTTTTTATCTGGAATAACGTGGTTATTTAATCACCTAGCATTTGGTCAAAATAGTAAGGATTTTATTTGAAATAATATTAAAATAACTGTAGTGTTTAGGAAAACAAACTGTCCTGGAATTTAGGAATACTGGAACAAAGCTTATGTGGACAGCAAACTGCTTAATCTTCTAAGCAGTTGTCACTGGGATGGATTCCTAGAGCCAGGGAAAGCTGTGGAGTAGCTTTATTTACATTTGGAAGGGACTGCTCTGCCCTCTGTCCGGGCTTAGACAGGGTCTAACCTTGCCTCAGCTTCCCACGTGATAGGATTACAGGCGTGTAGTACCACACCGAGATCTTTGACTTTTGAGACAGGATCTCACTAAGTTTCCTAAGCGCGTC
Source organism: Uromys caudimaculatus (assembly GCA_028551405.1). Classification (NCBI taxonomy): domain Eukaryota; kingdom Metazoa; phylum Chordata; class Mammalia; order Rodentia; family Muridae; genus Uromys; species Uromys caudimaculatus. Next base: position 31,350,680 of record CM052720.1, on the reverse strand, counting down.
TCCAACTTGGAATTCTCCTGCCTGAGTCTTACACGAAGCTGTGTTGACAGCTGTGTCACCAGGCCTGGTGGTATGGCCATTGCTGAAGTTACACTGACACCATGAAAAGCTTTTCAACAAAGTTTCTGTATAGCCAGGGAGTTCAGTACCGCTGTAAACTGGACCCTGGGTTTAAAGAGCACCTGTGATGTCTGGTGAATAGCACGGGTGTGAGATACCTAAGGAGCCCATCTCACTGTGTCTGCCACACCTCACCGTGTCTTTTCTTACTGTCATTGCTGTTCAGGTGACACTCATGTTAGTGTTTTCCACATTCCCAGTGGGTAGGAGACTTCTTACTCTAGTAGAAGATAGCAGCTTTATTGGGTTTAATAAAAATGAATGATGTTGGTCTCTACTCCATTCTGCTGGGTGAGGACTGTTGACTGCATTTTGAGATATTTGTAAACGTATCAAGGAAATCCTAAGTTAATACAGTTTTTTTTTTTTTGGTTTTTCGAGACAGGGTTTCTCTGTGTAGCCCTGGCTGTCCTGGAACTCACTCTGTAGACCAGGCTGGCCTCAAACTCAGAAATCCGCCTGCCTCTGCCTCCCAAGCGCTGGGATTAAAGGCATGCGCCACCACTGCCCGGCTGTCAATACAGTTTTTTGAAAGTGTTTCACAGTGCCTCCTCTTGTTACTGTTTTCCAATCTTAAGTTTTTAGTGTAGTATTTACATGCAGGATATTTGAAAGGTGAATTTCAACTTGTAGGAGATCCATGTCCTAATGTCCGTGTGCTGTGATCTTCATGTGTTCAAGTGAAGGGAGCTTAACTGGAGGGAGACTTAGGGTGACTCCATGAGGCTTTATTTCTCAACCGTGTATGTGTTAGATTGTAGTTATCTTCAATTCCCTTTTTTTAAGTAGTGAAGGTTTAATTATGTGCGAGGCGACCTACCTGACCGCAGCTAGCATATCTCTCAAAGAGTTCAATTAAAAAAAAAATTGCTTTGCTTTATTTCAGGTACTTATGGTGTGGTGTACAAGGGTAGACACAGAACTACCGGCCAGATAGTGGCCATGAAGAAAATTAGACTTGAAAGCGAGGAAGAAGGAGTGCCCAGTACTGCAATTCGGGAAATCTCTCTATTAAAAGAACTTCGACATCCAAACATAGTCAGGTGTGCTGTGTTGGAATTGCAACCATTCTCCCTGTGCTGCTGTAAATCCCTTTTAATGTGGAAATTTTTATGCAGTTTCTGGTTCAAGTGGGATAGAGTCCTACTTACTTGTTGATGGTCATGCCCGGAGGAGATAAAGGGAACAGGATATTTGGATGCGACATGGTGCTAGAATTGGCTGGAGGAGCAAGGCGCAGCCATGGGAGCCCTTCCAGGAGGAGCTTGGTCATCTCCTACTTTTAGGGCCCAGGTCCCCGAAGGCCTCTGAGGCCCAGAGACTCCTAAGACAAGTAGCAGCCGGGCAGTGGTGGTGCACGCCTTTAATCCCAGTGCTTGGGAGGCAGAGGCAGGCGGATTTCTGAGTTCGAGGCCAGCCTGGTCTACAGAGTGAGTTCCAGGACAGCCAGGGCTACACAGAGAAACCCTGTCTCGGAAAACAAAACAAAAACAAAAATAAAAAAAAGACAAGTAGCTAGGTTGAGGGGTGAGATAGATACGCTTTATTGACTCATTTGGGCTGGGTCTTTGAGAAAGTTGTCTCGTGGTTCATTAGAATTTCTGTTGGTACGAGGGACTGAACCCAGGGCTTTGGGCATGCTAAGAAAGCTCTCTACAACTGAGCTGTAACCTCTGGCCTCTTATTTTGGGGTTTTGAAATTTTTAAGACAGGATTTTACTCACCCAGGTTGGCCTGGAATTTACTGCTGTCCTCTAACTCCCAAGTGCTGGGATGGATTATGGGTTTAAACCACCACATCCAGCCTTCAGCATTCTCACAGAATTACCCAGGTTGCCCTTGTGCTTACTCTACCCTCAGCCTCCGCTTCTGCCTCTGGTAGCTGGTGTGACGGGCCTCTGCCCCTGGCCGGGGGCTGGGACTAGGGAGCAGCTGTTGAAGTTAGGTTCAGCTTTAATGTCCACACGCAGCCAACTTGGGAATGCAGGTGGCATGAATGAGCTAGCTCCTTCTGCATAGGCAGCTGTAGATTACTGTCCTGGACTCCTTCCTCAGGCTCTGCTTCAGAGTGAAGGTAATTTGGTAAGCAGTTGTGCCCTGTGGAAGCAGGAGGCAGAGCTGCTTGCTGGACTCACGCTGTGCTCTGCTCAGCCTGCAGGATGTGCTCATGCAGGACTCCAGGTTGTATCTCATCTTCGAGTTCCTGTCCATGGATCTCAAGAAGTACCTGGACTCCATCCCTCCGGGCCAGTTCATGGATTCTTCACTCGTTAAGGTAAAGAGTGGTATACTTTTATTAATACTTAAACACCCTCTGAACGTAGGTGCTATCCTTGTGTTTTGTGGCTGCATCTTAGAAAACCTGTAAGAAAATAGAATGTTTTATTTCCCTTCCGCTTGGATGAGATCATCTGCCTGTCTTATTTCCAGACAATTCTAGAAGTGAAAAGTAGTTTCTGAGGACCTAAGTGCTACCCTATGGATTGTGTATTACATTGCTGGGGACAGAACAGGCTACAGGGGTTATGTGCAGACCAGTGATAGCAGCCTGAGCCCAGTGCTGATGCTAGGTGGACAGATACCATTGTACTTCAGTTAAATTATAAATGTATTTATTGCTCTTTATGTGTGGTATTGGGTATTTGATCCGGGGCATCGTGCACCACTGAGCAAGCGTTTTCCCAGCTAATGTATGTAGCTTTTACATGTCTATGCTAGAGGGGTCTTAACCTTAAACCAGCTTTATTTTCCCACTGAGCTCTGTGTCCGTGCCTTGACACTTTCACGTTGGTTTTGTGTGCATCTAAAGCCAGTGGGATCGTTCTCTGAGCGCTGCGCACACGGGAGTTGCCTTCTGACGTCTGTGTCGTAATGGTTTAATACTTTGCACAGCTACTGAGCCATTTCCTGCTTCAGTGACGGCTGCAGTGAGTCCTCGTGAGTGGTGGGGTTCATTCTGTAGCCCAGGCTGCCCTTGAACTCTTCATCCTCCTGCCTCTGTCTCCCAAGTGTGGCCATTATAGGCATGTGCCACCTAGCCCACCACTTTATGTCATTTTAGAGATGGATTCTTGGAACTGGGATAAAATATGTTTATATTTAAGATCTTGGTAGATAGGACCATATGTCCTCCAAAAATCAGTTATTATTTTATTACCTTGTTACCAAGACTTAAAACTGTATATATCTTTTAAATAGTCTGTGTAAATATTATGTGAGGGTTTTATTTATTTATTTATTTATTTATTTATTTATTTATTTATTTAATGTAAGTACACTGTAGCTGTCTTCAGACATCCCAGACGAGGGCATCAGATCTCATTATGGATGGTTGTGAGCCACCATGTGGTTGCTGGGATTTGAACTCATGACCTTCGGAAGAGCAGTCGGCGTTCTTAACCGCTGAGCCATCTCTCCAGCCCCTATGTGAGGGGTTTTATCACAGTTATTCTATTTGACATTTGTTACATAGATTGTGTTTACTCATTTATGCACAGCCTGTACGTACTCACTCATCTTTCTGTATTAGGATATGGTTCAGTGATTTCAAAGGTCGTTGCCAGAGCTTGCATTGTATATGACTTAGTCGGGGTCATTGTTGACTGTGATGAAGGCTATGGCCACAGCAGGGGGAGGAAAGGATTCATGAGGCTCACACTTCCACATCACTGTTCATCACTCAAGGAGGTCAGGACAGGAACTCACACGGCCAGGACCCTGGAGGCAGGAGCTGATGCAGAGGCCGTGGAGGTCTGATGCTTACTGGCTTGCTCCCCATGGCTTGCTCAGCCTGCGTTCTTATAGAACCCAAGACCACCAGCCCAGGGATGGCCCCGCCCATGATGAGCTGGGCCCTCCCCCATCAGTCACTAATTAAGAAAATGCCTTAGAGGCTTGCTTACAACCTGATTTTAAGGAGATATTTTCTCAGTTGAAGCTCTTTCTCCCATAACTCTAGCTTGTGTCAAGTTGACATAAAACTATCCAGCACAGTATTCTTAGTGATTCTTTTGGACTGTGTTTTGTTGAAGGCATAATATATAAGATCATATGTATTAGAATAATGCCAAATTCTTTTCTGCCCTCTCCTATCTCTTAACTTTTCTTTGTCTTAAGCTATGGATGACATAGATTGCTTTTGCCTTTAGATTGGAGGGCTTGGGGGACGTCAGTGGGAACGTACTTCCGGTGCAAGCACAAGGAGCTGAGTTCTGGTTCCCAGCCTCCTTAGGGAAGTGGTGTGGCAGGGTGTACATCTGTAAGCCGGAGCCTGGAGGACAGAGGCAGGGCTGGGGGTGCACTGCTCTGTTGTGTCCCAGGGCCAGCCATTCTGATCAAAGTGGTGAACTTCAGGTTTAATGAGAAATATCTCAAAAACAAAGGTGGAAGCAATAGAGGAAGACGCTGACTTCCACCTGTGTGTGACCTGGGTACCTACGTAGGACAGCGCACATGTGCACACACGCACACACTAGAGAGTTAGGTTATGAATAAACCTTTACAAATGCCCAGTTTAAGCTGTTTTACATATTTTGTTGTTGTCACCAAAGAGGAAAAGCATGTGCAAAGTGATAGAAATGGAAAGGAACGACTTTATTCCAGATAGAAACAGTTGATACAGTTGACACGAGTGTTGAAGAGACTTCTGCACAGAAAGCGAACTTGTGACTTAGGGAACAAGATTTTAAATGCTCATGTGGGTATAGATACATCTTTCAGTACACATATACTGATGTGTAAACAGGTTTCCTGTCCACCTGTTTATGTTAGAAGGTCTTGTGATAGCTAAATTATTTCTCTGCATCATAATTTATTTTCAGGAAATTTTCATTTAGGAGTCTTGTGGAATGGTCAAGTTTCTGACTTGTTTTTTTTGATGGTGTTGCTGTTTTTTCTTTCTAGAGTTACCTGTACCAAATCCTCCAGGGGATTGTGTTTTGTCACTCCCGAAGAGTTCTTCACAGAGACTTGAAACCTCAAAATCTATTGATTGATGACAAAGGAACAATCAAACTGGCTGATTTTGGCCTTGCCAGAGCATTTGGTATACCAATAAGAGTGTACACACATGAGGTGAGCAGAGTCCGGACTGTGTGGTTGCTGGATGGCTGCCTCTGGTCTTCAAGCCTAGAAAGAGATACATGGTTGAAAAATGTTTCTGCAGCCGGGCAGTGGTGGTGCACGCCTTTAATCCTAGCTCTCATGAGGCAGAGGCAGGCGGATCTCTTGAGTTCGAGGCCAGCCTGTTCTGTAGAGCAAGTTCCAGAACAGCCAGAGCTACAGGAGAAACAATGGATTGGAAAACCAAAAAAAAAAAAAGTTCTGTTCCGGTATCACTGGTGTATTGCTTTTTTATTATCAGTTCATTCTTGTTTATGTGGTCAGTGAAAATGGAGATGGGACCTTTGGCATCTTTTGTCAGGGGAGATTGATGGCTGGGGGGGCCTCCAGGGAGGGCTTTATTGTAGTTTTTGGAGTTCTCATTTCTCCATATTGATCTTCCCCAGAGCTGTGCTTCCTCCTGATTGGACCCTGCTGTGGTCATTCAGATCAATTAAAAGGCAGGTTTTACTGTCTGAGGTATATTATTGCAATTGATTTTGGAGCCGGTTAACTCTAGCTGGGTGGCGGGGGCGGGGGGGGGCACGGGGGGGCAGGCACTAGGGATTGAACCCCAGTCTTTGGCCTGTGTTTCTCAGGTGACCTGTCAGTCATCAGGCTTTCTCGGTGGGATCTTTATGACTGGCATCTCGTGTGGTTGCTGTTTTACTATTTTGCTCTGCAGTGGGGCTTGCACCAGGAGCCTCACGTACACTGTCCCCGACCTGTGTTTCTGCTGCTTGTTTCAAGAAAGTCTCACTCACTTGCCCTGGCTGGCCTTGAGGTCACTGGAGTAGATGGACTTTGGACTTGGGACTCCTTCAGTGGCTTTCCCAGTAGCTGGGATTGTAGGCCTATCTCGCCAGACTGGGTTCCTCTGGTGTTTCTGTATAGACTTGTATAGTACAGGAACATTGGCGTCTGGGGAGTTGTGAACCTGGAGTCCCTCCTTGTGTCCTTTGGTTTTTGGGGCAGAGTCTCCTATAGCCCTGACTGGCCTCATTCTCTGGGTAGCTGATGATGCCTGCCTGCTTCCTGGGTGCTCTGCGGTGCCTGCTGAAGGCCCGGCTGGGGCTCTGGTCCTGCGTTAGCTGCTTGATAGGGAAGCTCTCCACCCCCTGAGCGCCACCTCAGCGCTGTCTTGTTTATGCCTTTTTATCTTTTCACAGTTTATGATGGGAACTGTCTTTGGTGGTTGTAACTGCTGCTGATTTCATTTGTGTTGATCATAGAGGTCATAGACTCACTATTTGATAAGTTCTAAATCACTGATCAGTTGGGCCCCCCCAACCCCTTTGGCTTAGATTTCTTATGTTAATTGTAGCTACCATCTTAACATATAAACAAAAGATGTACTTTGGACAGTCTCCTTCCTAAACCATCTATTACTATTTAGTACTTATGAAATTGTGCGCTCTCTCTCTCTCTCCCCCCTCTCTCCCTCCCCCTTCCCCCTTCTCACTCTCCCTCCTCTTTCTCTGAGGCAGGATCTCACTGTAGCCCTGGTTGTCCCTAGAACTAGCTCTTAGACCAGGCTGACCTCAAACTCTGCCTCCAGAATGCTGGTGTGCTGGGACCAAAGGTGTCTGCCCAGCCAGGGTATAGCTGCTTTGGTCCTTTGACTTAAATGATTTGGAAAGCAAAATGTTCTTATTGTTCTTACCTACTAATGAGTAGAAGTCAGAAATAAAATAGCTTCAGCTTAGTAATTTGTATATAGCTAGTTGACTTAAGTTCCTGGTGATACCTGCACAGCTTCCTAAAAGACAACCCTGTGTGGTCTGTCTTGTACCAGGTAGTGACGCTGTGGTACCGATCTCCAGAAGTGTTGCTGGGCTCTGCTCGTTACTCCACTCCAGTTGACATCTGGAGTATAGGGACCATATTTGCAGAACTGGCAACCAAGAAGCCACTTTTCCACGGCGATTCAGAGATTGACCAGCTCTTCAGGATCTTCAGGTAATTGTGTTTAATGCCTAAGCTGTCAGAAGCCTGTACGGTTAAATAATGAAAGCTCCGTGTATGTGAAAGGACTTTTGTTTTTCTTTCAGAGCTCTGGGCACCCCTAACAACGAAGTGTGGCCAGAAGTAGAGTCCCTGCAGGACTACAAGAACACATTTCCCAAGTGGAAGCCAGGGAGCCTCGCCTCCCACGTCAAGAACCTGGATGAAAACGGCTTGGATCTGCTCTCAGTAAGTAAGCTGTTCTGTACGGCTGAGTGCGGTGCCCTTGCATGTCCGTAGTGACAGGTAGGAGTGACTGAGCATACTCAGTCCTGGACTTGTCAGCAGGAAGAGTCAGCAGTTGAGTCAGATGCCCGCTATGCCTGTAGCTACCGATAGCTGACTTTAGGTGTGAAGTGCCTGGTGGTCTGAGGAGCCTCCAGTGTTGGATTTGTCCTTTACTTCTCCTCTGGTGGGCTGCAGTGGCCCACTGTGGAGAGGCCGGGCTCACACACCTTCCCACTTGAGTGTATGTCGCTGAGTTATGATGACGCCTCTTTGTTGTGTGTTCACTACTGAGCCCTCAGTTTATCAGTGTGTACTCTGTTGGCTGCTTGGTAAATCAGGCTTTTTACAGCAGAAACTCCATTTCTCAGGTCTGGCCTAGTTTCCTCTCTCAGAAGGGCTGACAAAGACTAATGTAATTCTGGTTTTCTTCAGTTGGCTTGGTGCACACCATAGCGATTATTTTCTTTAAAAACAATGCAAAGAACAAAATTACTTTTCAGGGTTAATAAACACAGGCCTCCTTTAGGAAATTTGTTGTAGATAGAACACTGTTTAAAATCTGAATTTGCAGAAGGAATCAAGTAGACATTCCAGTTGGCTTTTCAGCTCCCTTGCAGTCCATAAATGGTGCCACCAAATGGGGCTCAGATTTGTCCAGACCCCTATAGCGGTCATATTTTACATATTGGTATTGTTGGTTAACTTAGAAGCCTTCCCCTATCATGGGCCCGATCCTGCTGGTAGTATCTAAAGTTATTAGTGCGCTCTCGGTCTCTCTCTCTCTCTCTCTCTGTGTGTGTGTGTGTGAGGTGGTGTAGGAAGGTTGGTTGTCATTGACTGTTGAGCTCCATCCTTAGTTCTCAAGTCTTTAAATAAAGGATTTCACTTCACGTAACAAAACCCAGTCCTGTGCAGCGGTTTCCTTCAAGAGCTGACCCCCTGACCTGCTGCCTGCTGAGCACTGTGGCCGGCACTGTTCTGTCCTCCATGCAGCGGCACACTGCTGAGTTAGCAGGGTCTGCACCCTTTGCAGGCCCCAGAAGCAGACGGCCCCAGTTGGAGAGCACTGTGGGTATTTGATGAGACTTGGCTTCAGATTTCAGTTTATCTTCTCCCACATTTTTGAATTCCGACATTTCTTGCTGTCCTTGAGAGACTTGGTGTGTTAATCCAAACAGTGTGGCACATCTTTCCTTTGTGCTGAGGACTGACTGACTGACTGATAGACATATCCCAAGGCCGTCCTACTCCCGAATGAATGCATGAGCACATATGAAATCTAGTCAGCAGAAGGCTCTGTAGGCCCTAGTGAGTGGTGGGTGTGCCTGAATCCCTGCCTTTGACCTCTAGCACCTCACAAACCTGGTGTGGTGGCCCCTGCCTGTCATCCCAGCATCCCAGGAGAATCATGGTTTCAGGGTCATTGTAACTCAAAGCTCTGTTGGGTGGGGTGGGGTGGGGTGGGCTTTTAGTCTATCTATCTATCTATCTATCTATCTATTTATCTATCTATCTATCTATCTATCTATCTATCTATCTATTTGCTTTTTAAAATATTTACATATTTGATATGTGCAAATACACCGTCCCTGTCTTTAGACACATCAGAAGAGGGCATTGGATCCCATTACAGATGGTTGTGAGCCACCATGTGGTTGCTGGGAATTGAACTCAGGACCTCTGGAAGAGCAGTCAGTGCTCTTAACCGCTGAGCCCTCTTTCTAGCCCCTTAATCTATTTATTGATTGAGTTTTCTCTGGATATAATATGCATGATCAGATTTAAGATCTGGAGTATTTAGTTTACTATAATGAATCCATCTATTGTAGCTGTGTTTATAAAAACGCTGTGGGTTTTTTCCTTTGGCTGGGGAAGGGTTTGTGTGGACACTGCATCAGGGAACACTATAACTGATTGCTGCTTTTTCAGTTGCGAATAACAGATGGACATTTAATTTCCAAGGTAGATATAATTAGCTAGATAATCTGACGATTTATGTTTTGGTTTTAAAGCTGTCTGAGTGCTTATCTAATAATTTATAACAGGTCTGTGTCTGTGATTTAAGTATCTTAGAGGGGCAAATAGAGGGCAGGCTTCTAAGTTTATTTCTCTTTCTCTCTCTAGAAAATGCTAGTCTACGATCCTGCCAAACGAATCTCTGGCAAAATGGCCCTGAAGCACCCGTACTTTGATGACTTGGACAATCAGATTAAGAAGATGTAGCTCTCTGCAAGTCCCTGTCTGCTGTGGCAGGGAAGATCGTGGCATTTACTGTCGGCTCTCTTCCTGTCTTGTATAGTTTTCTTTGTTTGTAAACTGTCATCTGGACTTTTCCTAATTTCCTACATATAACTTAATTAACATGTAAATATTATTCCATATGAATTTAAATATAATTCTGTATATGTGTAGATGTCACTGTGGTGGCTGTTTGTTACTGTAACACGACAAGTGTAGCCGTGTGGAACTGGAGAGACGTGAGTGCCCCAGACCTCACTGCAGCCATTCCTGCTGCTGGGAGCACAGCTGAAGGAGCTGAGCTCAGGATTCCTGATGCTTTCAAGTCCCTCCGGACTCTGGCTATGTTGGTTTTCTGGTCAGTTTCTTGCCATTCGGAAACCACAACCTGCCTACGGAGAGTGTTTCTCTACTTGCGCTTAAGCATTTGGGATGAGAAGGCTGAAGACCTTAGAGATGTCTAGAGTTTTTAATAACTTATAACCCCAAAATGGAAGTACACCAAAGTCAGCTGGATTTTACAGCTAGAGATCAAGGGCTGTCCAGAGCGGAAGGACCGTTTATGAAGACTGCCTGTTTTTAGGTTTGTTGTGGAAGTTGCTTGTCCAGTGGATTCATTCCTGTGCTGTGCATGGTCAGAGGTTGGTTAGAGGGTCTGCCTTGGCTCCCGACTCTAATTTGAAAACTGCTTAAAATCTCCAGTCCTCTATTAGCAGTGCCTAGAAATGTCCTTGTCCAAATATTTAGCTGAGATTCCTCACTTTAGAAACTCAGTTGTGTCACTGTGCTGCTTAGTGTGCTTCTTAGAAGCAGCCTGACTAACCTGCTAGAAGTCAGAGGAATGAAACGACTGCTCTTAGAATTAAAGGCTGGGATGCTTGAGTTCATTTACTATGTGGAGGGTCTCAGTAAGACTGAGCTCCCGCTCGCTCCCGTAGCCGGCTCAGGGTACGAGTAGCTCAGCCTCAGCCTCCTATGCTTGCAGGAGTCAGGGAAGCGCCTCCTGTGCTGATCCCCTGTGTTCCTATTGTAGAGACTTCTATCTCACTTGGAGGCAACAAGTCACTAAAGTCGTTAGCAACGTCCTCGAGTGTTTAGGGAAATCCAGTGTTGAAGACCATCCTGGAGGTTTCTCACCCTGCTGCTGACAATCTACTCCCAAGACCAACCTAGGCAGATCAATAGAGTAGTCAGCAGATACCGACTACTGCAGAAACCTGTGCTGGTGACGGTTCCCTGCTGTAAACTGGGCCCATGACTAGAGAGCTTGGGGCTGGGGTTGGTCATAGGCTCTGTTCCTGCAGTATTACCTTGAAATCCAAGCTTCCTAATATCTCCCTTAGCATGAGTTGTGAATTTGGCCCCACACCCCTGCCAGATTTTATGCTTAATTTGACTTGTGTTGCTGAACATTTTAATTTCAAGAGTCCTGACTAATAATCAGTGCCACGTGACTTGAAAACTCCTGCTTTGAAGCACACGTGAAGTTAGCAAATTCACGATTATACTTTAATTTCTTTTTTTTTTTTTTTTTTTTTTGGTTTTTTCGAGACAGGGTTTCTCTGTGTAGCTCTGGCTGTCCTGGAGCTCACTCTGTAGACCAGGCTGGCCTTGAACTCAGAAATCCACCTGCCTCTGCCTCCCAAGTGCTGGGATTAAAGGCGTGTGCCACCACCACCCGGCTATACTTTAATTTCTTATAAGATTGCTTGTAGAGCGTTGCATCTATTGTAGCTTCAGATATTGTCTTTAATTTACCTTTCAGAGGACCTACAGACTCTGAAGCATTCATGTGCAGCCCTTACTCACTAGAGGTCAATGAAACAGTCTTCTGCAGGCAGTCCTCGGACTGAGTCCACCCAGTTCTGGGTTGGGAAGTAACTGGTAACAAAAGCGGTTGCACTGGTTTGTCAGCTAACAACTCTCAGTACTTTGTATTCTGAAGGAATGTAGTCATGAGTGAATGGCGTGCTGTTTCCATAAGTTTATACACTATAAAAACGCTGTGGATGGCCAGGCAGTGGTGGTGCACACCTTTAATTCCAGCAGAGGCAGTCCCAAGTTCAAGGCCAGCCTGCTCTACAGACCTGAGTTCCAGGACAGCCAGGGCTACAGGAAGAGACCTTTAAAAAAAATTGCTTTGGATGTAAACCCATGAGAATGACTACTGTATCATGTTCTGTATAATAGAGATTTAGTCCCCGTTAGTACTCCATTGGTCTCAGCTCCTCATGGCCGGGGCAGGAGAGAGGGGCAAGCGTCTCCAAGCATGGGAAGGCCTGCTGAAGAATTGGCTGTTTTGAGGATTCAAATCATGCTCAGGTCTGAGGAGTTCCAAAACTGGCTCGGACTGTAAAAACCTCTTTGGGACAAGCACTAATATGTGGTTCTCAACCTCTGGGTTGAGACCCTCTTTGGGGCTGGACAGCCCTTTCCCAGGGGTCGCCTAACAGACATTCTGCGTATCAGATATTTCTGTTGCAATTCATAACAGTAGCAAAATTGCAGTTCGGAAGTAGCAAGTGAAAATAATTTTATGGTTGGAGCATCACCACCACGTTAAAGAGTATTAAAGGGTTTACAGCATTAAGAAGTTGAGAACCACTGCAGAGAGGAAAATAGGCCAATGTAAGGATGAGCATTGCCCAGAACACAGAATGAGACATTTATAAGCAACCCTGCAACCCCAGTAAACTGACCCAGTAAACTGACCCATGCCAACAAGCTCAGAACCGGCATCCACACTCTACCCCATATTTGGTTACCCCACCTACCCCCTTTGAGCAGTAAGGCTCCCTCATCAAAGTCATACCATCTTAAGACTGAAAGACGGCTGGACATAATCTAGTCCTTTGTTTTCTTCCACCAGACGGCCACAGACTTACACAGCAGTTGGAAACTGCTTGGGCTTTCTGGCTCCTGGTTTAGAACAAGATGGAGTCACAGGGAAGTTAGTTCTGTGTAGTCAGCAATGGGAGCAAAGGGTGTGGGACAAACATTCCAGTCAGGCCACATCTGAGCCCTTGAGAGTCTGAGGCAGGAGGGTCACTTCGAGTTCTCAACCAGCCTAGACCACAGTTTGGAACCCCTTGCATGCTGAAATGAGGACCCCAGCTTCTGAAGGGAGGATAGCTGTGATGTCTGAGAAGGAAGTGTAAAACGGGCCTTTGGTTCCCAGACATCAGCCTTGAAAAAGCAGCTGGAGGTCAAATACAGACTAAGACTGTCATACCTAGCAACCCCTTGGAAGCCTGTTCTTTGCCCTCCTTCAGAGGGGGCTTGATGGATGATCTAACGACATCTCAGATGCCGTAGGATTTTGCTGGAAACGTCTCAATACCAGCCAGGCTGACCTCAATGCAATCCTGCCTCAGCCTGAGTACTGTGATTAGGAGTTACCTATGGTTGCTATACGTATTTTTCTATCTTCCTAGTAACCAAGGACAAACCAACTTGACAAGCCACGTGCCAGACACTAGCTGTACTAAAGTATTATTACACGCGGTCCCCTGCCGCCAGAACGAAGAACTCAGCCTTGAGAAATTTCTCCTATTATATTTGGAATCCAGCGTGACCCAGAACAAGGAAGACTCAATAATTTAGTGTGCCTAATGGCACGGAATAAAAGGATTATTCACGAACAGAAAACCGGACTTAAGCAGATGTTTATTTGAACACAAATATCATACCCTCCATCTCATGATGTTCCCAATTACATGTTGCAACATTTTTACCAGAAGAAGCTCTTTTTAAAACAGCCTTCTAGGGAGTGAATAAACAGGGCTATATTTGGCTAACAGCTGCTTCTGAAAAATGAGATGTCAGCAAAGCAAGCTGTTGTTTAAAGAAAAACTAATTACCCAGCTACCTTGGGCTTGGATGGGGGTAAATAACGCCCTCCCATTTCTTGGCAGTGTTTTGTCTGAGATTTTAATACTGTTAGATATTTCCCTTCCTCCACTTCCCCATTTGGATCAAATGGGTTTTAAAGGATCCCTTGTGTTCCTGCTGCCATTAACTAGTCCTTTCCGTTTGCGGTTCCTGCTTAGTCACCAACTGCTATTTTGTTTAGTGCAAAGCAGTGGGGTTTAAGGACACACTAAACTTTAGATGACCCAGTGACCCAGTGATCTTTTTCTTTCTTTCTTTCTTTTTTTTTTTTCAAATGTCAAGTTGTTTATCAGCAATGTCTTTATTATGCACAGGCTTTGAAACCATTTTTTTTTTAAGTTCATTTTGATGCGAGATAACAAACATGTGAATTATATGATCTCCTTTGCCCTGTGGCACTTTGGCAGGAGAAAAGTTGCCTGCAAGTCCTTCGCTCATCCAGCATGTGTGCAGTGCAGGGAGCGCTTAGGATCCTTGCTTCAGCCCCTGCAGGTTCCTGGCGGGATGACTCCATTTGTTTGAATACTTTTTGTCATGAGAACGTGAGATGTTTCTATGGTCTGAAGCAAGCTCCTCTGAGGACTCAGGCAGGGATGACCGTCCTAGGGTGGAGAAGGAACCTTTCTGGAAATTAGGAACATTTTAATGTATCCAAGATGCAGTTAATGTCACAAAGGCCAGGCAGCTCCCTGGTGTCATGCTCCTGGTGACAATCATTTTGAGAAAATGAAAGACCTCCTTGAAGCAGTGTTAAGAAATGTCTCCCACATTTCCCAGGTTTCTGTGGAGGAGCTAATGTACCCAGTTAGACGTTTACTTTGTTTCCTTTTGCAGGACTATGGAGCCCACACAGGGCCGCGTATGTTCTAGACAATCCATACTGAGCCTTCTTTTTACTTCTTAGTTTAAGGCAGGATCTCATAAGTTACCCAGGTTGACCTTGCTTAGTAAGCTCACTATGAGGCCCACACAGATCTTGAACATGGTCCTCCTGTGCCTGCCTCCGGAAGAGGAATGCCCCTAGGACTAGCGAGTTACATCAGTTTTCGGGAGAGATTTAGTTTGATCCTCGTGTACATTGTTACTAGAAAGCAGCCGGGGACAAACACGGGTCTTAGTGGTTTTGTAGATGTACAGGCACTGAGTACCTCTTAGCCAGATACAGTGCTGGGCCACGAGGGATTTTAAGCTAAACAAATGGTGCTTTAATAAATTCCCATTAGCTCACAGGGAAAACAGATTAAAAAGTAGGTGAAAGAAATCTAGCAGGATTTTAGACTAGGCCTCTTATCTGTTATGACTAATGTGGAATTCAAGACCTGAGGCATATTTTTCCTTCCGAGATGGATGTTCAAAGATATTGCAAGAATGCCATAGCTGACATGCCTGTTTGTGAGGAAGTAGCTCCAAGAATCTGTCCCTTGACTCAGTCCTGGATAAACTACCTGACTTATGGAGCTCCCTGTGAAACTAAGACATTGAAGACGGGAGCAGCTGACTGAACCGAGCCTAGGTCTTACAAATGTGGGACACTCAGCCGAATAGCTCTGACCACCAGGGAGCCATGCTGCCGAGGTGCTCCAGTCAAGGAAGCTGGGAAGAGTTAAGGCTCAGTGATAAAATGCCCTGGCTGCCAAGCCTTATAACCCAATTAGATTCTGGGGACCCACGAGGTGGGAGAAGAGAACTGACTTCCTTGGACCTGCGCGCGCACACACACACCTCTTTCCCCATGACAAATATGTAAATGTTAAAAAATGGAAACTATTGGGTTAAAGGAGAGGCGTGGTGAGAGTCTGTGTTCTGCCCCAGGCTCGGGCCTCTCAGAGAGGCAGGACACTGGCAGTTTGACCGCAGTCACCCCATGGCACCACTGGGCAGGTGTCAGACTGTGAGAAGCCGCTGAGGAGACGCCGCCTGGGGGTGGTAGAGCACGGCCGGGGTTCCCGGGGACTGCAAGGAACCAGCTCCGTCTGGTTTCCATGGTCTTGGGCATCCCAGGCGCTGCTGGATGCCGTGGAAGAACTGAGAACAAAGTGGGGGCCCGCGGCTTGGATCTAGCCCGGGCTGAAGGCTGGATCCCACTGGGGACCCGGTCCTTGGCTTGTCACCGGCTAGCTCACTTGGTTTGGTTTGGTGTTGGCCGTGGCTGGGAGTGCTGGGAGGCCTTCTGCCGGAGACTAGATGTGGCTCTTTAGATGAAGGCCTGTTCCATCGTTCCCCATGGAGGATCCCTATGAAGAGAGACAGTCCATGGTTTCAGGGTGTTTATTGTCATGACTGAGAGTGGCATGAGTGAATCCTGCAACCTCAGGGAGGGGCGAGGTTGAAATACCTTTGCAGGGAGAAGGAGTGGCTAAGCCTCTAGGTGCCTCATTAACATGGGGATGTCTTGAGGCTACGTGACCACACCTCTACCTGTGAAGGGGTTTGGGCATTGCCCTTTCGTGACTGATAGTCACAGACCTATGGAGGAGAGCTGTGGCCTAGTGTCAGGAGCCTGGTTCCTAGGAGCATTGGCAAAATGCCTACCGTCCCTTGTAGGGGTTGGGGAGCCCCTACTGGGTTCGCCGGGATTAGCTCAATCAGAAACCAGGCTGCCTTTCTCGGTCCCACAGGAAACAGTCAAAGTTAGGAGACACGTGTGCTTGTGGAGAAGTGCTAACATGTTCTGAACATGCATCTGTCTTAGGGTTTTACTGCTGTAAACAGATACTATGACCCAGGCAACATTTAATTGGGGCTGGCTTACAGGCTCAGAGGTTCAGTCCATTATCATCAAGGCAGGAACATGGCAGCATCCAGGCAGACATAGCGCAGGAGAAGGAGCTGAGAGTTCTACATCTTCACCTGAAGGCTGCTAGCAGAATACCAGCTTCCAGGCAGCTAGGATGAGGGTCTTAAAGCCCACGCCCACAGTGACACGCCTACTCCAGCAAGACCACACCCACTCCAGCAAGGCCACGCCTTCTAATAGTGCCACTCCCTGGGCCGAGCATATACAAACCATCACAACATCTATTGCTATTTTGAGGTAGATATGCCAGTGTCTGCTTGAAGCCAGACAAAACAAAAGGTAGAACGAGTCCGGTGATTCAGCTCCTGCTTAAGAAACCCACAGGTTGGTCAGAATAAGAACACAAGGGAGCCTCCTCTGTGTCTAGAAATGCTGGGGAAAAGGGCTGATTGTGTGGAGTGACCCCAACTCCAGGCCCATGTCGCTCACCCTTTGAGCTCCTCTCTAAAGCTAAGATGTGGTGTGTTATCAAATCTACGTATGAGCGCTATGGAACATGCGGTGGTTCTTCTGCCATGTGGGCCCTGGGGTCAAATGCGGGTTTCTTAGGCTTGGTGGCTGGCACCTTTCCTCATTAAGCCATCTCACGGCATACCTTCATTGCAATTTATTTATTAATCTATCATATCCAAGTAGGATGATACTATGCGTTGAAACTTTTGCTCTATTACTTTGTGAGAGACTCCCACGTTGAGAAGCGCTGCTGCGGTTCGCTTTGCTTCTCTCTGGGTGTTCCTCAGCGTTCCTCAGTGAAGTCACCAGTCATGGCCGACCTCTAGGTGTGCACGCTCATCTCTCGTGCTTTGTCTCCATGGGTTCTCTGTGCGAGGCCTTTCGCAGATCAATTCTTTTTTTTTTTTTTCTTCTCCCTCCAGCACCGCTTGCTCTGGCCCCACTCGCAGATCCAATTCTGATACTAACCCTTCCTTCCTGTTCTACTTTGCATTTCTGAAACTTCACACCATCAGATGCATTTCCCAGGTTCCTGTGTCCCCTGGCTAGCTTCTGCAATGGCCCTGTGGAGATACAGGGGGTGGGCAGTGGGAGAGAGAGATAGCCTGTCTTCCTCTTCAGTCTCAGGTGGCGCCATTTTTGTACCTCTAGCACCCGTGGGGCGAGTCTACCTGGTTCATTTCCCAGAGTCTCCAGCTAACTGTGGCTGTCTTTAGCTCCTAGCCTTTTGTCTCTGGTTTCAGGAAGTCACTAATCCCTGGCTGCCTGGCTATCTACCGTCTGTCTTATGCCTACCTTCACATAATCAATGCCTTGGACTGAAGTCCTTCTGTTTCAATACTTGAAATGATTTTGGTTTTCCTGATTGAATCCTAACCTTGTAGGTTGTCTACTTGAAGTTTACATTGCTTTCTGAGTTGAAGAAGGTGGTGTTGTGCCCGTTCAGGAAGCGTTTGCAAACACCAAAAGACCATCAAGGAGCTGATTCTGATGCAATCGCACTAGGGTCTTTATTCAGACTTGAGCCTGGGCCACATCGTTGTCACCGACACAGCAGGACAGTAGGGTGAAGCCCCAAGCCCAGTTTCAAGCAAGTATTTATAGTCAAGCAGACAAGCAAGGGAGTATCCAGCTTGGCACACATCTGATTGGGGGCGGAACTATTGTGGAATTTGCTGTTCTTTAAAATGATTGGCTGGTGCCGGGAGCCGAACCATAAACTTAACTTCTGTTTTCCTCCTGATTGGTGGTTGTTAGGCAGTGATCTGGAGACTAGTGCTAGGTGCCGGTTTGTTGGTTAACTCGAGTTCAACCTTAGGTCAGGTTCTCTAAGATGGAGCCTGAATCCAAGATGGAGTCGATCAGGCCTCTCATTGGTACACGCCTGTATTTTTAGTGTTCTGGAGTCTGACAACACTTAAATTGGTCAAGACTGGAATAATGTAAACTAATATGTGACTTCAGATAGAAAATTTCATTTTTGTTTTTTTTATGTTTTTGAGTTTTGCCAGAATAGGCTTCACTATGTAGCTCAGGCTGACCTCAAACTCCCGGCAACCCTGCCAAAGTGCTGGGAACCCCTGCATTGGACTTCAATACGGTTTGTTTGTTTTTTTTTTTTACCAAATTTCCCAGAACATTGCTGACGAGACAGGAGCTGTCAATCGTGAGCTAAGTAGCCAGACTGGGCTGTCTGTATTGACAGTTTCCTACAATGTGAATAGTCGGTGTGTTGCATAAGCGGAGAAATGGCTTACCTTGGAATAGCTGAGGAACACAGGTCAGCATCCTCAAGAGTAGAAGTGGCTGGATGCACAAGAAGACTCCCCAGGACCCCAGGGTGTAACTCTTTTCTGGGGATGCCTCCCAGGTTTTCCTTTTGATACTATATTTGAAGCTCAGCTGAGCTGAGCCGGGCTGTGGGAATGTGTTTCAGTTCAGGTTGGACAAGAACGTTGCTGAAACATAACCAACCATGGTAGTGTGGCCAACTGGCAGCCAAGAACTGTGCTAAACTGGAACAGAGACTCGGCAGGTCCTCGAGGCCATGGCAACCACAGGAAGAGGACGGATCCAACCCAGCAGGCTGCAGAAAACCAGCTGGGGTCAGCCTGGTCCTTTCCTGGAGACGCAGACCTTATCTTCTCTCCAGCTGCAGTAGCAGCCCTCATAGAGACCCATGGAGAGCCCCGGCTCCCCAGAGCAAGCACTGGAGGGATACTAGGCTCGGAATGGTTAACGCATCCATGTGCCACCTAAAGCTTGAGGCAGTGTGGTAGAAAGCTCAGTCTTGACTCTTGTTCTTCGTCACTCGAGGTCTTGCCTCTCACACCCAGACTTCCAATCTTTCCATAGATTCAAGCTGACTTGAATATGTGTTGCTATAAATCCTCATTTTATACGGAAGTCACGTTATACAAGCAAGGTTGCGTATGTGCGCGCGCGGATGTGCGTATGCCTGCTCTGTAGCCAGAGCAGACCTGTGTAGCTTTCAACTCTCAGAACCCTCTTCTGGAAGTGCAGGTGGTCTCTGGAGTTCAGAAGAGGGTATCAGATCCCCTGGAATTACCTGCAGGGTGAGCCACAATGAATGTGCAGTGAACGCAATTCTGGTCCTGTGTACTTACGAGCCACAGCACGTTTAACTGTTGAGCCATCTCTCCCGCCTCTAGACAATTTTTTTTTTTTAAAAAATTATAGCTTAAGAGATGTTTGACCAAGACTTTTAAGATGAAATATTGGTTTTACCTGCTATGTCTTTTGAGTGGAATATGAAATGCATATTATATGGTTGCATTTACTCTCTGTCCTTTTACGATGTTAATGATTTCTTACGAAAGCCTGTGGTCGCTTCTCAGTCCAAAGTTAAGTAATACCCGGACAGAAACAGAACTTTTCCTGTTCTACTATTTAAAAATCACCAAGAGTCTTCTATGTGTTTGTTAAAGAAAGTTTGAAGTATAGAGAAAAAGAACGGAGACTAATTGTGCCACCAAACACATTGGTTAATGTTTTATAGCAGATTCATTGACTACTATATAATAAATGTAAGTGTCCCAATAAAACACAAACTGATACACTTCCAGCTGTACATTAGAAAAGCAATAGTTTGCTAGATGGCCATAGGTGCCTGTAGCTCTGAGTTCATTCGTGGCAGCAATGGGGCATTTTGATGTAATTTAACCTCTCCAATTTTTAATTTTCTATGTAAGTATGTAATGTTTTATTCTTAATTATATATGCACATTATGTATTTGTATTTTAAGAAACATTTAGTTTTTAATTATGTGTGGGTATCTCTGTATGGGTATGTGAATGTGAGCACAAAGTTCTGAAGGCCAAGAGAGGGCGTGGCTGAAGGCCGGGAGGGGGGTGGCTGAAGGCTGGGAGGGGGCATGGCTGGAGGCTGGGAGGGGGCGTGGCTGGAGGCCGGGAGAGGGCCTGGCTCCCCGGAGCTGGAGTTATAGGCCTTTGTGAGCCACTGGATGTGAATGCTGGGACTTGAACTTAGGTCCTCTTCAAGAACAGTCTGTGCTCTGCTTTTAACTGCTAAGTTGTCTCTCCAACCCTTGTATTTGGAAGTTTTGAAATAGGATCTCATGCTGAAGTCCAGGATGGCCCAGAACTCAAAAAATAATCCTGATGCTGAGATGATAGGTGTAAGTCTCCAGCCTGGCTTTCTCTTTTATTTTTTAAGAATAGAGTAGATGCTTTGTGAGGAATGATGTCACGTCTCTTCTGTTCATTGTACTTGAATAATTATGCACTACTTAATAATGGCAATTTCTCGCACTTGCAGGTAGTACAACTTCCAAAAATCTGGTTTACTCTCTTGAGCGCCACTTTGAGGAGAGGTGTAATAGTGTCATCTGTGATGGAGAGTTTGGAGGAGGAATTATTTTGTGGATTTTATTTTATTTTATTTTTTAAAGACTTTCATTCCATAACCCAGGCTAGGCTTGGGATTGTGATCCTTCTGCCTCAGCTCTGTAGATTCCGGGGATTACTGCTGTGAGTGGCCACACCTGGCTAAGAATTACATCTTAGTTGTGGTTTTCCTGTGGGCTAAAAATGATTATATAATTCAGTCATTCATTCATCCTTAAATAGTCACCACTGATGACCCAGCACATCCCTTGGGGCCGCTCTGCTAGCTTTAACTGGAAACAAGATAAATAAAACATTTTATTCCATCCGACAGCTTTCTCTGTCTGGTTACCTTGGCAACAGACTTCGAGTCTGCATTGTCAGATGACACACAGTCCACACTTGCAACCTGGACAGGACCTGGAGACAGCTCAGCAAAGGCGTTGCCCGGGTGTAAGCTACCCAAGAGGTTTTCATTATTCCTTGAAACCAGTCATTTCTCCACAAACTAGGTTTCCACCCCAGAAAGCTGGGGGTCTGCGGCTTAAATTAGTAGCATCCGGCAAGGAGTGTGAAAGACAATTGAAATATTATAAGGAGAAACGCCACGTTTTCATTAACTTTTCTTTTACATATAGACTTAATCCTTCTCTTATTGGGGATATGTTTAAATCACTCGAGGAATATTGGTAGCACAGTGTAAACGTATCTGTCTTATGAATGAACACGGATGCTGAGCGTCCAGTGGCGTGGAGCGCTCAGAGTTTACGGTCCCTGCCTTGCATCTTTGCTGAACCGTACATAGAGCCCTGCCACAGGCTTACCAGGTCAGCTTTCCAAAGCCACTGAGGTCCGTTTGGGCCTGGTGGCTGGGAAGAGAGTCATAGGCAAGTGAACAGACCCTGCCACATCTGCCTGACATAGCCTGTTGAGGGTTGGCTAACTGCTGCAAGGGGTGATGGGTAATGTGCAAGGGGTGATGGGAAATGTGCAAGGGGTGATGGGTAATGTGCAAGGGGTGATGGGTAATGCCTCACACAATGGGAGTGGTTTTTTCCTTTTTTTTTTTTTTTTTTTTTGGTAGTCATAGCTAGATAGCTTAGTCATTTAGGGACCAAAACATTGATGCCTATGGCTTCTGCAATTGGTTCAGGCTCCATCCAGAAGGCAGCTGAAAGCTAGGTGAGGTGGTGCAGGCCTGTATCACTAGCAAGGCAGGAGCATCATGAATTCCAAGCTAACCTGAGCTACACAGCGAGCTCTGTTTTTAAATAAACTATCTAAAGACAATAACACGAGAAGCTCAGAGAGTATGAGACGGCTTAAACACGTGGTGGCCAGGTCTGTCTGGGTGTCTCACCTTCAGTTCTGCTCAAAGGTGTTGCAAGCAGCTTTCTCTACCCGGCCTAAGATCCAGGAATGAGAGGCGCTACCAGCCCGTACCCAGCTTCCCTTGAATCCATGGATAAAAGACACAGACACACACAGTTGTTCAATTTCAGTTTGCCTTTGACACAATTGCTGGGTGCTGTCTCCCACCTGGAAAATTGTGCCATTGTCAATACTCTTAGCTCCGCACCTACCCACCTGCCCTAACTTTAGTTGTTCAGTACTTAGCTAAACACTTCCAACATCTGCCTGTAGGAGCGGCCACAGGCTTCAGCTCTGCCCAAGATCTCACATGGCTGGTCACTTTTTCTCCCTCAGAAGCATTGCAAACTCACCTTGCCTCCGTCTCTAGCCTCCCAGGACACGGAAGTCCTTCCTCTCAGCAATCAGCCTGTGGCTTCTTTACTGACAGATCAAGAACCAATTGGGGAACAGGACCTTAGCGTCAGAACCACCCCTACACAAAGGTTCTGTTGTCAGAGTGCAGCAGGTAGCCATGGTGTCAGCAGGAAGACTGGGAGAGGAGGGCTGGCTGCATGCTGGGGGTGGAGAGGACTTTGGGTGCCTTTAGGTTCACGGGGAAATGACTTTCCAAGGCCCAGTTTGCCTGCTATTGAGAATTGGTTTGCTCCCTTTCTTAGGACAATGTCATTTTACCTAAGACAGTAAACCTAACAGTTACCATGGTGTCCGGCAATGGGGCTCATTGTTTCCATAGAGCGGCAGTTTCTCACCTTGTGGATTGATATATCAGATATCCCGCATATCAGATATTTACATGACGATTCACAACAGTAGCAATCTTACAGTTCTGAAATAGCGACAAAATAATTTAGTGCTTGGGGGTCACCACAACATGAGGAACTGTTTTAAAGGGACACAGTGTTAGGAAGGTTGAGAACAACTGTCCTAGAGGTTCCCAGGTGACCTCCAAGGTTCCCCTGGAGGCACCACAGAAGGTGGTTTTTTTGGAACCAGACCCTTGAATGCCACCTAGGCCCTTATCTGGCCTGTGACTAAGTGTTCCTCATTGTCCTCAAAGTCAGTGTACGTAGGCCTTACCACTTGATCAGGGGAAATTCTGAGGCTTTTACAAACAAGAATAAATCTGCTGAACTGGCGCACTCACTATCTGGAATGACTGCAGAAATTCCTTGGCAGAAAGGATCCTGGCAACCTGCCTCAAATGGAGGCCAATGGATGGTCTGAACCCATGCAGGGAGCCTGGCATCTTTTGGATAAAGTAATACACA
>CM052720.1:31298319-31326840 GCA_028551405.1 Uromys caudimaculatus | reverse complement strand
CGTCTAACTGCCAGGAATCCTTCCCAGGTTTCTACCTTCTGTAATAGAGATTGATATTTTCTTAATTAAACAAAAGCTGACAGCTGGATGTGGTGGCTCACGCCTTTAATCCCAGCACATGGGAGATAGAGACAGGCAGACCCCTGAGTTTGAGGCCAACCTGGTCTACAGAGTGAGTTCCAGGATAGCCAAGGCTATACAGAGAAACCCTGTCTTGAAAAACCAAAAGCCAAACTCAAATGCAAACAAAACATCATCGCCCAAACAAGCAGACATGAGACCTTGTAAAAGCTGCAGAGAATTTTCCTACGGTTTTAGGTTAAAAATGATCTATTCTTATATATGTATGAGGGGTTTGCCTGCATGCGTGTCTGTGCACCATGTGAATGCTTGGCTCCCGAGGAAGTCAGAAGAGAGCATCAGATTCCTCAGGACTGGAGTTACAGGCGGTTGTGAGCCACCCCATGGGTGCTCTTCAAGAGCAGTAAGTGATTTTAACCATTGAGCCATCTCTTCAACCCCTCTCCCATCTAAGGTTTTAATTTATGCTCAGTTAAGAAAAAAAAAAAAAAATGGAGCTGGGCAGTGGTGGCGCATGCCTTTAATCCCAGCGCTTGGGAGGCAGAGGCAGGTGGATTTCTGAGTTCGAGGCCAGCCTGGTCTACAGAGTGAGTTCCAGGACAGCCAGGGCTACACAGAGAAACCCTGTTTTGAAAAACCAAAAAAAAAAAAAAAAAAAAAAAAAAAAAAAAAAAAAAAAAAAAAAAAAAAAAAAAAACAAAAAAAAAAAAAAAGAAAAGAAAAAAAAAAAAGAAAAAAAGAAAGAAAGAAAGAAAGAAAGAAAGAAAGAAAGAAAAATGGGAAAAAGTGAGAAAATAGTTATAAATTATAACGACACTGGAACAGTACATATTGTTTTCTGGGCTCATTTCCGGGTCTCTGCACGCCGCTCCACATGAGCTCCACTGTTGGCACAATTGTACGTGTGTAAAGAGCTACACCCTGATGCACATCTGCCGTTCCACACTTGGGATCACGCCGGGTGTGTCATCTGCCATCCAGTCTTCTCCGTGTTCTGTTCTTTTCTCCATTATGCGGCACAAATGGATACCTCCTAGTTTGTAGAGTTTTCCTTCTAAGGTTGAGAACAACGCAAGCAGGTTTGACGCCTACAGATGCCAGCTCAGGAAAGGAGATACCCAATTATTATTTATGCAGCTCCCCTTAAATACTAAGCAAATCAAGTTAGCGAGAGCCAGTGATTAACACCTTCAAGCCCAGGCTAGTGAGAGAAAGCCTATTTGGCCTTTCTGCTTCCCGTCTCCATTTTAAGGGGAAAGATTTGAAAGTTTTCCCAGACTTATTACTGACTTACTTACACGACACTGTTTTTATGAGGAATTCAATAAAAGCCCAAAGCATGAGTTATGGTCCTCCCTCCTTGCCAGAATGCAGCAGGGTTTATCTTCTCCTACTGGGGCAAAGTTGAATACATTCCATAAAACTAAACGACCTGAGATCTAGGGTGAATTGAGCCACATGGTGAATAAAAGGCAAATAAGTAAATCAAGAAGTCCTGTGGGGGAAGGAACTGGGCTGGTCGCTCCAGTCCGGCCGAGACGCCTCGCTGCATCTCATCATTGGCCACAAGATGGCGCTATATCCCCTTTAGTTCCCGACAGTCTTGTGGCTGGCTGGGGGTGGGGAACGAACATGGACAGGAAGCCTCACATTTCTGTGCGAAATGCAACAGTAATTTTTTTCCCCAATTCTGGCTGCCAGCCAGGCTAATGAAATTTAAAAAAAAAAAAAAAAAAACCAAAAAACCAACAGTATGAACTTTTGAAAAAGGCTTTTAAGAAACACTGCACAGAGAAACCTCTACCTCTAAAGGAGTCCAACCTCATATTTATATTGTATAAATTAAAATGGAAAATAAAAGCCCATTTGGGATAATGCGTGTAAATTCCAGGGCAAGCGAAAAGTACTTGTGAAGTCAGTTCACTTTCCAAATGATGGCATTAAATATGGAGGATGAGCCGAGGACACAAGATTCGGCAGTGTAGGCTTCAAAGTTCAGCCTCCCTAAACAAACAGTCGACATGCTCAGATTCGAGGGCAGAGAAACTCTTTATTTTTAACTTTCGGTTTCTCTTGTTGCTTGCATGATCATGGCTTCTGGGCATGCGTGGCACCCACAGGCAGCTGTGCCTTGCCCATGGGAGATCTGGAATGGACACTAGTCCCTGTCACCATCTGGAGAACTAAAAGTCTCTATAACATCCAAAAATTGATGTTTCTATTTATACAGAAGGCAAGGAGATGCTTTGGAAAGCCAACCCTCAGCGTGATAGCTAACGTCAGTTGCCAACTTGACACACCTGGGCAGATGGAGGCTCAGTAGAGGCATTGCCTTCATCATATTGCCTGTGGTCACGTCCGTGGGACATTTTCTCACTTTCTAATTGATGTAAGGGGAGTCCCAAGCCCACTGTGAGTGGTGCCACCTGTGGGTAGTTCTATGAGGTAGAAGAGATAACTAACTTCACAGGAGCCTAGGGATCAAGGCAGTGTTCCTCCACCGTCTCTGCTTCAGTTTCTGTGTCCAGGTTCCTGCCCTGAACTCCAGTCTGCCTCGGTTTCCCTCAATGATAGATTGTAGCCTGAAGGTTGAAATAAACCCTTTCCTCCCAAGGTATTTTTGGTCATGGTCTTGGTCACAGCACATAAGAGCAAATGAGGACATTCGGATTTAAGCACAGTCTGTTGGATGGTCCACCTGGGTAACACCCGTGTGTATCCACAGCTTCTGGAAATTAGCGGCATTCCGTAATGTCTACCCACTGAC
The DNA here is from genome assembly GCA_028551405.1 of Uromys caudimaculatus. NCBI lineage: Eukaryota > Metazoa > Chordata > Mammalia > Rodentia > Muridae > Uromys > Uromys caudimaculatus. Next base: position 31,323,992 of record CM052720.1, on the reverse strand, counting down.
TTCAGCAATGGCTGACCCAGATGCTGTCGTTGGGAATCTGTCTCCATATGACTGGGTTGGTGGGTGCTGGGAATACTCTTGACCGCCATGTTTCCTAGCTTGTGGACCAAGACAGGGAAAACCTGGTTTACAGGGGAGATGAGGATAGAGCGGTAATGACGTTTACCTGGATGGCAGCCAGGTGTCAGGACTCAGCTTGTCTTGGTGCTCAGGGTCATTTACGTTTGGGTTCAGGAAGAAAGCCGTCGCCCACTTGGCAAATAATGATGTTGATAGCCGCAGCGACTTACGAGGAGACTTTTCAGAGTAATCTGGAGCCCAGGGACCACACAGCCAGCCTCCCTCGTCCCCCAGCTCTCGTCATTCATCCAGATGTGTGTGGCGGGATATTTTCTTTGGTCTTTTGAGCCAACTGTCCTGTTTATTGAGGGTAGGGGAAGTTTTCTAGAAGATGTTCAAGATATGCTCTGAAAGATGATTTCTAGTATTTATGCCCTTAGGTCAACCCAGGCTTCAGGAGCTATTTTCAAAATTATTTCTTAAGAACATTGGTCCTCGGGGTGTTAGGGGAAAATAATTTACCTTTCATGTCGGAAATCAAGCCGTCTGAAAGTAGCATTGCCTCATGAGTATTAGAAATAGCACGTATTTTCCAAAGTTAAAACTCCGTTTTCCATCATTTCAAACTTTCTTTTTCGAAATGTAGCTTTAATAAAAAGATAAAGATTTAAAAATTCTAATGATGTGTATGTGTGTCTGTTTGGGTGTGTAGACATGAATGTCAGTGCCCACAGAGGCCGGAAGAGGAGGCCGGAGCCCCTGGAACTAGAGTTACAGGCAGTTGTGAGGCATGCCGGGAACTGAACTCAGGTCTTCTGAAAGAGCAGTTAACTATGGAACTTTCTCAGCCCCTCTGACTCCATTAAGGTTTGGCTTCATGGAAGGCAGCTGGGATGCCACGTCTGCTTCTGGACCCACCATCTGTGTAGATGATACATTGTGATAAGGGGTTCCTGTCATTCATGTTTAAAAAAAAAAAAAAAAAAAAAAGCCAGATGTGGTGGCATTCTAGTGCTGGGGAGACCGAGGCAGGAGTGTATCGCTGGCAAGCAAGCATGGCCTAGTTGGTGAATTCTAGGTTAATGTGTGTGTGAGAGAGGGAGGCGGAGGGGAAGGAGGAGGGGGAGAAGGAGGGAGAGAGAGAGGAAGAGGGAGGGACAAGGGGAGGGGAGAGGGAGAAAGAGAGAGGGACAAGGGGAAGAGGAGGGGAGGGGGAGAGGAAGAGAGGGATAAGGGGAGGGGTAGAGGGAGAGGGAGGGACAAGGGGAAGGGGAGAGGAGGGGCAGAGGGAGGAGGGGGGAAGGAGGGGAAGGGGGAAAGGGGTACGGGGTGGAAAGGGAGGCGGAGAGGGAGAGAGGAGGAAATTCTTTAGGCCATTGAGGGGCAAGTGAGGACAGAAGCCGGTTTGGGGGGGAGGGAGCAGAGCACGCAGGCGCAGAGGCCTCAGGCTTGCTCAGTTCTGGCTCACAGCTGCTGCATCGCCATGTGAGGCTCCTCGCCCCAAGTCCTTTCTCCTCGAAGCTTTCTGTCCCACACGAAGGAGATATACTTTCACCGCGTTTCTCAACCTAACCATGAGTTGAAAGCTGTACAGCTTAAAACCTGGAGAATTTGTCAGCGCTGTAATTGAATACTGTAATTGCTCTTCAGTTTAAGGACAGACACGGGGTTTCTCCTGGGCCAGAGTCCTGCCTCTCTCTCACAGGATAGTGGACAGTAGCCCATGACTCGCAGGGCTGCTTGGCGGGAGAAAGTCAAGTCTGCAAGACAGAAGCACCGTGTGTTCCAGTTGACCCTTTGATGATGTCACACTCCAAGCTGAGCTGGGGCGGGTGGGTGGAGGGATCTGAGTGTGGAAGACCTTGTTGTGTGAACTCCCAGCCTAACTGCTCTGCCCCCAAGCCGGGGAACAGTGTCCTGGGACTGATGGAGGCAGGATGGGGGCAGAAGTAGGATGGATGCTAGCGAGACCGTTCCCTTGTACTGGAAACACAAACAAGAACATGTCTTGGGATAGCTCCATGCTATAGAGTATGTTCTTAGCATGTTTGACGTCCCAAGACCAAGTCCCAGCACCAAACCCAAACTGATCAGGCAGCAAAAACAAACCAAAGCAAACAAACCAAAACCAAGCTCCAAAAGCCAACTCTTCAAAGACAGGAGAGAAAAATCTGTGTGGAAATATCATACCGGACCCACATCAGGCACCCACACTCCCGATGGATCCTCATAGCCGAGTCTCCTGTGAACAAGTTAATTCCTCGGCAATGCCTCGGGTCTACTGAAACGTGGTGCCCCAAGAATAGGGATCCCCTTGGCCTGTTGGTGACTGTGTCCTTCATGTCAAGGACATTCCTAGCAGGAGCGGGTGCTATATTCAGAGCGTTTAGTCCAACCCATGGTGCGTCCTACATGGGTAACTCACAGAAAATTTCTATTTTTTTATTTGGTGTTGAGTACTGGTTCTCAACCCTTGTGTCTCGGCTCCTTTGGGGGTGGAACAACCCTTAGACAGGAGTCGCCTAAGATCATCGGAAAACACAGACCCTTACATTATGATTCATAACGGTAGCAAAATTATAGTTATGAAGTAGTAATGAAAGTAATTTTATGGTTGGGGGTCACAACAACATGAGGAACTGTATTAAAGGGTTGCAGCCATTAGGAAGGTTGAGATGGCATAGATGGAATGACTTATGTATGTTTATATATGTAATATATGTATTCTCTCTCTACACACACACACACACACACACACATCTCAGGCTAACATTGACGGTGGGTGTGTAGCTAAGGACGACCTCCACACTGTTCTGATTCCAGGTCTTTTCCACTATGTGTGGTTTGTATAGTTCTGGGGATGAAACTCAGGACTTTGTGTATGCTAGCCAAGCACCGTATCAACTGAGCTCCATCTCCAGCCTCATCTCATAGGTTTTGTATAAGGAATTACGTCATGAATATATTATACTGGTCACATATAAGACGGGTGTTTTTGGAATAATTAGAGCTCCATGTCTCCTGTATGTATTGTTAAAAATCTACCACACTGGAACATAGGGGTTGTCTTTCCCTTTTAACACCTGCACAGTATTCCCCTTTGCTAATGTGTTATTTGTCTAACTGGTCTATTGAAAATTTTGGTTGTTTCCAAACCTTTACCTATGTCATCAGGATGGCTAGAAATATATAATTAAGATAATATAATTATGATAATGTCAAGGCTATAATTAATATCTGGTACATGTTTAATTCCTGTATGTGTGGTTCTATCTATGGGATACAGTTCCAGAAGTGGGGTGTTCAATAAAAGACCACCAGCATTTGTTATTCTGATAGACTGCCAGAGGAGTGTGCCCTTTGGTACCCTGCCACTGAGGACCCAGGTGCTCATTCCATCATGGCCACTCTCAGTGTGCTATCAAAGGCTCTGCCCTATTCCTGCACCATCATTCTGTCACTCAGAGACAAGTTAGAGGTAGAGTCAAGGAAAAACTACACTACACGTGAATAGGTAAGAAACGTGACCAGAGTCAAGTATATGATCAGAAGTCCTACGGGTGGAGAATCCAACAGAGATGACTGTACCAGGTGAGGGACCAGTTTCATGGCCTGTGCCTTCACTCAAGCCTCACGGCCCCCAGCAGCTCAGACACTCCCCACCTCTGTGATATTCTTTGTGACACTTCCATGACAGCTTTTGTGACTGAGGCCCCCTCCCCCTTTTAGTGTGTGATTGCTGGCTTTCCTATTGCGTGTTTTCAATGTTTACCTGTGACGAACCATGGTGATGGTGCTTCTGGGATAGCTTGAACTGTCAACCTCACGCAACATGGGGTCACCTGGGAGGAGAGTCTCTCTGAGAAACTATTTGGATGGGGTTGGCCTAGTGAGCTGTCTGTGAGAAATTTTCTTAATTGGGTAAAGTGAGGGTGGGAATATTCACCTTGAATGTGTGTCTTAGGGTTTTACTGCTGTGAAGAGATACCATGACCAAGGCAATTCTCATAAAAGAAAACATTTATTTAGGGCTGGCTTACAGACTCAGAGGTTCAGTCCATTATCATCATGGCAGGAAGCACGGTGGCCTGCAGGCAGACATGATGCAGGAGGAGCTGAGAGTTCTATATCTTGATCCAAAGGCAGCCAAGAGGAGACTCTTTTCTGCAGGCAGCCAGGAGGAGGTTCTGGATCACACTGGCCAGACTCAGGCATGGACACACACACACACACACACACACACACACACACACACACATGCTCATAGTGAGTGACATACTTCTTTTAAGAAGGCCACACCTCCTTCAATAAGGCCACACCTCCTAATAGTGCCACCTCCTATGGGCCAAGCACATTCAAACCACCACAATGTCAAAGGCACAAGTTCCTGGTTTGGGGTCCTGGACTATTTAAAAGTAGAAAAATGTAAAAGAAAAATCCATTTTTTCCCTCTCAGCCACTTAGTTCCCAACAATAATAACTCTGAGACTAATTATTTGTTAATAAATGCCTACGTCATAAGCTTTGGCTCATTCCCCGACTAGTTCATAACCCATTAAGCTATTCTACATCTACCACATGGTTAGTTACCTCTCTTCAGCTTTATGTGTCCAAGTCTGGGGCGACCACCTTTTATTCTAACCTGAATTCAGCTCCCTGATCATTAGTTACCTCTCTTTCAGTCCTGGCTTCCTCCTCAGCATCTAACTGGTAAAACTCTCTTTTATTCTAACCTGAGTTCAGCTCCTTGGCTGGTTTACAGTTGTCCTCTCAGTGTTCCCTGGCGAGTCTCTCGCACCTCTATTTCCCAGAATCCTCTCTCTTCCTGCCAGTGTCCCACCTCCTATTTCCTGCCTCAGCTCATTGGCCATCGGCTTTTTTTTATTGACAGGTGTTGCTTACAAGAGATTCTCCGTACAGAAAAAGCCCGCTGAGCACTGAGCGCGCACCCATTTGTTTTTCTCTGCTCTTGACTGTGGAAGTAATCTGACTGTGAGTAGCTGCTTCCAGCTCCTTAGGATATGACTCCCTACAGTGACGGACACGCACCTGCGGTTGTGAGCCACAATAAACCCTTTCTCCCTTAAGTTATTTTTCGTTAGGATATTTGTATCACTAAGACAATTTCCTTTTTCCTTGACAAATAGTTTTCCACCCCGTGGATGTATCATGTTTTATTTGCTCACTTCCTAGTTGATGGATCTTTGCTTCCTCTTTGGGCTGTTGTGAAGAAAGCTATGCTGAATAGACAGTACAAGTTTTTTTTTTTTTTTTTTTTTTTGTGGACACATATTCTAGTTTCTCGACTTTTGTTTTTATTTTTTTAAAGATTTTGTTTTTTTAAGGTTTTGCTTTTATTTTTTAAAGATATTTATTTATTTATTTATTTATTTATTTATTTAATGTATATGAGTACACTGTTGCTGTCTCCAGACACACCAGAAGAGGGCATCAGATCCCACTATAGATGGTTGTGAGCCACCATGTGCTTGCTGGGACTTGAACTCAGGACCTCTGGAAGAGCGGTCAGTGCTCTTAACCACTGAGCCATCTCTCCAGCCCCAATAAGCAGGTTTTTAAGCTGATGAAACAGAGAACATCAAGGGAAAGAAAAGGAATGAGACCTGAGAAGACATTGTGCATTGAGCAAAGTCATAGAAGTATAAACTAAGGTATGAGCAGGCAGCGCTCGGATCTATCTGGGGAGAGCACTGAGGATTAAGGCCAGAGAGGAGAGAAGGTTCAGGCTATGGAGAATTCACCAGCCAGGGCTTTTTCTGTAGGTGCCAGAAATCTGTGGATTGCTTTAAGGTAGAGCTTAGAGCACTCTGAGGACAGGAGGTGGCTTCCATTCAGGGCTGGGATCCTACCAGGCCAGCACTGTGCTACACACCTTGTTTCCTATGGAAAATCTTGCTCTTCAGTGTTATACATGCAAAATATTTCGATGGATTCTTGTAGTCAAAATAGCCCGAATTTGTGATAACAAAGCTAAGGGAGTTTGAAGAGAAGCCATCCTTTTTTTTTTTTTTTTTTTTTTTTTTTGTCAAAACAAAATAACCCAACAACAACGAAAATCCCAAACACTGCGGAAGTGGACAGGCTTGTTTATATTGGTACCAAAGTACATTATAATAAGTTTTAAAAGTAAGAAGGTGAGTTTGCCTGGACTCTCGTTTCTCTGTCACTCCTTCAGAAAGTCTGTTATTTGTTTGTTTATTTATTTATTATTGCCAACCAAGCCCTCGTGGGAGCCCGGTGAGTGCCCTACCACTGGGGGTGGGGTGGGGGAGACACCTTAGTCCTGAGATGTTCATTTGAAACAGCAAAAAATGTGCACTGAAATTTTGGTTGAGCACTAGACAGGTCATGGCTTGAACTTGTGGAATTTGGAGCCAGAAGCCTAGCCTATGCTTACTTTGAGCTTGCCAGAATGTTCCTTGTTTATTCAGATCAGAAAGCAAGAGTGAGCGGCTTCTGTGTCTCCATGCACTGGAAGTTACTAGATGGTATTAAGAACACCATTGTGTATTTTCCCTCTCTAAGCTGCAGCAGACTCTGATTCTCTTCTCCATCACACACACACACACACACACACACACACACACACACACACACACACATACACACACTTTTTTTTGTTTGTTTGTTTTTTTGTTTTTTCGAGACAGGGTTTCTCTGTGTAGCCCTGGCTGTCCTGGAACTCACTCTGTAGACCAGGCTGGCCTCGAACTCAGAAATCCACCTGCCTCTGCCTCCCAAGTGCTGGGATTAAAGGCATGTGCCACCACTGCCCGGCCTACACACACATTTTTATTTCGTGTGCATTGGTGTTCTGCTTCCATGCATGTCTATGTTAGGATGTCAGAGTCCCTGGAACTGGAGTCACAGGCAGTTGTGATTGCCACATGGGTGCTGGGATTTGAACCTGGGTCCTTCGAGAGAGCAGCCAGTTCTGAGTTCGAGGCCAGCCTGGTCTACAGAGTGAGTTCCAGGACAGCCAGGACTAAAAAACCCAAAAAATAAAAAGACTGTAGGTTCAATTCCCAGGACCACAGCAACAAGAGAGAGCAGCCAGTGCTTTTAACCACTGAGCCATCTCTCCAGTCCCCTCTGTGATAAGTGCAACTTGAAGTCATCTGAGTATTGAATCAGCTTTGGATGCCCTCAGGTTTTCTTGCTTGGTGAACAGGAGGCAGTACAGTGGCATACTCTGAAAAAGTATGGACAAGCTCCGTGAGGGCCACTGCTTTCTCTTTCCTAGCATTTAACTGAGTGGATTGGAGGTCTTCCTTATGAAGTAGAGCATCAGTGTGGAAAGCATACACAGGTGTTTAGCCCACAGCGTATGTATTGAACATACGGTGCCAGAGATGGTGGAAGACTCGGAGGACGAGTGTTGGAGATAAAGGTTCATTCTGGGGCGCTTGCAGACTCCCAGAGCCGCTGAGATATGCGGAGATCAGGACTTGGAGACAAAATGAGGGGACAGGCTTAGGAGGGCAAAACCACCACGCATAGGGGTAGATCAGTGACTGGCCCTTTGGGACCTCTCATGGATGATTTCATTGGGGGAGGGGCGGGAAATAGGTCTGATTGGACACTAAGGGACTGTATTAGTCAGGGTTCTCTAGAGTCACAGAACTTACGGAATGTCTCTATAGATCAAGAAAAGTTATTGTGATGACTTACAGTCTGCAATCCAACTAACCCAACAATGGCAGCTGTGAATGGGAAGTCTAAGAATCTAGTTGTTGCTCAGTCCACGAGGCTGGTTGTTTCAACTGGTCTTCTGTAGAAGTAGGCTTTAACAGATGTGCTGCCAAGTAAGTGCAAGCAGGTGAAGAAGAGTGAATCTTCCTTCTTCTAATGTCCTTGTGTAGGCCTCCAGCAGAAGGTTAATCTGAGGTGACCCAGATTAAAGATGTGTACCACCACACCTGGATCGGGGACTTGCTTTGTCCCAGGCTGGCCTTGAACTCAGAGGTCTGCTTGCCTCCATCTCCTGGGATTAAAGGCTTGTACTATCTTGCCTGGGCCTAAGCTTTTCATGGCCACTATGCCAAGATCCAGGTCAGAAGCCTGTGTCTTCCAGCTTCAAGATCCAGATCACAGGTGAGCCTTCCAATTCTGGATTGTAGTTCACTCCAGATCCAGTCAAGTTGACAACCAGGAAGAGCCATCCCAGGGACCCAGATTTAAGCCAAATGAAATGGCTAGGATGACACAAACTGAGAGTGTCTGAGTTCAAATCTTTTCCATTCCACTTAGACATGGGAGGTTCAGGTGAGACTCTTACCATCAACTTTTCCCATCAGAACCATCTCTCTAGTTCCTGGTTACTAGAGATCACTAGATGCTTAGACGTGCAAAGCATTGGCATTATCCCATGCAGAGAGAACTGGGCTGCTTAAGAATTTCCCCTTCATGGCTCCCTTTGGCTGAAGAAATTTTTACAGGACCACAGGTATATAGATATATAAGATATATACACACAAATCAAATATTCGAAGAGAATAAATTATAAGTAGGTTTATTTTGAAGCATTTCTTCAGTAGAGATAGAATCTTACAGTTTACGAGAGACCAGAGTAAACTTGCACACTAAAGAGATGGATGTACTTGATTGTCAACATAGTGTAGTCCAATGGTTATGCCAATCTGACTCCTACATGAAAGGAAAGATGGCCGGAGTGAACTAAACGTACAGAATCTCCTGGGCTTCACATGTGGTTTGCTTGAAGATGCAGGAGAGACGAGGAAAGTGTGCCCATGAAGTTGAGTATCTAGGAGGCAGAGACAGGCGGATTTCTGAGTTTGAGGCCAGCCTGGTCTACAGAGTGAGTTCCAGGACAGCCAGGGCTACACAGAGAAACCCTGTCTCGAAAAAACAAACAAACAAACAAACAAACAAAAAGATTTATATATTTATTTTATGTATATGAGCACACTGTAGCTGTACAGATGGTTGTGAGCCATCATGTGGTTGCCGGGAATTGAACTCAGGACCTCTGCTGGCTCCGCCCCGCTTGCTCCAGCCCCGCTTGCTCCAGCCCCTCTCGCTCTGGCCCAAGGATTTATTTACTTTTTATGTAAGTATACTGTAGCTGTCTTCAGACACACCAGAAGAGGGGGTCAGAACTCATTACGGATGGTTGTGAGCCACCATGTGGTTGCTGGAATTTGAACTCAGGACCTTCTGAAGAGCAGTCAGTGCTCTTAACTGCTGAGCCTGCTCTCTAGCCCTAGAATGCTCTTTAATGAAAAGAAATTATTATGCATTATAAATATATAAACAAACACATTTAATAAATTAATATGTGACAGATTATACATCTATTTGTGTGCGTTTTAGTTACTTTTTTGCTGCAATAGAACATCATGACCAAGACAACTTATAGAAGAGTTTATTTGGGCTATGTTTCCAGAGGGTTAGTGGCTATCATGGTTGGGACTCAGGGTTGCAAGCAGAAGACACGGCAGCTGGAGCAGATGACGTAAGTGCACATACCATAAGCATGAAGCAGAAAGAACAACTGGAAATGGTGTAAGTCTTTAAACTCTTTTTTTTTTTTTTCTTCGAGACAGGGTTTCTCTGTGTAGCCCTGGCTGTCCTGGAACTCACTCTGTAGTCCAGGCTGGCCTTGAACTCAGAAATCCACCTGCCTCTGCCTCCCAAGTGCTGGGATTAAAGGCGTGTGCCACCACTGCTGGGCCTTTAAACTCTTGAAATCTGCCTCCAGTGACACACTTCCTCCAAGAAGGCCACACCTCCTAAGCTGCTCCAAATTGGCCAACTGGGGACCGAATGTTCAAATACAGGAGTCTACAGGGGACATTCTCATCTGGACTATCACCACCATCATACATGTAGACACACACAGAGACATATACACCACACACACACACTCAGCAGAGTGACATGTTGAAGATACTGGGGGCAGGATGAGAGGGAGAGGAGGTGGTGTTTGCCCTTGCTCTCAGTGAAAAGTTGTGTCTTTCCCCCCCTCCCCACCCGCCTAATCAAGTTCCAGAGCTAAGGATTTATGTTGGGCTTTTTCCTACTACAGATTTCTGGCTTCTGCGGGAGGCAGGAATCTTCGAATGAAGGAGCTGATTACTTAAGATAGGAAGAGAAAAGAACTTAGGAAAAATACATTGTTGTCTCTTGTTTGGCAGCTGGCTTTCCAAGCAGTGGTGGGAGAGAAATTATAACAGTTATCTTTGAAGTTGCGAGTCTGCATGTGTGGGGTTTGGGTGCAGGGCACTGTGGAAACAAGGTAAGAAATATAGATGAATGTGTCAGGTAAGAACGGTCCAGCTCTGCGGAGATGGACCAGCCTGTAAAGTGCTTACCTTGCAAGCCGGAGGACCTGAGTTCAGTCCCAAGAATGTACTTAAAAACCTGGTCATAAGTCAGCCATGTTGGGTTATGAGTGTGAGAGAGACAGTGTATTTACGGGCCAGCCGGGTTCCCAGAACTTTTCCAGGGCATGGAGGGACAGTTGCCTCCACGGACAGGCACTATTCCATAGCACAGAGCTTTAACTGTCCAGGTCTGTGACAGCCGGAACTGCGTGGAAAGAGAGTGTCTTTCACTGGACTGCGCAGGCGTCATTACAATATGGGTTCGAAAAGGAGAGAGATTCAAAGGGAAGTTGTAATCTTACGCTGTGAACTAATTGGGAGCTTAAAATGGCAACTGAAATTTCTTACCAGCCTTGGGGAGAGGAGACAGCCTTCTCCGAGGTGGCTGAACTCAATTACCAGATGTGGCAGGAACAGAATGGATCTTGTAAAAATGACTTAACATAGCCGGGCAGTGGTGGCGCACGCCTTTAATCCCAGCACTTGGGCGGCAGAGGCAGGTGGATTCTGAGTTCGAGACCAGCTTGGTCTACAGAGTGAGTTCCAGGACAGCCAGGGCTACACAGAGAAACCTGTCTCAAAAAACAAAACAAAAAACAAACAAAAAATGACTTAACATCAATCACGCTGAGCACCAGAAGCAGTTACATTTGTTTAGCATGGCCCTCGAGTTGAAAGATAATTTGTATTATTGAAAATTTAGTGTGATCTCCGCACATCTGAAAGTGAGTGGGCGTAATGTTTAAAAAGTGTGCTCGTAGTCAGGGATTTAGGTTTGACAGCATGCGTGGCTATTTCTTTAGTGGTCTATTGGTAGCCTAGCAGCAGACTGCTACTACCATGCTCCTAAAAACACTTTTAAGAGCTAATAGTAATGTAACATTACAAAGCCTTAGAAAGCAGGAGCAAAGGCTTCTGTAGCTCTACCTATTAACTCTAGGAATTCTTTGAATCCGTCCTGGGCACATGGTTTCCATACTATTACACAATGTGCTCTGCTCTTTTTATTTGTTGGTTTTAAAATATTAATTAATTAATTAATTTTTGGTTTTTTTCAGACAGGGTTTCTTTGTGTATCCCTGGCTGTCATGGAACTCACTCTGTAGACCATCATGGCCTTGAAGTTACAAAGATCTGCTTGTCTTTGTCTCTTGAGTGCTGGGATTAAAGGTGTGGGCCACCACACTGGGCTTGTTGTTGTTTATTTATGTGTATGGATGCTCTGCCTGTTGTATACCTATGTATCACATGTGTGGTACCTGAAGAGGCCAGAAAAGGACATTGGATCCCGTGGAACTGGAATTATAGAAAGTACTGAGCCACACCATGGGTGCTGGGAACCGAACCTGAGTCCTCTGGGAAGGCAACAGTTCTCTTAACGGCTGAGCCATCTCTCCAGCTCTCTGATAGTTCCTTGTTACAAAGACTGTATTTTCCTATGCTGTGGCCCTCATATTCTATTTTAAGATAGCAATAGCTGCATGGGATTCCTTAAAGAATAATTAATTGTTTCATGTGGTTGCATACATGCCACAGAGGTGTAGGTGTCTATAGAGGCCAGAAGGTGGCACCAGAGTCCTTGGAGGTTGAGTTACAGGGGTTGTGAGCCAGATGACTTGGACACTGGAGACTCGATTCTGGTTGTCTTAACCACCAAGCAAGTCATCTTCCTAGCTGCCAGCTGGTATCCCTTCTTAGGAAGCGTGCCAGAATTTATTGACTGGGAATTTCCAATATAAAAATGTTTAGATTGTCTGGGCAGTGATGGCGCACGCCTTTAATCCCAGCACTCGGAGGCAGAGGCAGGCAGATTTCTGAGTTTAAGGCCAGCCTGGTCTACAGAGTGAGTTCCAGGACAGCCAGGGCTACACAGAGAAACCCTGTCTCGAAAAATCAAAAAAAAAAAAATAATGTTTAGATTGTTTCCAGTGTTGGTCATGAAAAACAAAAAATGCAGCGGTTTAACTTATTTTTGAAAAAAAAAATTCTGATTAGTAAGTGGGGTGGGACATTTTCTTGTCTGGAGATATACAATTAATTTTCTTTACAAAAAGTGTTTTACGACCTGAAACGCTTCAGGGTGTCAGACCAGCACATTTGCTTGTTGTGCTCCTCCCTCCTCCCTCTCCTTCCCTCCCTCCTCCCTATCCCTCCCCCCCCCCCTTTCTATCTTCCCTTCCTCTCTTTCCAGTCTTGGTACAGTGGTATTGACTGCAGTTGGGACTGAACAATAATCTAGGGCCATACCTGTTTGGTAGCACGTGAAGACTAGCCGCTGATATGGAGGCCAGCCTCTTGTTCCTGTGTGAACATTTAGCTGGAAAAGAGGATTACCCTGAGTTTGAGGTTAGTGTGTGTCACACACTGAGTTCTAGGCTAGCCTGGGCTACATAGTGAGACACACACACACACTCTCTCTCAAAACCAAAACCAAAAACACAAAAATAAGTGGGTGGTCCCCACTTATACAAGTAAGTTGCTCGTACTTGTAACCCCAGCACTAAGACGGCGAGGCAAGACAATTGCCAGGAGTTCCAGCCCTTCCTGAGCTACAGTGTGAGACTCTATTTCAAACAAACTTCCGATCTAAAACCAAAGCAAAAGACAAGAGAAACGTAAGGCAAAACGTTAACATGTGACGGAAAATGTCACGGAAGCACGCGGCCATTATAGAGGTGGGAGGAGAGACTCGTGTATGTGGCCGTCGTCTTGATGTCGAGGTGCGGCACAGAACCCAGTGAGGGACTCCAGGAACTTTTCTCCGCCAGATTTTGTTCTTTTCGCGCCCCCAGCGCATCCTCAGCGGCGGACCTCAGTGCGCTCTCCACTCTCCACATCTTCCTGCCTCCTCACTGTCTCCTCACTTCCTGGTACAGAGCCTGGCACGTGGCAGGTAAACAAATGAAGTTTTAAGTCACATGCTCAACCACGTGACAGAATGGAAATGGCAGAACCATTGGGACAAAAGGTACTGTTGCTCTGGAGGGGGTGACTAAATAAATTCCGGTAGAACGATGTATAAGTTTCTTGAGGTGAACAATACGATTCTGAAAGACCGTTAGCCTCAGGGATTCATAAAACACGTGACAGTCCCATTTGGAGAAGCGGTGTATCTTAGTGCACCCATGTCGATGTGTAAACCACAATAGTGTGTTTTTGTACGTACTTGAGGCTTAATACAAAGGTCGGGTGGACATAGGCTGGATGGTAGCAGTGGACATCCTGGTGAGCTGCTTTTTACTTTCTTTGATCTCTTTTATTTTACCCGTTTTCTGCTTGTGTTTCTATGCTCTAAACGAAACCACTAGATGGGACAGTTAGAGAAAACACAAGCTCCGACGGGGGAAGGCATTTCAAAGCCTGTTCTCACAGGGCATATAAAGGTGGCAGTGGGGGGGTTTTCTTTTACCCGGAGCTTAAGGGAGAAAGTTGTCCTCAGGAACTTGGGGCCCGAAAGTGATCTTCATGCGGCTCAATGCTAAAAGCAACTCCCTGGAAAAAAAATAACCCCACCTGTCTCCAGATGACCTGGGTTAGCCCTGCTCTGGTCTTATAAGCAGCAGCTGCCAGCTGTTTCTAGTTTGTTTGTTTGTTTTCTTTCTTTCTTCTTGTTGGTCAAACATACTCCATACACTCCACAGAGGTGCCCTCAAGGGGTGTTTTCCCCCTTTGTCCTACGAAGGCAGACAGACTCCTTCTCTTGGGGGATAAGGGCAATCTGTACTATCCAACCCAAGGGTACGCACTTGGCTGGGTAGCCTGTCTGGTTACTGTTGAAAAGACAGTCAAGCAACTGATTTCTCATTGAGAAAGAACACAATTATTGTTAAGATTTTCAATCTAGGGTTGATGGTATACTCTGGAGCTACTTTTTTTTTTCATGTATGTGCATGTATGTGCACATATGTGTGTTCAAACGTATGTGAAGGAGCTCATGCAGGCCTAAAGTTGATGTTGGGTATCTTTCTCCATCTCCACTTTATTTATTAAAGGCAAAGTCTCAGTGGGACCCAGGGATCTGGAATTCAGCTAGTCTTAGACGGGACTGTCCTGTCCGGGCGGGCCTCCTGAGTTCTGGGACTAGGTGGCTGTCATGCCTGCCCAGCTTCTGTGTGTATCCTGGTCTCACACTTTCATGGTATGTGTCCTGGCTAGTTTTGTGTGTCAACTTGACACAAGCTATCCTTATCACAGAAGAAGGAGTTTCAGTTGAGCAATTGCCTCCATGAGATCCAGCGGTAAGGCATTTTCTCAATTAGTGATCAAGGGGGGAGGGCCCATGGTGGGTGGTGCCATCTGTGGGCTGGTAGTCTTGGGTTCTACAAGAAAGCAGGCTGAGCAAGCCAGGGGAAGCAGGCCAGTAAGAAACATCCCTCCCTGGCCTCTGCATCAGCTCCTGTTTCCTGACCTGCTTGAGTTCCAGTCCTGACTTCCTTTGGTGATGAACAGCAGCATGGAAGTGTAAGCTGAATAAACCCTCTCCTCCCCAACTTGCTTCTTGGTCCTGATGTTTGTGCAGGATAGAATCCCTGGCTAAGACAGTATGCTAATTTCTGTTGCTGTGACAGAACATCACTACCAAAAGAACTTATAGAAGCATTGATTTGGGCTGATGGTCCCAGGGGGTTAGATGCCACAAGGTCAGGGGCAGCATGGCAGCTGAGGACTCACATCTTACACAGCAAGTATAAAGCAGAGACAGCAAACTAGAAGTGGCAAGAGTATTTATTTTTTTAAATTTATTTATTCACTTTATATCCCAATATCAGCCCCCCCCAGTACCCTCTCATGCAGATCCCCCCTTCCTCCCTCCCCTTCTCCTTTGAGAAGGGGGAGTCCCCACTGAGTGTCACCCCCCACCTCCATCCCACCCCCAGGCATATCAAGTCACTGCAGGACTGGGTGCATCCTCTCTCACTGAGGCCAGACAAGGCAGCCCAGTATTGGAGGACAGGATCCACAGGCCGGCAGGCAACAGATTCAGGGGCAGCCCCTGCTTCAGCTGTTGGGGCACCCACATGAAGACCAAGCGGCACATCTGCTACATATGTGCAGGGCTTAAGTGCAGTCCGTGCTCACTCTTCGTTTGATGGTTCAGTCTCTGGGAGCCCCAAGGGTCCATGTTAGTTGACCTTGTTGGTCTTCTTGTGGAGTCCCTGTCCTCTTTAGGTCCCTCAATCTTTCCCCCAACTCTTCCATAAGATTCCCCAAGCTCCATCAAATGTTTGGCTGTGGGTCTCTGCATCTCTTTCCACTGGCCGCTGGGTGGAGTCTCTCAGAGGACAGTTATGCTAGGTTCCTTGTCTGCATGTATAACAGAGTATCATTAATAGTGTCAGGGATTGGTGCTTGCCCACGAGATGGTCTCAAGTTGGGCCAGCCATCGGTTGGCGATTCAGAGATTTTTAAATGCTCAAAGCCCACCTCTGGTTAAATAATTCCTCCTGTAAGGCTGTGCCACTTAAACTTCCCTCAAACAATGTTCTATGGGGGTCATTTCTCATTTAAACCACCACACATAGAGAGCACTTTATCCCCCGAGTGAGGTGACGACAGGGTTACAGAACTGTGGCTGGCTCCTACGTGTGAGGACTATTGGAACCCCTGACAGCAGAAGTCACTGGAGACAGGGGGGGGGGGGGGAAGGGAGGGAGAGAGAGCGCGAGCGAGCAGGCGAGAAACCTACATTTATTTATACTCACCCCTCAGGTCATGCTGACCTGAAATGGGAACTGAGTGGAAACCATGAGACAAACACATAAACTAAATGGCTTAGGCCCAAGCTTCTCTGACCCCCAACAGCGTATAAATCACAGCCCTCGACTGACTCAGCAGATCTGCCCGAGGCCTGAGAGCCTAAATTTGAAGCCAGCTTTCTGCTCTTCAGAACACGCTTTGGGGAAGTGAGGAATTGGGAGGTGGGGGAGGGGCATGGTTGAAACTTCCTGGTAATGGACCAATCCGTTGCTGGCCCATTTATTTCCAGCCAGCAGCATTTGGAAAGCTATGGGACAGGGTGGAAAGAGATGAGGATTTTGAGATGTCTGCATGGGGTCAGTCTCTAATGCTGTTGTGGGTCTTGTACAAGATAGGCTTAGAAGGGTTTAGCTCCGCCAGTTCTGCTCTCTCTTCAGCCTGGGGGCGATGTGCCTCATTTGTGCTTAAGATGTGTACAGAGTGTCAGGGTAGAAATGGCTCCTTACCAACCTTCTGGCCAGGCTGAGAGAAGTAGAAAGGCTTGCAGGACCAGTTCGCTAGCTGGAGTCAGGCTCAACACTGGATCCTCTGGGTATTTATTCCCTGGCCCTCGCTCAGAAGGAAGTTGGCTTTCTAGTCCCACACCCTTTGATATTCAAAGTCACGATGAACAACCTGCAGTATCTTCACTATCTGGTCCCGGAAGTAGTTTTCTACTCCATCTCAGGCCTTCCAAATGCTGTGTGGATTTTCGTAGACTCCAAATGTGTGCACATGAGGAGCGCTTCCCTTCACCGGTGCCATGCAGACCTGGGAAATGGGTTGATCAGTGAAATGAATGCTTGCGTGCAGTGTTCTGAGTGTACCATACATATTAACTCTATCCACCATCAGAGAGGACACCACACACACTTCTCTCGCCTTGTCTGTGCCAGAAACACCCTCTGGTATTCAAGACTGTGACAGGCACCCTGTCATGTAAGTTACACCCCATTTGGCCAGCTGGAAGGTAACTAGATGCTCTTTCCCCGGGCTCAGTAGACACATTGTCAAGTCCAACCTTCTGCTTCCACACTAGGGCACCTTTGGCTACAAAGTTCATACTCAAAAACTATGCAATTGAGTAAGGAGAAAAAGTTACAAAATATCTCAATATTATAAGTAACTTTTAAAGGTTGCCTTGGACTGGGGGTTGGACTTGTGTATCTTATTGCAAAACCCATCTTCTTCGCAGGACACCCCGCATTCTATTGACATACCATATATTTTTTTTTTGTTTTTTTTTTTAGGTTTTTCGAGACAGGGTTTCTCTGTGTAGCCCTGGCTGTCCTGGAACTCACTCTGTAGACCAGGCTGGCCTCGAACTCAGAAATCCGCTTGCCTCTGCCTCCCAAGTGCTGGGATTAAAGGTGTGCGCCACCGCTGCCCGGCCTTCCTACCCATATTTCATGAGTATTTCCAAAGCTGGGAGCTGACGGGAGCAGACTTAGCCCATAGCCTCTGGAGTGTTACTCCCAGTGTTGGGGAGGGCTAATAGTCTTCTGGGGGAATGCGTGGAAGCGTGTCTCCATTTGCTATGGGTTCCTCTTGGTACTCGTTTTGGAATGTCTTGCTTTCTAAGGAAACACGGCCACAGGACCCAGTGCTCTGCACTCCCTTGCTCGGTGTAATGCCCAAGCCAGGGCAGACTCCTTCAATAAATAAACAGAGGCACTCAAGGCATGCAAACTAGTGGCAGCAAAGCTGCAGGTGCACTGAGAACTTTGGAATGGAACATCAAGAATGCGGACAACCCTGGGGAAAAGCATTCCCTGGTGTGATTCCCAAGAAGGCAGACCTGCAAGGTGACTGTGGCAGATCTGCTCTTGTGCCAGCAGAGGGTGACGAGGACTCCATAGACACCAAGAGAGTACTTGAGTGTGGCTTCTCAGGGGACCGTGACCTCAGCCAGCAAAGGGGCTTGCAGGGAGAACCTGCAGGGAGAACCTTCAGGATTACTTAAGGAGGGACTTTCCTGCAGGTAGATTTACTTGTGTAAACAGTTTTTTAAAAATACAGACTTGCCAGGCAGTGGTGGTGCACGCCTTTAATCCCAGCACTCAGGAGGCAGAGGCAGGTGGATTTCTGAGTTCGAGGCCAGCCTGGTCTATGGAGTGAGTTCCAGGACAGCCAGGGCTACACAGAGAAACCCTGTCTCAAAAAACCAAAAAAAAAAAAAAAAAAAACCAAACAAAAAACCAACCAACCAAACAAAAAACCAAAAAAAACCAAAAAAAAAAAAAAAAACAACCCAGACTTTTGGGCTGCTTCTTCTCGTCAGTGATTCTGACTTGGGAAATCTGTAGTTTTCAGCATTCCTTGGGTGACTCTAATTTTGAAAGGTTTAGGGGGAATGACATCTCTCTTCCTCAGAAACGAGGTCAGAGACCGTGACCTTTAGTGACCTTTTCATCTCAACTGGGCACCTGGGTCATCTCACTCTGTGCCACGTGCTTTGATGACCTCATAGTTCATGGAGTGCGCTTTTTCGTGGAAATGAAACCAGCTCTTCTCTTGCTCATCGTGGCCGGATCCTGGGACCGTTATACAAAACAAAACCCAAATGTCTTTGGGTGAAGGATACTGACTTAGCCCAGGAGAGATGCTCTGTAAGAGGTGGTATCAAAGAAACTCTATTACATTTTATCCGTGGAAGATACAGGTCTCTGAAGCTGGGTTTCATGCTGCATGTAGTGAGGCCTCTTTCGGAGCTTGGTGTACCAAACTGCAACCGGAACAGAGAAGCCAGGACCCACTTAGCTCATGTTTCCTTCTTACTACTGGTGCCTGTGGGCTCTGTGGCTCTGCCTCGTGGCTGGAGGGTGTAATAGAATGATTGGACCTTCGGCTTCAACTGTTTAGCTGGCTATTATGAGCACACATCAGTCTACATTTCCCCCCATGTTTCTGTGTCCCAGGTCAAAACCCGCTGTGAGCAACCGGGTTTACAGGATCAACATTGTATCTGGGAGGAAGGTGAGGTGTCAGGTGTCGGTGGCATGAATAGAGCTTGGAGCCTGAGTGACATTCTCCCACCCTCTGTCACAGTGATGGACGACTTTGATCTCTCTGCCTCTGATCCTGATCTCTGAGGCCCCAGCCTGTCTGTGCCCCATAGGCTCAAACTGATAACCCACGTGAGTGGCAGGTTCCAGGATGATGGTCCCTAATTCTTTTTTTTTTTTTTTTTTTTGATGGTCCCTAATTCTAATTTTTGCATTTACAGTCCAGACACTGGAGGGCGGGCAGGAGCTTTTCTGTAGTTAACCTCTTTCAAACAGCCTTCAAAACTGGGATCAGGAAAGAAATACCCAAACCTAACAGGCGTGGGCCTCTCCAGTAGAGCAAACCTGCATCTGCCAAGCCCACGTGGGCCTGACTTAAGACTCATCTGGTAACTGCAGATGCAGTGAACTTTGGATGACTCCAGAATCCCATCCCAGGTAGCCAGCCGTCAGGGTGGTAATTCGATGCACACTTTGTTAAAAGGACCCTGAAACCCAACGCAGAGCCTCTGTGTACAGTGATAAGAGTCTTTGGAGGTGAAAGGGGAGGTGTGTAGGCAGGACTCGAGTTGACAAGAGGAGCGCTTATCAGTAGGCAGAAGGGCACCAGGGTAGATTGCACTCAGAAATACCTGAAATTATGTGACACAAGCCAAGGAAACCAGCCTTGAACTCAGAAGCCCTGAGCTGGCTCTGTCTAGCCTGGAGGGGGGGGGAGTCTATATTTTATATGGATCTTGGGATCCTTGTTAAGTCAATGCAGGGGAAACATGGCATGAGGGATGAGTCCTTAAGTTGGTTCAGGTCCCTGCCTGGCTATGAATCCTATGAGTCAGAGAGCCTCTCTGGGTCTGCTCTCTCAAAGATGAAGCTTGAGAGTGAATTTTAGTTTTTAGACAGACTGGATTTCTAGTCCTAACTCAGCCACTTACTGTATTAGTTAGGGTTTTACCGCTGTGACCAGACACTGTGACCGAGGCTCTTATAAGAACAACATTTAATTGGGGCTGGCTTACAGGTTGAGGTTCAGTCCATTATTGTCAAGGTGGGAGCATGACAGCTTTCAGGAAAGCATGGTGCAGGAGGAGCTGAGAGTTCTATGTCTTTATCTGCAGGTTACTAGGAGAAGACTGGCTTGTAGGCAGCTAGGATGACGCCAACAAGGCCACGCCCACTTCAACAAGGCCACGCCCACTCCAACAAGGCCACACCTCCAAATAGCACCACTCCCTGGGCTAAGCATAGTCAAACCACTACACCAACTAATGCATTGGCCTTGAGTGTTACTTTTCTCATTGTGACCCTGTACAGGACTCAAGTCAAGGGACAAAGGACTTGCTTTGTTCATGGTTTCAGGGGTTAAGCCCATGGTAGTTTGACCTCGTGGGCTTGTGCAGAGCATCCTGTTGGTAGGAGCCTGTGGTGGTGGACAGCAAACAAAGAGAATGTGTACAGGAACAGGCCAGGGAGCCCCCAAGGTCATGCCTCTAGTGACTTCCACCTGACCCTCAACTCTTTATTTCATACATCTCAGTATTATCATCAAATATCCTCTAGGCCAGAGCCCTCAGGACACCTCTCAGACACCCCCAGAAGTGTGCTTCATTAACCCCCTAGGTGGTTCTGTTGCTTGAGCCAATCAAGGTGTCAATCAAAATCACTCATTATTCTTGGGTAAATACCCACAGTGCTAGTGTGAAGGTATTCCTGAGAGGACAGAGCTGGGCGTAGAAAGTGAGGAACAAAAGATGCTTTGTGCTAGGGGGATGACTAAGAGTCAGCTTGCTAACCCCTCCCCCCATACTACCCTCCCCATCTCCCACTCGCCACCCTGTCATCCAGGTCCTAATTGGTGGAGAGAAAAAACAAAACAAAACAAGTGGCAACATTCTATCAGGGTTTTGATTCTATGTTGTCAGATGCTCAAGAATCGTGATTCTGGTAAATGTTGGTGGGAGACCTGGGTCAGAGTGCTCATTGTAGGAATTCTGGATTTCACAGTGGAGCAGACAGACACACACCCAGCCTGAGAGAGAGCGGGGTGGGGGGGTGGGGGGAAGGCTCATTTTGCTTGCCCGCTCAGAGAAGAAGGTTCAGCAAACGGTTGGCTGTCTGAAGGTTGCTTCTTGGAGCTTTGACCTAGACAGTGCATCTGGCTCTCCTTGCCCCTCCTCAAGGCAGGGGAGGGGCTGAGAATCCCCAGGTCAGCTGATATTCCAGGACGCGGGAAGGGGCAGGGTCAGAGAGCACTCTGCAATGGTCTACTCATCATGGAGACAGCTGTGGTGTGAATTTAATGTCTGCTACCTTCAGATTATTGTTCTCTGTGAGTGATGTTTAGAGTTGGGGCCTTTGAGAGGTCATCAGGTCAAGGGGGTGTGGTTCCAAGCAATGGGAGGTATATGGCCTACAAGGTCACCCAGGGCAAATAAAGGTCCTTCCTCCTCACAGTCTTTATATTGGCTCTGTGTCCACTGCTCCTCTACCCACAAACTCTACATTTCCAAAGAGCCCTATGGGGGCCAGGGACAGAGCAGAACCTGTGGCTGGGGTCTCAGACGGGCCTGAGGGCTGGGTTAAGGTGGAACACTGAGTTTACCCGGAAGAGGTGATTTCTGGGAAAGAGACGTTGGGAAGCTGCTACCTGTTCTGATGATAAAATAGACAAAGAAGCCAAGGAATGGCTAATTGAAGATCTTCAAGGCTGCCTCTGCCTGTAATAGGAAGCTTCTGCTCACTGCATGGATGCTTTGGACCCCTTGGAGAAAAGGAAATGTAGGTGGTCACCCACAGGCTCGGGTGGGGGTCGTTGGCATAAGGTGTCTTGACTAAAAATCCCCTCCTGTCATTGATGGAAAAGGGAGACGTGTTGGGTGAGATGGGGCTGGGTCTTCTTTCACCAATTCTTTCCCATATTTGTGCTCCACTTCTGACTCCAATGTCCCATCATAGACGAAGAACCCGAGGTTCAAGAGATTATCGTCTGCCCTAGTAAGTGGCTGAACTAGGACTCTGACTCAGCTCTCGAAAACCAGACTCTTCCGATCCAAGGTAGCATGGCAGATGCTGGCCATACTGTCTCCCGGTCCATGTGTGTATGTGACATTCCTTTCATTGACGTGATGTCTGGAAGTCTGTCTTTTTTGTTGTTGTTGTTTTGAGACAAGATCTCTCTGTGTAGCCCTGGCTGACCCAGAACTCCCTATATAGACCTTGCTGGCCTCAAACTTACATAGATTCAACTGCCTCTGCCCTCAAGAGCTGGGACAAAAGGTGTGAGTCACCAGGCTGTGCCAAAATCTGGGTTTCAAAAGCATGCTTATTGGCTACTGCAGCATGTTCTCTTACCAGCTCCCCACCAATACTTCCGGTCCTTTCAACAAATTTCTGCTATCTCAAGTGTCTTCTTTTTTTTTTTTTTTTTTTGGTTTTTCGAGACAGGGTTTCTCTGTGTAGCCCTGGCTGTCCTGGAACTCACTCTGTAGACCAGGCTGGCCTCGAACTCAGAAATCCACCTGCCTCTGCCTCCCTAGTGCTGGGAATAAAGGTGTGCGCCACCACTGCCTGGCCTTCAAGTGTATTCTTGCCTGTGACTTTGGTGCATGCCTTTCCCTCAGCCCCTGAAAGCCCCATCTGCATACATTTACGTGACTCAGCTCACTTAGCTTACTTGGAGAGACCTATGTTGTTAAAAGCTCTGTTGAACAAAGTATGCGCATGCAGACACTTCCAGGCGATTCTAGCACCTGTGTCCGGTCATGTCCAGCTTTCGAATCTTAGCTTTGAAAGACACCGTTTCTTATATACCCTTCCCAAATTGCAATCCACATGGCTCAGAGCTCTACTGAAGTCTCCCCTTCCTCTCCCCTCTGGAGAGTACACATCTTTTCCCACCCTCTTCTGTTTTCTTTATAGCTGCTGTACCCTACAGATACATGTGTGTTGTTTTCAGTCTCCTGCCATGGGTTGCAAATTCCACCATTTGGTGCTCAGAGAAGTATCCAACATGTATTAGGTTGGCGTCAGTGCAGATACTAAACGTTAGCCAATTGTGAGGCAGTCTCAGCCTTCTCTGCCCTTGACCCTGGATTGTACCTCGGAATTGCACAAGACAACCATTCATTACTGACAGGAATTAGCAGAAGAAACAGGACCTGTTTACCACAGCTGACCTATACCATTATGCTGTGTTCTTATTGTTGCAGCCAGATCTGTGTGGCTCTCAGATGCCAGAGAATGAGCCTCTTTCTATTTTGGACACATAGATGTTCAAAACGTCCTGGATGAATTGCAGTCACTTATAATAATAGTTGGGTCAAGTCTTCATCAAAGAGAGCTGATCAGCCAAGCCTTCGACGATGAGAGAGGAGAGGCGAATGGCTGGCACTGTGCTGGTGGAAGGGGTTTCCACACGTTATCCTGTGGCAAAATTCAGTGGCAGGGAAAGTCAGCTTCAGCCTCAGAGCTCTTGGAGTATCTGAGTGGCTGTGGCATTTGAACACTGGATATATTCTGCTTCTCTCAACTCAAACATGGAGGCCTGCAACCTGTGTGTGTTGCAGGCTGGTCCACTGGGATTTCAGAGGGTCAGGCAGAAGCCTAGTTTTCTCCAGGCTTAAGGTAAAGAAGGTTCCAGGTGCACTGGTCAGTTTTCATTGTCAACTTGATTCAAATCAGAGTCACTTGGGAAGAGGGAGGCACAACTGAGAAATTTCCTCCACCAGATTGGCATGATTGGGTGTGTCTGTGGGGGAACTGTCTTGACTGATGACTGATGTGAGAGAGAGTCCGGTCCACTGTGGGTGGTGTCATCCCTAGGCAGGTGGTCCCAGTCAGTATCAGTAGGCTGAGCAAGCCAGAAAGCAGTGTTTCTCTCTCATGGCCTCCACTTCAGTTTGTGCCTCTAGGTTTCTGACTCAAGTTCCTGCCTTGGCATCCCCAAATATCGATTTATAATCTTTAAGCTGAATAAACTCTTTTCTTCCTAAGTTGCTTCTGGTCAGAATGTTTTATCACAGTAACAGAACCCAAACTAGAGAATGAGGGAATCTAATTTAGGAGACTTTGGATCGGGAGCTGTTTGAGATCTGCAAGGCCCTGATCTCCTGTGGAGATTCTGGGTCTTTCATGATATGCCCAGTGGAAGTGTGTTTTCATACAGTCTTCTCAGAGGCTTGCTCGGGCCTGATGTTTGAAAGACAGGCTCTTTCTCTTCCAATCGGTGATGTAGACAACTTTCCTCCTGAGAGCCAATACAGTTGAAAGACAATACCCACAGGACTGAGAGCGGAATTCCATTTTTAGACCGAGCCTGCCTTCCCACAGATGACCATTACACACAGGGAATCAATGTCCCTGTCACTCAGAAACAACTAAAAATTAAAAAAAGAAAAAGCAAATAGACCCTCACCGGGATGAGCTTAGACATTTTTCCTCTCTCCTCCGCTCGGAGCTGCAGGAAGACTCTGTGTCGACACAACACTCTATCCTGATGCAAAAGTTTGAGTAAAACCAGAAAACTCCATTCTAAGAGAGATGCCTCGTGCCGCAAGCTACTGCCTGCTCAGGATTTGAGCTATAGGGTGTGTTCTCTGGTATTTATTAAAACCCAGGGTCTAGTATAGAAGTCTGGTCATAGCAATGGGTATTTTCTTTCTTTATATTTAATATGGAAAAATAAGAATTAGGCAGTGAACTCATGGGGATGGGTTGATTTTGAAGCATGTTTCTAATCTGGGAGGAGTTGCAGGGGGTGTGGGGGGTAGAGAATTATGCTAAGGATACACTGTGAAATTTCCAAAGGATTAATAAAAATATTTGAAGAAATACAATTTTAAATTATTTTTTTAATCTCCTGTGTTGAAACAGGGTCTCACTATGTAGCCCAGGTTGGCTTCGAACTCTTGACACTCCGTGAGTACTTTTGAGTACATGTACCACCTAGACCTGCTAAAACAGACATTTTTTGAAGCGTACCTCAAAGTCCCAGTCTCTAGCCATCTCCCAGACTGGTTCAACACACATGTGCGAGAGGAAGGCGGTGGTAAGGGAGACTCAGAATTGCTATTCTGGACATTTTCAGACATTGTCACCGGTTTACAAGATGTGTGTGGCAGAAATTTGCCTATGTTAATGAGAATCGTGATGACATAATTTTACTCGGGTTAGCGCAAAGCCAACGGTACCTGTTCAGGTCTTTTCTTCAGTTTGGAAAACTTTAGATGAGCTTATTATACTGATGTTACCTGTTTCTCGAATTGACTGGAGAGGTTTCTATGAGTAGTAAAGGGATGAGGTTTTTTTCTTTTGCTTTCTTTCTTTTTTAAAGATTATTTGTTTTATGTATCCGAGTACACTGTATCTGTCCTCAGACACACCAGAAGAGGGCATCAGATCCTATTGCAGATGGTTGTGAGCCATCGTGTGGTTGCTGGGAATTGAACTCAGGGACTTTGGAAGAGCTGTCAGTGCTCCTAACCACTTAGCCATCTCTCCAGTCCGGGAT
>CM052720.1:31171490-31298219 GCA_028551405.1 Uromys caudimaculatus | reverse complement strand
TCCTCTCCCCTCCCACCTTCCTTTTCACTCCTCTTTTTCACGCAAGCCCTTTATTCTGAGAATTAAATATTTCAGCTGTTTTTCCACTTAGAAATCACTCAGCCGTTTAAAGTGAAGGGGTATCTTGGTGGTGGTGCAGATAGGGTCAGGCATTCAACTGGGGCAAGACCCACAGAGCAATCAGTGGTCCCAAGCCCTGTCATCCATGTAAGTGGTGGCATTTGCCACGTGGGACAGAGTACTAGGAGAAAGAGAAGTTTTTCATTTTCATTTTTTTTTTTCTGACCGAGTATGGAGGATTTGCAAGGCAGTGTGAATGATCTACAGTAGAGGCAGATTATATTTTCTTGAGCTATGTGCAATGACAAAACTCAGAAGGCAGTTCGCAGTGTACACGGACACGCTCGCCAGGGAATTATTTCCCCCCTGAGCTCCAAGGTATAATTGGCAAATAAAAATTGCGATTGCGCAGATTAACAGTGTGCGAGATGATGTTTTGATACCATGTGTATTGTGAACGGATTAAAAGCCGTGGAATCCTTCAAAGCCAGGAAACCAGGAATCTTAGTATCCAAGGGACTATCAGAAAGTTGTCTTTTTTTTTTTTTTTTTTTTCTTTCATGAGGGTTAGATGACCTAAATAAAGCAAGGCCAGACAGAACCAAATAACTTATCCTTATAGCTCATAACATGCACTGTCAGGAAAACCTATTTAAACTTCTCAGGTGGCAAGACGCTAAACCTAGTTTCTCTCCTTGCTGTTCAGAGGACAGCCTGTCGCCTGGCTGGGCCAGAGCCGGTCAGCATCTGCTGAACCGTGTTGTCTTGGGGCAGGGCTAGACCAGGACTTTTATCATCAAAGCCAGTCTTTCCACGTAGGTCCATCGGCTTAGCAGCTTGTGATTAGTTACGTTTAGAGAGGAACCTGGAATCCTTATTGTTAGCCTTCTGTCTAAGCTCCGCCCCACAGTTACCTGGCAACAGCCAGGTAGGCATGACCCACTATATAAGGGGCTGCTTGCCCTCCTCTCCTCTCTCTTGTTCTCTCGCTCGATTGCCTCTTGTTTCTCTCTTGCCTTCTTGGGCTCTTCCCTTCCCCCCTCTCTTCCCTAGTCCCTTCCCCCTCTCTCCACTGTGTTCATGGCCAGCCTCTACTTCTCTACTGCCTCCCTCTCTCTCTGCCTTTCTACCCTCTACTACCCTCTTAACTCCCCTCCCCATGCCCTGAATAAACTCTATTCTATACTATACCATCGTGTGGCTGGTCCCTCAGGGGGAGGGGATGCCTCAGCATGCGCCCCCCGAGGCGCCCCCTTCCCCTACACCACATCCATAGAATGTATCCCCTCTCTCTTTATCTGTAGAGATCAATGCAGGTAGGAGGGGAGGGAGGGGGAGAGAGAGAGAGAGAGAGAGAGAGAGAGAGAGAGAGAGAGAGAGAGAGATCAGTATTCACATTACTAGTTTACTAGTGGAATGGGAAAGAAATGAAGCCAATTGGAAAGTGACAATTGGATCAATTGAAAAGTAACATTTCAATGAAACTGGAAGAGCGTGGAAAAATGCACTGCAACTAATATGCTCCATATCCAGGCAGCCATCTTGGCTTTGCATGAAACCGGATGCAGAATGAGAGCATCAAGGACCAGCAGGATAGAAGTGGGTGAACTATTAGGGGGCAGCAGGAAGCAAAGGATGGACCGGACAGACTGCCATGTGGCTGGATTTCCAAACCAGAGGAGAGTGGGCGAAGCAGAAGGCAGACGGAGTTTGTTGTGGAACATGTTTGTAAGCTGCTTATGGCACAAAACACATGCCATCTAAGGACACTTGTGTGTTTTAAGGGCAGAGATTGAACATGCAGTTATGGGTGAAGGATAAGACCTTAATTTATCAAGGCAGACACTGCACCAAGTGCTGCCAATCGCGGGTGCTATAAATGTCAGGTTCCCGTGGAGAGACTAGAGGCTTTACGAGGCTTTACATGGACAATCCCGAACCAACACACTTGGCTCCGTCTGGCCTCGCAGGATTCTCTGCCATGTTGTGATATAGTCGGCTGACTCTCCCCATGTGTCAACAGACGTTGGCAACATGCTCCTGGACTTCTCAGGCTCTACAGTCCCGAGCCAGATAAACTCACATTCTTTGTAGACTGCCCGTTTGTCATACATAACCAGTTATAGCAACAAACACCAAAATCTCCATAAAAAAAGTCAATTAAGTTTTGAGATATGTGGTCATCTCATAAATTAGCACTTTGGAAAAGTACACAGCTGTGGTGAGAATTTGTGTTTCTTTAAAGATATGTTGTATGAATGTTTTTGTTTTAATCCCAAGTGTGGGATATGGGTTGCTTCAGATCGTCCACAGTGGCTAACTATGATTTGTCCCATGCTCTGGAAGGGGCGTGATTTTTGCCTGCTAAAGATAGTTTACGTTTGTAGTTCTGGGGACTCTTGAGAGGGTATAAAAATGTCAGAGGCCTGAGAGGCTGTGGCGACTGCTATTCCCCCTATTACGGCTCTTGATGCTGTACTTGAATGCTCTTTGTTGGTTTGCTGGGTTGCTGGTTGGAGATTGGACTTCCCCCAAGGAACTCTAAGGCCCTAATCCACCGGAAGTGGTCTAAAGAGATCAACACCTCTTTCTCCTCTAACCTTTCTCTCCTACCTGATGTTGGGGTGTTGGAAGGGGCAAGGATGGAGCAGGGTGGTAGAGGGAAAAGAATCCAATAAAAGTCAAAAGTACGGTTACAGACAGCCATGGCCTAGGGTGCTTAACCCAACTGCCATGCCTTTTGCTAATGGCTCCTACCCATTTATCAGCCTTGCGCTTCTGCTTCTTGTTGCTTTGTGATTGCTTACAATTACAGACAAATGCACACACTGCACACACATGTTGTTTATGGCCAACCTTTACCTCAGCAACAACTTTTAGGCAACAGTCAAACTCTTTCAGAAAGAAGATATTGCTGCTTGCATACCAGAATCTGGTATGTATGTGTATAAGTATAACATATATGTCTACCTATCTGTCTGTCTATATCTATCTATCTATCTATCTATCTATCTATCTATCTATCTATCTATCTATCTTCTAGAAGTAATTCAAGAGAAAGGCTTGTGAGTCTTGAGTTATAAAGCATTCATTTAAAAAACATGGCACCGACATTATCATACTTGGGATTCAGATTGTCTCCCCTCTGGTACAATTTAGCCAGTGCCAGACACAGGAAAGCAGAAAGACAGGATAACTTGAAAGTTTAGGATCACTGAGCTTTTGAAGCTGATTGTTTACACTTAGAATGTTTAAGCTCCTTCTAAACCAGTAGGATCTGTGACCTCCCCCCCTCATCCCCAAGAGTTTTCTCTAGAGGTACTGAGATCCATACAGGGTTTCCAGGCTTATGGGAAGAATTTACAGTAGAACTCTGTGCAGGTTCTGACTGCACTGGTGTGCCTATGTACAATGTGCCATAGCTGGGAACACACATTGTCATGGAAGGCATTGGACGCATCTTGTTGCTGGTCTCCTATGGCTGTTTTTTTTTTTTTTAATGAGGGTCAACTTTTTCCCCATGCAGTTACAAAGAACTCAGCCCTTCCATAAGATCTCATGAAAGCCCTTGCTTCCGTGGCCGCTTTGGTAACCTTACATCTAGATGTTACAAATAGCGCCTTCCCGAGTCTTTCTCAGACTTGCATTTGAAGAACTCCCTCATGGGCCTACCAGGCCAGACCTTTGATTTAATTGCTGTCAGCATTTTCAAAACTCCGATTGCAACCATTCCAACAGAATGGAGACGTCATGGTCTCCATTCCTCAAGAATACAGGATGCCAAGTGACCCATGGTATTGTTCAAGAAAGAGCCAAAGGGCACATACCCCATCTACATGTTGGGAATTTCTGCTGAAAATAGCTAAACCCAAATGGCAGTCATTCCCGCCATTTGGATGGGATGTCACCCAAAAGTAGACACAGTATTTTTGTAGCTAAACAATTTTATTGGCTTTCTGTGAAATAAAAAACATGAAACGGTTAAAGGCGGATCAGTGTCAACCAAATGAACCAGCCACTTGGTTTGAGCAGCCGTGAAGAGTATGAGGATATTATTGCTTTCGCCCCATGTCCGTGTATGTGTCTGTTGTGTTTTGGCAAGAATACAATCAGTTGGAGCTTTGGTTGTTAAATTCAACTAGGCCTACTCACTGAAAACAGAATCTCTAGGTGGCTATATGCTACTTCTCCCCAAGTCTAGACATGTACCCTCTCCTTCCACCCACCTTCTCTTTCTCTCAGCCATTCGCCCTATTAACAAAGTTAAGGGGGAAGGCTTTATCAGCTAACCCCCCCTCACCCCATCACATTGTTGCTCCCTCTCAGCTCTGAGAGGGTGGTGCCTTCCTGGGTCTCTCTAAGCTCTTGTATCTGGTATGTGGCCATGCCAGAAACAAACGCCTGCCTGCGGTCTATACAGATTTCCAAATCCACATGGCATTTGGAGTTTGGACTCAACTGTCTCTTTCCCATCTTTAGAAAGAAAAAAATTAAAGAAACCAAAAACAAATGAAAAAATCAATAGCCCTTAGCATCAGTAAGGTGACCTCCCAACAGGGTGGGCCCCAGTGTCCAGCACACAACATCCTGTGGCAGGTGTGGAGCTGTGATTGTCTGATGGTTTTGTGTGTGTGTGTGTGTGTGTGTGTGTGTGTGTGTGTGTGTGTGTGTGTGTATGGGTGAGTAAGTGTGTGTACTGTAACATTTTAATCTGCAGAAAGGCAAGATGTTGATGCCTCCCGAGAGCTCCCCTACTTTGTAAGTTCTGTTCTGACACTGACCTTCCCAAGGGACCCGGGGTCAGAACCACCACAGAATAGCACCAGTCCCTATGCTCTTAGTATTTGGCTCCTTTCCCTGCTGGAGAAGGCAGGACCTGGCCCCCAGCTTTGTGCTTTCACAGGCTCCAGGGTGAGACCGCTGTAGAAGCAGGTGGTCTGCCTTGGCCTACTTTAGTGGTGACCTGAATTTTCCCTGGGAAGAGTTAAAAAAAACAAAACAAAACAAAAAACACAAAAACTTGTCTCACAAAGTGAAGTTGGCTGCAGGTGTGAGGCCGAGGTGACTGACCTGCAGACAGTGGGATGAGCCTTTCCCCCTTCCCTTATCTCTGTTCAGGCCTCAGGAGGGTTTGCTGGTGGAAGCACAGCAAAATCACAGAACACTGAAAGCCACCAACCCTGACACAGTTATCCAATGGTAGGACTTGAACGGCGGTGTAGGTACCCAGGTCCGGCAGTCAGTCTTGCCCCTGAAAGGACTGGGGTTGAATAAGCCCTTCTAATGATAAGGATTATCTCCTTTGAATCTAGACATTTTAAACAGTAGGCTATTAGCCCTCACCATAGTTTATATGGCACACATAGCCATATAATTACTAGCACTTAAAAGGGAAATCTTGTAAATAGGTAATTATAGCAATGTTGCTCATCAGAACCAAGATTAAGCGCTCCCAGCTTGTACTTTGGGCCATTTCAGCCCCACCCTTTACCTCACAACAAAAGGACAACTCTGTAATTATGAGCAATGCTCAGTGGTCATGTGGGCCGAGAGAGTCACAGGGGCCAACTCCATGGTCAATGTGTGGTCTATAAAACAAAGTAATACACAGTAACGCCATTTCAGCGAGATACAAGAGTCCATAGAAAAATACTCTCCAATCTGGAGTCTCAGACACGAAAGCTGGGTTTTGTTTTTCTTTGTATCAAAAGGAACAAAGTAACGGACTAAAGTGTAGTAAAGCTTCCTAACAAGGAAAAAAAAAAAAAAAAAAAAAAAAGGACAAGGTAGGTTGAAGGGATTCGGAGAGTCAGTCAGCTTCCTTTTATGTCCCGGCTCGTTGATTGCAAGCTTGTGTTTTCATCCTGGTGGAGATAAATGCACACAAGTGGAAAAGCCAGTGCCCCAAATCCTTAACTTGGAGGATGGCTGAAGAGACTCGTTTTTACAGGAGAGCTGTCAACGGTGGAGGTGGCCTTGGTGGGTGAAGGTCCCCTTTCTCCTCCTCAGGCGACCGCTGGGGACGAATGCCAGAAGCACCACTTTCTCCTGGAATGGTGCTTGTTCAGCGCCAGGTCCTCTTTCTCTCGTTCCCTCTTCACACGCTGGTAGTGGTCTTCTTCCTTCAGATACCACACAGGGGGCCAGCGGTGCCGCTCAAAGTACTCTTGGTTGTCTGGGGGGGGGGGGGGGGGATATGGTCTGTGATTCCTGCTGCCCCAAGACTGTCCGGGATGCTCAGTCCTGCTTTATGCTACTTGTAAACCTCACAGTATGCCGACATGGTTGTCCACAGATGCTGATACTAAAGTCTAACATGTGGAATCTATACTATGCGCCTAGACGCCAAACCACTTGGTTTTATCCAGATTTAGACCCTGGTGGTGCACCCCTAAATGAGGGGAGGCCTCATTTGGGCATGCTCTGCAGAAGGGTGCCCTCAGTTCCAATTCCCTCTTCTCTAACTAAGACATCCTGCAAAGAGATCCTCCAAACAAAAATTCTCTGGGTCACGTCGCTTGAGTATGTGACTTCCGCACACTCAAAGGGAACTGACCACACAGTGCCCACCAGTCTGGTCCCTCCCAAGGGCTTATTTAGAAAGGGCAAGGGGTGGATGGCAGGGAGCTCGCATGCACACTCTTACCTGCTGACTTGGATTTGATCTCCTTGCGGAACTTGGAACAGACGCTGTTGTAGTTGGTGCAGATGTGATGTAAGCACCAGGCGGCTAGCTGGTTGGCATTGTGAAACTGCAGGAAGGGGACCAGATTGGGGTCAGGCTCTGCTTGCAGAAGCAAGGCAATGGACCAGTGGTATGGCTCAGCAGGTCAAGGTGTTTGCTGCCAAACCTGATAACACCGGAGTTTGATCCCCAAGACCCCATGGAAGAAGAAGAGGCCTGACCCCTGCAATTCACCTGACCCCACAAAGGCATGCTGTGGCATGCACACATACATATGTGTGCACACACACGCGCGCATGAGCAATAAATGTAACAAAAATTAAAGCAAGCCTACAAAGAAACTAGAAGCATTATGAGGGCAGGAGAGGGGGTGGAGAAAGGCCTGTAATACAGGGAAGCTCTTGTTTAGACCTCAGGGTTTTGACTTGGACTGTGGCTCTGATGTCAGCCACGAACAGTGTTCATGCACCCTCCCTTGCTCCCTCCTGAGATAGACGGTCCCCAAAATAAACTCCATATCGCACGGAAAGTTTCAAGTATGCCTGGCTCTCCTGCCGGACCTGCCCCCTGGCTCTTTGGTGATAGGTGACCATGCGTGCCCTCTGGAAGGTAGCACCCAGCAGCAGATAGAAACGATGTCATCTCTGTTTACAGAGCCTTAGCAATGAAATACTCCGTGTCACATGTCAGAGCTCATCTTGCTGGGGCCAAAGATGGAAAGCAGAGAAGGCAGCGGGCAGCAGCTGCCCTGTACCTGCCCTCGGGTTGTGTAAGAGGGGGCATCTGGGTGAGGTGGGGGGAATGTGAACATTCCACTTAGCTTTCCTGAGCCTGGGGGGTGGGGGGCGGGGTGGCAGCTGATGTCTCCAAACCAGATAGCCCACTCCCCCATATCTCCTCTGATCTGGAAGGACACCTTTGCCCTTCTTCACGCATCCTGTGTGTTTCTCCAGCTAATGGGGAACTTGGGAAAGCCAGCATAATTCTTCCGATGCTTGGCTATTCATCCCTTGGAAGCTGCTTCAGGGAGACAGCACCCATAACCCCATTCATAGAGACGGTTGGAGGTCGGTCCTTCCAGCTTCTCTGCGTGTTCAGTTTGACTCTGAGCTTAGGGTTGGGGCGGTGGGGCACTGGGTGGGTGGGGGTGGGGGTCTGCACTCGCTCAGAGAACTGGCTGAACACTTGCTTCCCCTATGATTTGAGCTCAGTGGCTTAGTCTTTGGCCTTCAAACTGGCCGCACTGGGAGTCACTAACTGAAACCATCTCTGGGTTAAACGCTGAAGATAGGTTAAGACACAGACATCGTGCTCACTTCCTCCTGGGGTTTGCCTGGGCTTAGTGATCACACCACAGCCTGGCACGGGTGTGTAGGCAGGTGGGGAGAAGCCGGGAGAGAAGACAGCAAAAGGCCACATCTTTAATCCCAGTGAATCGTCTAGTAGGACATTCTGAATCATTTCAATTTCTTCTATGCAGGGTACTTATGGAGAGAATCCAGTCCTAAACGAGGGGAGGGGATGTCTCCAAAGACCTCCAGTTTCAAATTTTGGACAGCTAGTTCTGATGAAGCCTTGGGGTTTCTACTGCAATGCATTGTCCACCATCATTGAATGGGTTTTCAGATTGGGTTTTAGGAACCTGTGTTCATGTCTGTTTCTCTCACTAGTCTTTGAATGCAGAGAATCTGCTGCTTGGAGAGAGTTGAGGGAGGGACTTGGGACCGAACAACAAGTACTCGTCAAGTGTCAAGCCAGAGGGACTTGGCCGTTCCAAATCCTAGGCGACCTTCTCCCCATGAATGGAGCGATCACCTATGGCCACACTTGGCTGGGCTGAGCAACACCTGCTATACTTCCATTGTTCCCTTTCTGAAGCCACCTCCTTCCCTGTGATTGGGAAAGGTCCATTTAAACGGCCTGACCTAAGACTTAGCACTGCCCTGAACAAAGAGAGCCAAACTCCACAGGCAGAAAGGAAAACACAGTTACGCATGCACGTAGTATGTGTATGTACGCACTTACACACGCACATACGCACAACAAAACATCATGTGTTCAGAACTTATTTCGCACCCCTAGTCCCTGGAGTGTAAACAGCTGTTGATAAGTCTACGCTGGGACTGGACCATTCTGCCTACGCACTCTGCAGTGTTAGAAAACCTCCCATCTTTGTTTCACAGCTCCTGAACATTCTCCCTTGGTTCTCAGTCTGTAAGATCGGGAGGTCATGGGTTGCCATTTTCATGTCTTGTGGATGAAGAGACGGAGGCAGAGTTTATCTTTGAGCCCAAGGCTTTAGTTTGGCATTACCTTTCTCTGGAAGAGGTGTGTGTGGGTATGTTTATGTAGGGGTCATGGGCTCTGATAATAGCAAACCTGATCTTAGAAAATTCTAGGGGAGCTTCAGCAAACGGTTCGATTTCGGGGTGGAGGGGCATGTACAAGGTTTTATGGAATGTTCTAGAAACTGTCTGTTCTCGGCCAAATACTTGTCCAAGAACTCGAAGCGGGAAGAGGCAAATGTCCCCCTACCTTGATGTTCTCTCATATATAAAAGCACTGTCTCGGGAGGGTGAGACAGGTTTGGGAGGGAGGGGTCCCTGTTCTTTCTGGCAGGTGTGGAATGTCGACTGAAATATAAAACGCTCTGATCTCTTCTGCATACAGGCATACCTCTGTGACGTCTTTATTTGGGCAGATGTGACAGTGGGAAGTTTTGTCAGCGTGAAAGTGGGCTCATGGGACACACACCTGAGATGGGACACACATCTGAGGTAAAGGCCCACAAACTTACCTGCGCCAGCTCCAAGTAGGAGAGTACTTCACCGTCGATGCCCACACCACTGACAGCAGCCTTGGTGAGCTCCTGGACAGCGTGCTGCTCTGGGGGAAGAGAGGGCAGGACAGGGTTAAAAATGCCCACCCCAAGCCAGCTGCCTGGCCTGGAGGGGCTGGTGAGGGACCTCTAGAGAAAACCAGGAAGTAATGGACACAGTTCTGGGCAGACACTAGAAATGAATCCAGGGCTGATTCAGTCTCCAAGCAAGGCACTTGGGTCTCTAGGCCAGCAGTTCTCAACCTGTGGGTCGAGGCCCGCTGGGGGGGGGGGGTAATCACACATCAGATATCCCTTATAGCAGATATTCACATAACAATTCATTACAGTATCAAAGTTACAGTTGCGAAGTGGCAATGAAATAATTTTATGGTCAAGGGGTCTCTATAACATGAACTGTGTTTAAGGGTCAGTGTTAGGAAGGTTGAGAGTCACCGTTCTAGAGGGTTCTGGCTTGCGTTTCTAGAATACTCAGAATCC
The DNA here is from genome assembly GCA_028551405.1 of Uromys caudimaculatus. NCBI lineage: Eukaryota > Metazoa > Chordata > Mammalia > Rodentia > Muridae > Uromys > Uromys caudimaculatus. The sequence goes on along the minus strand of CM052720.1, from coordinate 31,288,155 downwards.
GCCAGACCTTCCTGCTTCTGCCTAGGATGATAACCATGGGCCACATGCGACTATTTAAACTCAGATAGTTCATATTTAGCTCATTGGTCACACCAGCCCGGTTCATTGCTCAGTTAGCCACACATGCCTACCACCTTGGAATGTGCAGACCCGGGACGTATCCATTGCTGGAAGATGGTTCTACTGGACAGGGTGGTTTCTGGAAGTCTAGCACGCCTACAGGATCCTCTGACTCCAGTCAGGATTCAGAGTGCGTGTATCTTGAAAGACTGATTCACAGAGGACCAAGTCTACTTGGGGAATTAAACATTGAGGATATGGCTGAGTTGGTGCAGTGCTCGCCTACCGTGCCTGAAGACTCGGGTGTAATCCCCAGTGCTGCATGCAACAGGTGTGGTGGTCCACACCTGTGATCCTATCACTTGGGAACTGGGGGCAGAAGAATGAGTAGTTCAGGGATATCCTCAGCTACATTGTGAGTTTGGGGCCAGCCTGGGCTACCTGAGATACAATGTAGCTAAAACAATAAAATAAATACAAACCAACCAACCAAACAAGACATAGAATGTGAATATATATATGTTGGTCTCAACAGTTACAGACAGACTGCCAAAAGTTCAAGCTTTTGGATTATAAAGATGGAGAAGAATTTTGGTTCTAAGTAATAACACTCCACTTTGAGAGGGCGATGTCTGCTTAAGGGCTTGCACCCGGCTCTGGATGCTGGGGTTTTAAATTGTGGTTCTGAGGCGGGGGTGACTTTCTGTTGCCTCCGCTTGGGTAGTCTCCAGCCCCAGGTTAGCATGGGTGTGTGAAGTTTTGGTGTAGTCGTTTCTAGCTTTTGATAATGACAGCATCAGGGGTGCTGTGGTGGCTCCCCACAGCGCAGGCTGACCACTTTGGGTTTGGGTTACTGTTTACTCCAATTGCAGTTGATGATGGTGATGATGATGGTGATGATGATGATGGTGATGATGATGATGATGATGATGATGATATGATGAATGAATTTAAAAGTTGTGTTCATCCAGCCTCCGGCCAGTTCCTTGTTTTCTCAATTGTGTGGGCTTACTTTGTGCCTCTGTGCCCCATTCTGGTAATTTTTACACTATCTCCAGCTTCTAATTGTTATGAAATGATTGATACTGAACCTATATAACATGGTGGACTTAACAGATAAACACCGTGTGTATCCTGACTGCCCTACTGGCGGGCTTACACTTCCTGGTTCATCTCTCTCTCCGTAAGCCTTCTAATCCCTGGACATGGCTTCCCATGGCTTCTAACTCCAAAGATATAAATGATGATTTAAGTTTAGTACGGAGGGGCTGGAGAGATGGCTGAGAGGTTACAAGCACTGGCTGCTCTTCCAGAGGACTGGGGTTCAATTCTCAGCAACCACATGGCGGCTTACAACTGTCTGTAACTCCAGTTCCAGGGGATCCAGCACCCACCTTCACAGAGACATATATGCAAGCAAAACATCAACACACATAACTAATTTTAGTAAGAAAGGCATATCAAAAGCCAGGACAGCCCCACAGCTAGCTTGGCAGAGTGAAGAGGGTCTTGCCGCTGTCATACGAGAAAGTCTTACAGGTCTGGATAGAAGAGCAACCCAGGTACAACGTCCCTTCAGCCATGCCCACTCCAGAGCAAAGCCAACTCCCTTCAGTTCTACCAAGGTTGAAGGAAAGACACTGTCACCGAAATAGATGAATGGAGGTTAACATAGTAAGGGCCAATGAGGAGCTGTGACAAATGAGGAAGTTCCAGCTGCGGTCCCTGAGGAAGGCTCCCTACGTAAGACACCCTCGGCATGAACACGACAGCCTTGTGCTGAAGGAGGCACCATGCGGGGCCTTCGCAGCTAGAGAGACCTCCTCCTGGCTGGTTTCAAAGTCGCAAGGGGCGGCCCAACCGTCTTGCTGGGGGCTGAGGCAGCTGTTGGCTTTAGGTTAAAGTGGATCTTACTTCCTACATGAGTCTTGAGGCCTTGTTCCCCTGAGATCCCTAAAAGGCCTGGCAAAACTGGAGGGAAGAGTGTCCTGAATATCCGAAGCCCAAGGTCCTGGTTTCACTTCTGTTGTTGTGACCAAGCCCTCTGTCCAAGAGTGGCTTAAGGAAGAAAGGGCTTATTTATCTGCTTTACAATCTCAAAGGCAGAATGGTCGAATTGCACATGGTTGCAAAGACAACAGACTTTGAATATTATCTATAAACTCTCTGGTAAATGGGGGTGGGGGGCATGAGAGGTAACTCAGTCAAAACCTTTTCCATGTCGGCATGGGAATCCGAATTCGGATCCCCAGAACTCTTGCCGGAGCTAGGCCTTATGGCGGCTGCCTATGATCTGAACAGGAGGCAGAGTTCCCTGGGGCAAGCCGCATAGCTTGACTGAGACCCAGGTTCAGCAAGAGACCCTGCCTTAATAAGTAAAGTCGAGAATGATCAAGGAAGGTGCCTGATGTCAACTTTGGGCTGCCACACACATGAGCACACACGTGTATCAGCATCCATGTACAGGTGTGGCTACACGCACCCACATATGCAAACGTACGCACATACAGGCGAAAAAGCACAGGAGAACTGGACAGGTTCGGACATAATTGACTTCAATTTTGACAGACATTCTACTGAGGGAAAACTACCATCAAACAGGATACCCGTGTTACCGAGTGACCTTTTAGAAGAGAAGGGTCAGTTGGTGAGCCAAACGTTGCTATCATCTGGTCAGAAAAAACTGCCTCCACTACTGTGACCTTTAGCCCCACCTTCTCGACCAACTACGTGTATCAGGACCTAGGCATGAAGCTTCCACTGTGGCTAGAGGCTGAGAGGGTGGCTTGGCTTTATTTTATTTTTATTTTTTAAAGCAATCTTTACTACTACTACTACTACATTTTGGTGAAAGTTTCTCCATTTTCTAGAGGTAATGGTGGTTCACACTTAACAGACTGTTGCTTTGTTTAACAGTCACTGAGATACCAAGAATTTCATGCTGTAGTGGCCTGGGGCTGACACTGCTGTCTCTGAGGTGTGCTCACTCTCCAGGGGTGCCCACCTCCTACCTGGCTCTGTGTTCCTGAGCCCACACACTTGCTTACACACGCTGATGCTCTCTTTGATACAGCCTTCCTCAGCTGGGTGGACACACAGAACTACTTACGGCTAAATTTCCCAGTGAGGGCATCTGGGCTCCCTAAGTAACAGCAGGTGTGATGGTTAAATCTCTACTGTCAACAGGACAGGATCCAGGATCACCATGGAAACATGCCTCTGGGCCTGTCTTTGAGGATGGTTTGGGGAGGTTTGATCTTGGGAAGACCCACCCTGAGCATGGTCGTGCCATCCTATGGGCTGAGTTCTCAGACTTCGAGAAAGGAAGAAAAACAGCAGAGCCCTAGCATTCAGCACCCTGCTTCCTGGATGCAGATGCAGTGTGACCAGCTGCCTTATGCATGTGTGTGTGTAATATTTAATATACAACATGTAATATATAAGGTATATATTACATGTTGTATATTCTAGAAATAATACATGTATATATGTCATATATAATATATATTATATGTAGTATATGTAGTATATAACATATATTATATATTGACCTCCATAGCAAGGAAGCAAAGGGGCCAGGAGGGGACCCTGGGGGAGCTAGTTCTGATCCTCTATTCTCTGCCATTCTGTCAATATGCACATATATATATATAATGTAATATATTTTAATATTTAATATATGTTCTGTTATATAATATATAATTATAATATATAATGTGTCATATAATTTAATAATATATTATTATAATGTAGCTATAAAATTATTACATTTTACTTATAAAAAGATAAAAATATGTTTATAAAACATTATATTTATGATATATATATAAATTATGTAATAATATATAATAATATATATTATATTATAACTCTGCCTCCCAAGTACTGGGATTAAAGACATGCAACACCACCATCCAGCATACAAATTTTTTTGGAGATAGAGGTTTTTTCAAAGGGGTCTCGACCCACAGTTTGAGAACTGTAAGTCTAAATGCTTTGCTTAGACTCTGCACACCAAATACCACAGGTGACTGGAGGCGCTGGGGTGGGGAGGTTTTCGGATCAGTACCAGCAGGATTTTCTGTCGCCATGAGAGAGGCCTGGAGTGTGTTCACATGGAAGTTTTATTGGGGTCACTTCAAAAAGAAATCTTGCACATAGAAATCAACTCCATGTTATCAGTGTCAGAATTAATCTTTATCATAAAAACACGACCACGCTGACACCGAGTATTGACCAGGTTCAAGGTATCTGGCTCCAAGTTGCTTTCTGTCTATTAAAAATAATCCAATCTATCCCAGAAGGACAAACACTTGTGTAACCCTCGGATTGGAACTCATGTTTCAGAAAAGGGCATTCCCACTGTGGCTTCCTGGGGTGAATGTTTGAAGAGCAATACACTCATTTGGATCTATGACTTCAGTATACTGCAGAATTATTTTTTTCTAATTGTGATGTGATTCTTTCTTTTAAACTGGGGAAGAAACATGAATAAGAGGGAACTTTATTTCTAGGTAATTTGTGTGTACAGGGGCAAGGAAATTAATCTTTTATTTGAAGTCATCACTAGAAGGTATATTATGTGTACGTGTATGTGCACTTGTATGTCGTATGTCCTATATGTACAAGCCAACCTTGAATAGGATCGCTTGTTCTCTACTCGTTTTATTGGCTGAGTTATTCAGCCAGTTTTTACTGAAAGCCTGGTGTGCACAGACAATCCTCTCAGTGCAGGAAGAAGCCAGGAAATATGACAGCACGTCTCTACTTTCCCAGAACGGAGGTATCAAGCAAGCACAGGGGATTAGCGCCGGGACTGCTAACTGACACCTCTGGGGAAGGAAGCAGAAGGTTGAATGATTTAAAATGAGGGATTTAAATGCATGAATTCCACCCAGACCTGCTCCTTTTTACCAACTGAACCAATCTACAAGTTACAGAGAAGACTTCTGAGGTTAAGTCAGATCCACCCCCCACCCCCGAAGTGAACTTGACAATGTCAGAACATTTTCAGAAATAGTTGAAAGAGAAAGAAAACTTCTCAAGACCAAATACATGATGCTTACTGTGTGCCACCCAGTGTTCAGAGGACTTCCTATATCTACCATGGTCAACCTTCATGGCTTGGTGGCAGCTAATGTTCCCATTTTTACAAGAGAGGGAGAGAGGGAGAGAAAGAAAGGGAGGGAGGGAGGGAGGGAGGGAGAGAGAGGGAGGGGGGAAGGGAGGGAGGGAGGGCTGAGATACAGAGCTCAAGTGACACAAAGGACAAATCATGCAGCCAGAAAGCAAAGGGGCCAAAAGGGAAGCCTGGGGGAGCTGGTTCTTTCTGCTCCCTAGTCTCTGCCATGCTGTAGATGTTCCTCCCTCACAGGCTACCCCCAGGCACAGCACTTGTCATGGAGTAATGTTGACTCACTGGCTTGATTTCAGATTTTGTGGTCTGTATAAGACTCAGCATGTGTGTGGCGTGTGCCTCCAAAGCCAGGTGTCCATCATTGGGCATTTATGTTTTCATTGCCTAGCAGGGCCTAATCACAGAGGAGCTGTGGAGAGTTGCACCCATCTTAGGCTGGCTTCGACAATCTTAGTTTTGTTTAGGTGTCATTTTGATCGGCGTGGCTATCGGACACAAAAGTCACGGGCCTTACCTACGAGTGCAACCAAGTGTGTCAGGCAAAATCTGTTTGCCAAGGCAATTAACTCCAGGGGGTCCAGGTCCAAGTTGGGCGACAACTGCTTGGTGTAGAGGTATTCCAACACCGCCTGCATCGACATCTTGTTTATATTTGGGAGGTGAACCTGCAACAGTGTACAGAAGGCTCAGTGCTGCTGTAGGAACTGGGGGCTCGTACGGGATGCGGGGGAACTGGGGGCTTGTACAAGAAGTGAGGAGCTGCACACCTTCAGGCTAAGGGGCTTAGAAACATCCCAACCACGTGACCCTGTACTGGGCAATTACAGGTACATTGCTCTGAGGCTGTGCAGAGAGTGCCTGCCGTGGGTATTTATGGCTATAAACATTAACAGTTTGATTTGTAGGTGACAGAGTGTTGCTATCTGTCAGAGCCCGGTGCGGAGTTTTTAAAATGGCTATCTGGGCATATAAATCAGACAAACGGGTCGTAAATGTGTTACTACATTATTGGCCCTCCCTATCAAGAACCTGAGGGTATTCTGTTGTGGAGAGAGAAATCTTCTGGCAACGTGACAGATGTTGAGTTGCTGCTGGCCACGTGGCTGCAGACATGACAGAATCCTGCTCTCAGATGGCCAAACAGGCAGAAGGACTACACCAGCTGCCACGGTGACAGGCTGCGTTCCAACAACCCATCAGCATCTTCTGGTACTGTGTCTATACTTCAGAACTTTCTCCCACAACCACATGGGCCCAGAACTAGACATCTATCATTGGGCCTCAGCAGACCCAGAGTAGCCAAAGGGCTCTGCTGTGGTACATATGGAGACACTGTTTTAGTTGGGTGCAAAAGCCTTTGCCCCGTGTGCCTAAAGTTATTGTTATACGACACATGTTATACTTTCTAGGAATGACCTGAGGTTTCAGCCCTAGATGGGGGAGGTAGGGACACAGATCAGCAGGGATAAAAAGTCTATTTCAGTTCTTTGCCATCTCATGTGGTGGTTTGAATGGAAGTGGCCTCCATAGGCCCATAAAAAGTTGGCACTATTAGGAGGCGTGGCCTTCTTGGAGGAAGTGTGTCACTTGGGTGGGTTTTGAGACTTAAAAGCTCAAGCCAGGACCAATATCACTCTCTCTTCCTGTTGCCTGAGGATCCAGATGTAGAACTCCCGGTTCTTTTTCCAGCACCACATCTGCCTGCATGCTGCCACGCTTCCCACCATGTTGGTAATGGACTGAACCTCTGAAGTGTAAGTCACCCCCAATTAAATGTTTCCTTTATAAAGAATTGCCTTGGTCATGTTATCTCTTCACAGCAATAAAACCCCAACTAAGACACTCCACAAGGCAGACATGGTATAGAATGGCAGCCTCGTTTTTCTGATTGGAGTGTCACTTTGATAGAAGCTTCTGCATACAGCTTTCTACACACCCCATCTAATTTGATCCTACCATCTGTCTCAGGAAGAAGAGACTATTAATTTTGCTATTTTACAGACAAGGACACAGCAGTCAAGGAGGCTGAGTTTCATGTCCAAGGTTGGAGGGCTAGTCAGCGGGGACTGGGACTTAAGCCCAAGGAGTGCATTTCTAAAGTTCACGGGCTGAAATGCTGTGTAGACCGGGAGTCTCCTTTTGGCAACACTTTGGGTTGCAGAATGAGAAATCCTCTGATTTCACAAAGTTCTGTGAGCTAGAGTTCTAATTTGAAAGGATGAACCATTATAGACTTCTTAACGGTGGCAGTTAACAAGACAGAATAAAGCATATAAAATGTATCCCCCCTCAAAAATGTATGTGTATGTATGTATGCATGCGTGCATGTATAATGTGTGGTTGCAATTCTCTATATTCATGGTTATATCTGTGCCATAGGCTTAGTCGCTTCCTATAAAAACTCATGTAAAGAGGGGCTGCTGAGGACAAGCCCATGCACACACGTTCTGTGTGAGCTAGTGGGTGAGCTTTCCAGAAGAAAGCTATTGCCATTGTTGATATTATTCTCCTGAGCAGTCCGTCACCGGCCCCGTCAGAGGAGCAATACACTTCCAGGTAGAGTTATTTTGCAACATGTCATAGGGAAGACTCGGAACGAGCTCTTAGAAATATTAAGTGGTAGTTTATCCTCTGCTCTCAGACACAGGCATGGAAAACAATGATTCCCTGAAAAAGCTCCTGGTATGACCACTGACCGTCATTTCAAGTCCCTGGCTCGACCCCTGTGATGACAGAATGTGAGGAGTTGAAACTGATGTTATAATCTTAGACTAGCACTGAGCTAAGGTTGCCATTTGCTCCTGCTCTTCAATTGCCAGGACGGACTGTAACAACACATATTGGTTTACCTGTCACCTGCCCCCCAGTCCCTTCAGCTGTCACACCAGCAACAAGCTCTATGGGCACACTTGAGTGTTTGCTTATACACACATATATGCATAAAAGTATATGCGTTCATACTGTACCAATAACGGGTTGACGGGAGCTACAGTGTGAACATGTGGTGAGATTTCATCTCTAGAACAGTGTTTGGGTTCCTGGGAATTCTTCTAGGTACTTGAATGCTAAGATGCACAACTTTCAAATTTAACCCATTCGTAGTAAAAGCATCCATGTTTTAAAAAACACTAAGAGCCATAACGACAGATGTCAGGTAGAGAGTGTCTGCTGTCTCAGCTATTGATGGGGGGGGGTCTGCTCTTTTAGAAATGGAGGTGTGCAGTGTGTCTCTGAGGGGACAGGGTGAGAGTGTGTGGGCTGGTTCAGAGGTATGCCAAGACATGGCCCGGTGGGCACATGGGTAAGTACCCTGTGGCCCTCATCCATGCTAACGTTACTTCTTCACTGAGGCTGGGCTTTGAAATCTTTTAAGATTGCCTTAGCTGTGTTTGCTAAGGGAGCTTTCCGGGCTAATCACTGAGGACAAAAAGATCACTGGAAATACAGATGTGACAGGCATTTCCTAAATAGAAAGGAGTTGTTTCTGGGAACAGGGGACGAGAGTCCAGTGAGCATTGCCCTGGTCCCCTGTGTTCTCAGAACTGCTCTGATGTGTGTAATCTCCAGCGACCAGCTGCTTCCCTTTCGATGATATGACGTCAACACCTTTGAAGTGATGACTTATTTTGGCAGGTCATCTTAGGGACCGAGGAATGAGAAACACCAAACCCTTTGGTAACATGCATTTCTACCTCGTTGCTGATGGCTTTTTATTAAACAAAACAAAACAGATCCTGTTTCTGTGATCTCCACGCTTATAATTAGCCGTGTAGCAATAGGGAAGACCTGCTCATAGCCCTTGAAAACAACCGAGTGCAGAGCCACAAGAGATGGAACAGAGCCATCCACACCCCACCCACTCAAGGCAACTCCAGAAAACAGTGGAGTGACCAAAACACAAGAGAACTAACTGTACCCTCATCGAGGCCTCATGCTCCTCTTTAGTTGGTGTAACCTTGTCATTGTGAAGATTAGCTCAGACCATTAGGGCTGCCAATAGAGCCATTCTTACGTAGAATGAATAAATATTCCAGAACTAGCCCACTGCTCACTGTAACCCAGCATGTATTTGAAGCGAATGGCTTGCCAGGAGCCTCAGTGGGAAAGAATGAGGTTTACTGCTACATTAAAAGTAACGAAGGAAAAAAAAAAGGTAAAAAATGGTAAACTAGAAATGTCTTCTTCTATATTAAGTGATAAAGTAAAGCAGCACTCATGGCTCGCTGTCCTGTCTTTTACATACGTGTCTGAAGTTCCTCTCTGGACTCTGAAAAAAAGGAAATGGGCCAGATTTCAGGGGGTAAGTCAGAGTTCTCCAAGATAAAACAGATTAAATGATGACCTAGAAGGGCTGGGAAGATGGCTCCACAGCCAAGAACACTGGCTGCTCATAGGGAGGCCCGGAGTTTGACTGCCGGCACCCACATGATGGCCTGCACCCGTCTGTACTTCCAGTTCTAGGGGATCTGACGCCCTCTTCTGACCTCCTCAGGCACTGCATACATGTGGTACCTAGACATCCCATGCAGGTAAAACAGCCACGTACAAAAAAAGTAAAAATAAATCTTGAAAAGGAACTTTAAAGAGATGACATGGAAAGATGACTAGGGATGGAGCCAAGTCCTTTCTGGAAGACTTGGCGAACATTTCCCAAGGCTCTGTTCTCTCTGTGACCACTGCCACCTCCCTGTCTTAGATTAGAGGATGGGCTGGCAGCTTCTCCAGAGCTGTTACAGGACGAGCACCCTTACCCCCAGTGAGAGAACTTAAAGGTAGTGACAACATTTGCTGGGTACTGCATATGCTCCCAGCATGGCACGCACACTTCCATGCTTAGCCCATTCTTGGGAGGACACTCTCTTGCCAGTCTCCTCAAATAGATGAAGAAGGTTTAGAGAAGGCTGACCCAGGTCACAGTCACACTGAGATAAAAGTTTGAGAACACCTCTTCTGGTGGGTGAGTGGGGGGGTGGGGGGAGTTTTCCACCTAAAATGTCAACGGTGGGTGGCATTGTTAGGGATCATGGGATTTTTGGTGACATGGGGTTGTGTGGTTTTCTTTTTCCCCCCCCAGGGGCAGTAATCTCTGCCCTGTGTTAGTTTTAGTTAGCTTCAGTCCTCAGAGGGGAGAGCTAGGACTGAGTCCTTCCAGAACCCTGCTGAACAGGTGGCCACTTTTCCTGCTTGGGCTGCTCACCACATAAGGCATATGTGTGCTCACATATGTGCTGGTAGGTTTTGTTTTGGCCACCTCCACTGTACATGTTAATCTGGAGCGATTAGTCCCGTCTGTGAAGGGATAAAGGGGATTAGTATTCCTCCCCTTGGGTCAGTTGCTCTGTGACTGGGGTCTTGACCTTGATCGTCAGGTTCCACTTAGCATAACAACACGTAAGCTGGCGAGGAGGGGCTAGAAGGATAAGGGGCCCACACCAGAAAATGCCAGTCACCCCAGGTTAGAGGAAGGGGGAGCTACCCCAATCTTTCTCGTAAGAGGGCTAGACTCTGGTCAGCATCAGTGCCGACCAAGTCTATGGTGGCTAGCATGGACTAAATGCTCAGGAATTATGTCATAAACATGGGCTCCCGCACGCCTCACAGCCACATCTGGGTCTTGACTGAGTGCTTTACCGCGGAAGACTCAGAATGCAGAAGTCACTTGTTCCAGGCTGTCCAGCTTGGGCGTGAAGAGTTGTCTTGGGTCACAGGGCCCTTTTCTGTGGAGCTTCCATGCAATTGAGAAGCCTTTTATACCTTTGAGCACACAGGAGGGAGACTTTTAGCAAACCAAGAGACTGCCTGATTCCCTAAGGATGCCGGAAGAAGCTGCAGGGCTGTTTTCTGGGGTCTGAGTAGGCAGCAGCTGTGGTTTGTTCTGGAAGGAGGCAGATGGCCCAGTAACCTCATCCTCAGCCATTCCTGGCTTGTAACTCTAGGACTCTGTTTCCCTACTTGGAGACGCAAATGCAGGCTCCTGGGGCACTGTGGGAGTCCTCTGTGCTCCCCTTGGGAGCACCCCTTTTGAAAAGTTAGCCTTTGTTTTCAGTATTTCCTTTGAAAGTTGGAAGAGATGCTGAAATAAGCAACCCAGCCCCTAAGGACAATAACTTGATGGGGTGTCCCTCGTGTTATTTTTTTGTGGAAAAAAAAAGATGTTAAGGAATCTTGCAAAACCCAACAGAACTCTCCGCTTCACCTATACTTTGTTAGAAACGCTTGAATGGAAATTATTTTTCAGCAGTGCTTGTAGAAAGATAAAGACAGTGTTTTTTGAGAGACTCCCTGAGACATTCTAAAAAGGTTTTTTTTTTTTTTTGAGGATAGGACCCATCTGTCCAGTTAAGGACAGTGCTGGTCCTCCATTGACTGAGAATCTTTTTACTTCCCCAAATTTCTAGAAGACAGGCTCTTATACTTGCTTTTGATAGTATCCTGCCTGCTGATGTTTGTTAGAAAGTATGACCGGTCACAATTCTTTAGTGGAAGAAAGGTGTAATAATGTATCCTTGTGCTCTCCCACGAGTGACTGACAACCTACGACTCCTCATGACTTCAGACACAGCAACTGTCTACACAGCAAGTCTCGTGCTAAAGAACAGCCCAAGGAACTATCTCATGGAGGCTGGTAAAGGGGAGCCATCTGGGCTACTTAAAACATTCTGGGCTTTCCAAATGTACGTACCTCACTGTTGGTGCTTTCCACAAAGGACCCCCCGAACATGGCGGCCATCCACTCACAGCTACAGATCAGCAGTGGCTTGTGGGCCCTGATGGCTCCGTCATCCAAGGTAAAGGTCACATCTGCCAAGGATCAAGGGAACAAGACTGTAAGCCAGCTTTGCAGGGGTCCACCCCAGCCTTCTGCTCTGGGTACATCCATTAACCGGAACCTCTCTCTCTTCCGGGCCTGCCAGTCTTACTTCCATCTGTCTCCCACATCAAGGAGTATACACTGGAAAATTGTACACAGGATCACAACCCAAATTCTCAGAGCCACAACGTAGCAGAAAGGAGAGAATTATCTTCTTGTGTTTTCTATTTTGGGTTTGTACAGCTTTTGATACATGCACAAATACATAATGACAATCCTGGGGCCAGATAGTGAGTTTAAATGGGAAATTCGGGTATTATTTCATAGGTACCCTGTGTACACACCCTGCAAGTAATTTGTCAACACTAGACATGGTTCCTGTTTAATTTACTCTACAGTTGTAAGACAGACCTTTGTATTAACATCCATGATTGCGTCTGTATCACTGTGCTCAGGGTTTGAAATAAATGTTTTCACTTTCATTTTTGTCCTGTCAGGACAGGCATGAAGTTTACCACACGCTGACACTCAAAAAGTTGGAGTTTAGAGCATTTTGGGTCTTGGATTTTCAGGCTAGGGATGGATGTTCAGCATATACAAGGCCTGAATATCTCTCTCTCTCTCTCTCTCTCTCTCCCCCCACCTCTCTCTGTGCACGAGTTCGCGCACACACATGCTCGTGCATGCGCGCGCACGTGCACACACACACATGCATTAACTGAAGGTTATGGTCACTTCACTCCCAATTTATCATGAAATGTCTAACAACCACAACACTTTAAGGACGTGTGCCATGATTTATTGTAGCTAAGAAGATAGAACAATGTTCGGATGCCACCCATTTTCCAGCTCAGATGTCTCAGTTACCCCTGAGATGACCACCTCTCTTCCATACACTCGACCTAGGAGGACCCTGCCCCTGTCCCCGCCTCCGCCCGCGCCCCCCCCCCCCCCACCTTGTCTGGGCAAGTTAGAGAGGCGTCAGCTTTAATGGATGTCTACCAGCTAATCTAGTACCTATTCCGCAAACACATTCTTTTCAGTAACATTCTGGGCTGCTTCCACACCATGGCAACCAATGTTTGTAGTAAATGTTGCTCTGTGCTTTGTGATGAACAGGGTGACTCAGGATCTGTTCTTGTGGAATTCTATGGCAGGGATTATGGAAGACAAACGCGAGCTCGGGAAGGCAACTTTTTACTGTAGACTCTGCTTCCACCCCTCCCCACTCCCAGCCCCTGCATACGGAGATAAAGATTTCGGAATGAAAATAGTGTAACTGTATCAGACAGAGTGATGTGAAGGTCAGTACATCAGACTGGAGGCAGTCTCCAGAGAGCTTGTTTGTGGAAGGACCCTGAGGACTGTGCGTGTCAGTTATCCAAGATGGAAGAAGAAAGATCAGGGTCCAGGAGTGCAAGGGCAGAAAGCAGACTAGGTCCTCCCCGGGGGTGGGGGTGGGGGTTGGGGTGGGGGTGGTAATGCAACTTCCTCTGGGACTTCAGTGACCTCAGGACCAGAAGTCAATGATACAGGGACAATGGAGCGGAACGAAACAATGGACAGTGGTCATCCAACAGATCCGGAAGGGGTGGGTAGTAGAAATTGCAAACATGAAGCCCCTGGAGAGAGGCTCAGGGTCACCCACTCTACCCTGTGACTGCTGAAGGACTAGGTTTCTGCAGTGACAAGGCTTGGCTTCTGGTCCTCACTCTTGACACTTAACTGACTTAGTGACCTGACCCCTCAGGTCCTTGTTTCTCAACCTCTGCAAAGTAGAAAGACCACCTCTGAGGTCCGATAACAACTAGCAAAGGTAAAGGTAATCCCTACTATCTTTACCAGGTCTCACGCCCAGCCCCCACCCCCACCCCAGCCCTCAAAGGCTTCCATGGCTCCCTGGGGCCCTGCTCACCGGAGAAGGTGCCCTTGCTGAGACATTCTTTGATCCGATTGGCTTTCCTGACGTGGAAGGCTTTCGTGATCTCCTGGTTCATAAAGGCCTCCTTGTTCATGATATTCTCCACCATCATCCTGAGATCAAACATCTCCAGGACCTCCGCCATCTGAGCCAGCCCCAGCAGATCTTTTTCCTTTTCATCCAGCTGCCCAGAGTAGAGGAATCTCAGCAGGGTCCGGAAAGGGCCTGACTGCATGGACGGGTCTAGCCTGACCACAGTCACTGGGCCCATCCTCTTGGAAATGGGGTTGACCCGCACCTCCCTGTGCATGCTGACAAACCCCTTGCTCCAGCCGGACAGTGTGTGTGCCTCGGAACCCGAGGCTTCGGTCTGTGAAGCCAGACTCTCCGGCAGGTCCTGGCCCGAAGATTCTCCTGGATCAGCCTGAGGGGTCCTCTGGGGGCCCTCCTTCCCTTCCTCGGCTGATCCAAGACTCTGCGTCCGCCCCTGAAAATCCCTGCATGGCACCTCCTCACCAGCTCCTCCACCCCAATCAGGGGTTTCTTCACACTCCATTAAAAAAAGGTCGTAGAATTTGGAAGAAGAGGTAGCGAGGTAAATGCGGTGCGCAAAGATGTTCTCCTGGTTATGGAGAACGAAAAGGACGTCAGCACACAGGGGGTTGTCCAGTAAACAGGCGGCGTCGCTCGTCCCGGCAGGCGGACACTCGGGGACCTTGATGACCGGTGGAGGAGCTTTCGGAGGTAGGAAGGGCGCCTGAAGCAGAGGCTTCTGGACTTTTTTCAAGTGGGATTTCCAGAACTGCAAGTGCCGGCGGGAGATGAGGGCTGCGCGGATGGCATTGTCGAACACATCCTTGATGCCAAACTGGTCAAACACGCTGGTCTCATAGTACGGGATGCCAAGCTCTTTCGCCACCTCTCGGCCTTTTTCTGGGGGCAAAATGTCACCTCTCTTTATGGGCCTGAAAAAAGAAAATTAAGTAAATACATACAATCGGTTTTCTTTGAAGGAGGAAAGAGGAGGAAGAGTGTCTGAATTCCCAATAGAGTTAGTTATACAATTAAAATCCCATGTACTTCTTAAATTTTTTGTGTTTAAAATCCTGTAAGGCTCTTGAAAATGCATAATGAACGGTCACTCCAAGATAAAGGATTTATGGCCATAGTAAAACATATGTTGTTAGTAGTAACTGTGGTAACAAAAGTATTGGCTTTTGTTACCTATGTGATGTTGAGCAAGTGGTCTAACCTCTTTAAGCCTTGATTTTCCATCTTTTATACATGACTGGCAACCCTGGTAAGCATGGGCCCGTATAGAAGGGGCTTAAATAGGATAGTGAATACACTGAGCATTGTTCTCTGTAGACCGGAAGCGCTTGATAAAACTTATCACTACCACGCCCAGTAGTGGCACACACCTTTAACCCCAGCACTCGGAGGCAGAGGCAGGTGGATCTCTTGAGTTTGAGGCCAACCGGTCTACAGAGTGAGTTCCAGGGTATCCAGGGCTACATGGAAAAACCCGTCTCAAAACAAAACAAAACAAAAGTTATCACTACCATGTCCGTCTTTATCATCACGTTTCTTTTTTTTTTTTTTTTTTTTTTTTAAATAACGTCAAAATGTACCCGCTTCTACTATCTGGGAGTGCTATGAAGTGCTAATTCAGTCTGTAGTGAGAAGAAACAGGTGAGAAGCTCAACGGCCTAGAGCACATCTACAAGCTACTAGAAACTTCTACTATGTGGTTAATATCCAGACTTCCCACCTCTTGGTTCAGTGATCCATGTCCAGTGGCTTCTAAAGTCTCTCACTTGGATTCATGAATCCTTTCCTGTATCCCACCCCCCATCCGCCACATCGGCCTTTTCTTTGGACTGGTACCCGAGTCTCCTAGCTGGCCTCTCAGGATCTGCACTTGTAGCTCAAGAGTTCCCCCACTGCAAGGAAAGTATTAAAACAGCACTGGTAAGGCTCAGCCTGCAACTCTGTGTCAGTTTCTCCTGTTTCCACAAAGCCAGTGGAGCAAAGCCCTCCCTTTTGGTCTGGCGCACAAAACTCATTTACAATTTAATCAGATCCAGGAAGGCCAACGTAAGCAGCACGGTGCTGGGCTCGTGGTAATAGCAGGGAGAGATTCCAGAGCAGACAAGATGCGATTTGCTACAATTCTCTACAATTCTTCAAGAAACACAACCCTCCATTCTGACAAGTGCTCTTGCAGACTGACCTTTTAAACACTTTGCCTTTGATGCCAAAAGTCATATGCTTCCCAGGCCTTGGCCCAAGGGAACAATGACAAGACTGGATGGAATTTGGATTTGAAGACCTGGACTGAGGCAGAGAAGGAGGGAGGGTGGATAGACACATCTCAGGGTGCTGACAAGGGTGGAAAGATCCCAGGGAAGAAGGTCTAACTTTAAGGCTCTTTCTGTGGGCCTTGGATAATCTTTGTCCTCGGGGTTGGCTTGAAATTTGCTAATTGATTAACCCAAAGCTTAGGGCTAATACCCTGCCTCATGGAATCTCTAAGTTGTTCTGTTCTGTCGGCTGTTTGGACAGCTCTACTGTCCTCTCTTCAGTCACCCCCACCCCCGGGTGATTCTGGACATTCCATTTCTAGTCTATACATGTTAGAACAGAGGGATCGTGCTGACCGAATGTGACCTGTTCTCATGAATTTGATCCAAGATGTACCAGAAAGCACCGGAAACGGCCTAAGACTCTCATACACCATTGCTTCCATAGCATACAAAGTGTGACCCAGAAAAGGTTTTTGTGGTACACCAACTAGGTTAATGCTGAAGCGAGGCATTGCAATCAGGATTCTGTGGGAATTTTGCCCTTCAGCAGAGGATATGGGTACAAAACAGACATAATGGTTTTATACAAAAGTAACGTCTGAGAGCACAGGTTTTTAAAGTTTTATTGGTTTATGTACTTTATCAATATGAGAATTTTGTCTGCGTGTACACTCCAGAAGGGGGCATCAGATTTCACGGGACTACAGTTACAGATGGTTGTGAGCCACCATGTGGGTGCTGGGAATTGAACTCAGGACTTCTGGAAGAATAGTCAGTGCTCTTAACCATTGAACCATCTTTCTAGCTCTGAGCATAGGTTTTAAAAAATTCTTATTTTTCTTCCCCAAAATTGGTATCCACAGAGTGCACAAAGTAAAAGAAATCATCTACTCTTTTTTTTTTTTTTTTTTTTTTTTTTTTTAGATTTATCTAATGAGTACACTGTAGCTGTCTTCTGACACACCAGAAGAGGGCATCAGATCCTATTACTTGGTGGTTTTGAGCCACCATGAGGTTGCTGGGAATTGAACTCAGGACCTCTAGAAAAGCAGTCAGTGCTCTTAACCACTGAGCCATCTCTCCAGCCCTACTTTTTTTTTTTTTTTTTAAGTCTGACACTTTGGTAATATAAGGACTAGATGCATTAAAAAAGCCATGTTTGCTTTTTTTTTTTAATAGGTGTTTTGCTCCTTTTTGAGGCAGGGTTTCACTGTGCAGCCCTGGCTGACCTTGAACTTGCTACATAGACCAGGATGGCCTCAAACTCATGGAGATCCACCTGCCTCCACTTCTCAAGTGCTGGGACCACAGGTGAGCCTCATCATACTCAGCTCTCCCTGATTTTTAAACAAAACTGGACACTGGCCGAGGCCTAGAGCTATGGGCTTGAAATCCCAGCTACTCAGGAGGCTGAGGCAGGAGGATCACAAGTTCAAACCTTATCTATGCTACAGAGTAAGCTATGGGCCGGCCTAAAAAATTTAGTAGGATACCCTCCCTGTCCCCCCTCCCCCGGCTTGAGATAAAGAGTGAAGAGAAGACCAGAGATGTTGCTCAGATAGAGTGTCTCCCTCGAATGTGGAAGGCTTTAGCTTCCCTCTCCTGTACTGCACAAAATATTAGGAGTCAGAAAAATACTAGCAGTACCAAAACCAATCTAGACATGGTTGAGGGAGTGAACGCTCATTTGTTAGCATGCAATACTGGCCCAAACTGGGGCTGATCATTCTGAGCTTTAGTTTATTCTAAGTAGGCACAATCGAAAGAATGAGATCATTTTAGGTGGCTGACATTTTGTATAGGGCTTTATTCAAATACAGTACTTTATCCAAAGCACTACCATACACCCCATTTCATACCAGGGAATTCCTTCCAGGCACTGGCCAATCGTCTTATGAGACTGGACTCGAACGTGAGATTATCAGCACAGTAGCTTCAGGATGAATGGCTGACTGAGTTTGCTAAAGCTTATGACTCATAGGTGTAGCCTCGGGGGGCCACTGAAAATCTGAGGTGTCTGCAAGCTCTGTTTCCTCACCCAGGTGCCAGCCAAAGGCGGGGTCCTCAGCTTACCTTGCTAAGGGGCGTCTGGCCCGGTTAACAGCCTCCAGGTCAGCGTAGCGGAGGTCTAGCTGGCAGCCAACCAGGACGACAGGCGTTCGAGGGCAAAAGTGCTTGATTTCTTGATACCACATAGTTTTCACATGATTTAGGGAGTTGGGATTCGCGATGCTAAAGCAGAGGACCACAACATCGGACCTGAAAGGCAACCGCAGAAGAGGCTCACACGTGTCTCTCTAGCCCTCATGGTCCCTCTCTCTTGTCCCGCTTATTTAATGCCATCATTTCACAGTTAAAATAATATTTGAAACCAGGACTGGATATTAAACCCATCTATGAGTCATGCAGACAGCCTGCTAAGCCTCCCACCTTCCAGCCCGGACACAACCCCGTGGCTCTTTTTCACATCTCACCGTGGAATGTGGATGCGTCCCCCCCCCCCCCTGAAGTGTTTTTATCCCTCCCCTCCCCCCAAGAGATGGTCACCCAGAGTAGTTCAGTCCTGGAATTCCCAACATGCCGGAACTATTTCTGCTCTCGAGAAATAGTTGCAAGATGAGAGGAAACGATAAAGACTACCTTTCACCCACTTAATAAAACACAAAAGGCGAAGATGACCCGACCCAATGAGAGAAAGCAAACAGCTGGTGAGGAGGTCAGCGGTATTTGCCGCATGGCGCCAGCAAATACAAAGAAGGATGTCGGCCCTTCTTGCTCACGCACACAGATACAGAGCACAACCCCTTTCTTATCTGCTTCCAAACAGACAAAACCTGACTTGGCAGGAATTTTGTTTTTTTGTTTTTTTTTAAACTAGGTGTAAAGTAAGAAAATGAAGTAGATTAAGGGCCGATAAAGTCAAACAATACTGGAAGCAGACCCCTCTCATGTTACAGGTGATCCACAACGGTACATGGAGAAAAGAAGAAAGAAAGAAAGAAAAGGCTTCTACTTAAAATTGAAGCCAGGAGCTTCTATTTTGACAGTATAACTTACCGGTGTAAGACAGGCTGTTCAAATATGGTCCTTGATGGTAGGTGGCAGGCGGGGATAATAACCCCCCTTCTATGTTAAAATGTGCTGAGTGATGATTTTTTTGTAATTTTTTTTTTTTTTTAGAATAGCCAGGCAGGGGAATCAAGAACAGGAAAGGTTATTCTCAGGGAGTTGAGGCTTGCTTACCAATAGACTCACAGCTTTATGAAATGTTAATTTATTACCTTTGTTGTTTATGTAATGGAAAGAATCAAGTCTATGAATAAAAAAATACCCTTCTTAAATCATTAATGAGCTCCTCTTCCTACATATCAATGGGGGCAAACAAATATATGCAGGCAGCCGTAAAATTTCTAAAAATAATCATTTGCGATGCGGACCTCTGCAGGGTACTTTTATTAAATGAAATTTTCAAGTTGAGTCTTTCCCTGTATTTGCCTCAGTCGGGGGAGGGGGCTGGAGGGGGGGATTGCACCAGACATAGCAAACGGAAAAGTCACAAGTTTAAGATGCTCTTGAATTACAATAGAAAAGCTAGGCAGGACTCAATACAGATTAATGTATTGCTCTGCATAACTAGGCTAATCTCAAGTATCCTAATTGAGTAAAGATGCTATCAAAGGTTTCTGAATGCTGATCCGAGTAGAAATATGAGTAAATATATAAATGAAAAGGAGAGGTAACTTGTCTTTGAGATTCTGATTTAATTACTAGGATATCCTGTGCTCAGACTTATTTCTAATCAGCATAAATAACAGTGTCCAGTAACATGGAGAATGTTTTGAATATTACTTTTCTTTTTTTTAAAACAGGCTTAGTTTTCTGTTATTCACCTCCCTGTTTATGTTGGCTATCTCATGAAGTCCTGCTATAAGTTTCGTTCTGATCAGAGAATAAAGCCACCACAGAATTTCCAGCATACTGAGAATAACACCCGTGGTTCAGCATCTTGGACAAAGAATTAAGCAAATGCATCCATCCATTGTCAAAACTGAGGGCGCCTGTGTGTGTGTGTGTGTGTGTGTGTGTGTGTGTTTGTGTGTAGTATCTATTGTATATTTATTCTAATTGGTGCCATCAGTTTCCATGTTAGGGCATGCAGCTGTGAGGAGAATCATTCTACACATAGAAACTTCATTTCTATGACAGACATGTAACTAAATGTCAATTCTGCCATCTAATTTTATGAGGTAGCAAATGAGGTTTTAAAATCTGAGCTGGCTTGGTTGCCAAGGTAACCATGAGATCACTCAAGTCATCAAACACATAGGAGCTACTCTCCAGATGACCCAACAGTCAAGCCCAGACAGGACCTACGGTAGGGGTGTGTGATGGTAGCAGACAGATGGAATCTTCTGATAGCATCACAATTCTGTGACACAATGCAAGTCCAGAGGCACCAGTGTCTTACCATGTTGCTTTGGCATCTAAATGTTTGAAATCTGTGAGGGAATTGGGGAAAGATCTGAAAATATGTTGCCTCAAAATTTAAGAGTAACTTAAATAGGGACCAACACTATCATTGATGTTAAAATAACACAGGGAATCAAAATTTTTATGTGTATCTTAGGATGAAGTTTTCCTTTTCTTTTCTCTTCTCTTCTTGCCTAGCCGCTACGAGAAATGTATCCCCATTATTTTACACGGAAGTCAGTTAAAAGCGAGATTATGTTTTAACTATTCGCTTGCTCTCGTTTAACCCAAGTTGATCTAAATACAAACGGGGGAGAAGCCTGGTGTGTGCTCTCAGCAGAATTCTCTTGGAAGGTCTTGCCATCCAGTGGACAAATTCCGACAGAGAGAGAATCGATGGACAGAGATGCCTGACACCTCTTCCCAAAAACCCTTTCCCAGCTGGCAATATAGCAGCATCCTCTGTGGTCTAAGCACCCACTAAAATCAAGTCACTATTCAGAGAATACCATTTATTCCTTCTAGATTCTCAGCCCCCTCCCCCCATTTTTTTTTTTAACCTAGTTCAAGAAGGCAGGAGACAGGCAGCTAAAAATAATCTCAAGTTTTGGGCAGGATTCCAAGGAGTTTAGAGATATGTATTCTTGCATGGGGGCTGCTCAGTGTCTGACATGAATCTGCATTTTAAAATGCCTCCCCTACGGAAGATAAAGGAGAGAGACAGCTTCTAGAAGCTTCTAGAAGTTCTGTCTCCGTGTCTCTGTTACTGTTTTGTTTTGTTTGGAGAGTGGGTTTAAAAATAATTGTGGAGGGTGTGAGGAGGATGTGTTCACAGACTTGGCAGAGTGGGCTGTCTGGAAATGACCTCAGGGTCTATTTCAGTTGTAGAAAGAATGGTAGGATTTAAATGGAATCCCCCAGCTTACCTGGGGTTGAAAACTCGGGAATTCATAGACAAAGCCCTGAGTATAGTGAACTTTAAACCCCCAAATTTGAGTAGTGAAAAGATGCGTATTGTATTGATTTTTATTTAAAAAATATGACTGTGGGATAAATGGGCTTATTAAAAAAATTATGACTGTGGGATAAATGGGCTTATCAAACAAAGCCAGAAACACACACACACACACACACACACACACACACACACACACACACACACACACGGGCTAAGAATATGCATCCTTCTGTTCCTTGGCACATTGTGTGTGTGTGTATTTAAGGGAAAAAAAAACAATTTCTTATTCCTAAAGAAGAAATATCAGTATATTTCTCTTGGGTACTAGCACATCAACTAATGTTCACGAAGTAATATTTTGATTGTTTTAACTCCAAATTGGTCTAAAGTCAATGTTAGAGCAATTGGGTGTGTCCAGCCTCAGAAAAGAGAGACAGGAATGGGTGAGGGACCAAGTCACCCAAGACTGTAGGGGCCAAGGTCAACCTTGGTTGTCTCTCTTTTTCTTTATATGTTAAATAAACCCCAGAACATTTTTTTTTTCTTCAGTTCTCTTTTGGAGAAAACACTGGCCAAAGCTAGCTCTCAAGGGCTGTTTTTTTAAGTACAGGGAAGTGGTGGGAACAGACTGGAAAAGCTACCAGAAGCTTAAAGGCAGTGACTGTTAGTAATACAATTTCTAAGTCCTTTCCTACCACAGAGGGTTCCCCATCTCTGCTGGGCCCAGCCTTGCCACAGCTGTCCCACTGAGGGGGCTCTGGGCCTGGGTTTCCTTATCCGGTTAAGTGAAAGAAAACTCCCCCAACCATCTTTTATCTAAAAACCTCATGTCAAACGTAAGCATATTGCACTTGGTGTCCAACATGCAGGGAGTAGGGCGGCCACATACCCTTCTCCAGTGTGTGCAGCTCGGCGTGGATCTTGTGCAAGACTAACATTCGAAATTTAGAAGCTCCATGTGATATTTTCCTAAGTTCTGTATTGGGCCGCCTTCTTTTAATTGTCTATGCATTTTCTTGAGACTTTTGTTCTGTGGTCAGTATAAGTTACCATTGCTTCTACCTACTTAACTTTTCTAGGAGGGACCCCCATGATCTTTACACAGATGAGGGTCATAGTCACAGCCAAAAAGGCTTTCTTTGCCAGTGTACAGGAGTCCACCTCTAGCCAAGATTGAAGCAAGGAGATCCTGACCTCCACTCATGGGCCTGTGAGCTCATGTTCCTTGCTGATAACTGAGGTAGGTTCTTTCCAGAAACGTTTCCAAACCATTCACTTTGACCACATACCTCTCATGCATTATACTCTGACAGTGTTATGCAAACAGACACATTGACACAGCAGGGAACATGGTGGAGGGTTGGAGCCTGTGGCTCTGGGTTTTAGTAGGGGAGCAGCCTGGGTATATGAGATGTGGAGGGAGTTGTCAGAGATGGTACACACGACTGGGCTGGAGATGGATGGCTGGGGAAACTCGAACTCATGAAGGATGGACAGGCCTGTTGGAGGGAGCGCCTGGTTGGGAGTTCTGGGGAGAGCAGGGCTAAACCATGCAGGACCCCGATGTGAGCGGAGAAATCAAGCCAATACTTTACCAAGAGCAGTGAGGCTTCTTTAAGGTACAGATGTTATGTGGGGGAAACTGTCAAAACATCCTGAAATATATCCAGATTTGGGAGCAATTAGCATGCGTGACTACTTCTTCCAAGATTGTAAATGCAGTTTTACCAGGAAGCGACTCGTTACATCTGGCTCCCTCCACCCAACAGAAATCTGGCTAAAACAAGGCATGCTCTTAAGAGTTGGCAAGTAGCATCCACAGCCCACCAGTGTGGGTTGCAGACAACAGTGGAATTTCAAAGATGGCTGGTTCCTTCACCCTGGTACAAATGGTACAGCAGTTAATGGCCATACCAACCGAAGCGGTCGCTATCATCACAGTTAAAACTTGATCACTAAGGAGGATTTAGAACAACCTGCGACATACACCTTTGGCTATGGCTGTGAGGGCAGATCTCTGAGTTTAACTGGGGTGGGGGGAGAATACCCGCCCGGAATATGGATGGGGGCTGGGGCCTCAAACTAAATAAACCCCCGAGAAACCAAGCTGAGCACCAACATTCATCCCTCTCTCTGTCACGTGACTATGGACATTCTTGTCACCACAGTTTGAGCCGCAAAGGTGCCGTGGCAGACTGTCTCCAGACTGTGAGCCCAAACAGACCCTTCCTCTGTTGAGTTAGTTTCTGTCAGTAGTTTTGTTGCCACAGTGAGAAAGCGACAAATGCAGCTATCATCTATCAGCCCCCCCATGCGCCTTCCCCCCCCATGATTTGTTCTACAGAGTGGTCTTACACTTCCTGTAGTCATTACCAGAAGCAGAATGAGGGTGAGGTTGAGTGAAAACCCATCAGCCTATTACAACAAATGGTCTCAACAGCCTCACTTAATGCCTGACTGACAAACAAAACAAAACAAAAACAAACAAACAAACAAACAAACAAACCCAACCCTCCTTGATTGGCAGGGGGAGGGAAGCCGAAGGGATGGCGTCTCCCAACTCCCAACTCTTCTGCTCTTGGCTCCTCTTTACTTTTCCTCTAAGCTAAAACCCAGAGAAGCATGTTTCCTGTGCCGAGCGAGGGGTAAGGTCAGTAGCAGATCCAGGAAATCCTCCGTGTCCCTGGCAGTGCCGGGTGGGAAGTCTCTGGGATTAATGGCCAGGACTCTTAGGAGACGAAAATGTCAACCAGCCACCTTTTCTGAGCATGATGGGAAAGAGAGATTTTTGTCCAGGCTTCTCAATAATCCTCTTGAGTCTGTGAGGTCCACCGGGCTTGCTCTGGGCCTCATCCTGTCTCTGTGGGCAGTCATCTCGCTGTTCCTTCCATACATAGCAGTGACAGCCCACTGCATACCAGGCTCCCTTGGAGACACTGGGGACAACTGTCCTGGCTGTCTTTCTTTTATCATGCCTGCCCAGTGGAGGACAGACACAGCTAGAAACAAGAGAATTGGATGCTAGGTAAAGAGCCAATCAGGACACGGAACAGAGAAAGGGGGCGGGGGCAGAGCTGCTGGAGGTGAGACCTCTGAGGAGGGCCTCTCTGAGGTTGATGGTCTAATAAAAACTGAAGGGAGGGAGGGGCCAGACATGCCTCTGTGGGGACAGAAGGGTTCAAAGCCACAGCTAGTGCAAAGGCCCCAAGGCAGGCATGCCTCGGATGCTTCCCTGAGGGAAGAGACACATTGCGGGTGTACAGTGGGGAGGAGGAAGACAGAAAGGAAGCAGAACCACAGAGAGGCTGAGGTGGGAGGATTCTCAGGGGTGGGTGGCTTTGGCTTTTGCCGAGCTGTGGGCTCCCGAGTAGAGTTTCTAAGTGGAGCGGCAAGCTATAATTTCTGGTTGAATGAGCTGATGTCACTGTTAAGATGGCATCAGATTTCACTGGTGATGGAGTGGCCAAAGGTCAGGGGTCAGGAAGAGAAAGTACAAGCAGAAAGCAGGGGGCCAGAGAAGAGGCAGAACCTAAGGTCTGTGGGGACATCCTCGCTCAGCCTTGGGAGGAGAACACAGTGCAGGTGGTATGGGGGACTGCAGAAGGTTGTGCTTGAATGTCCAGGATGGGACCAAGAGGCACAAGAAAATGTCTGGCAAGCTTACCACAGCACTGTTATAATTTGTGCCACTAACTGTCCACAGTACCAGGAGCTAGTCCATTTTCAGGATTCCTCCCACCATGTTCACCAGATTGGTTTATATCTCATTGAAAGGCCTGTGAGGTACCCAAGAGTACAATGCTAGGGGTACACAGATGTCTGCAGACTTCAAGTCTAAAAGAAACGAAACGAGGCTAATGAAGTCAGGCAGGGGATCGACTGGAGTTTTTGTAAGGAATGAAAACAGAATGTGAGTCCTTACAGTTCTTCAGACTATTGTTCCTGGAAGCCCGCCATGGGATGTCTTAGGGACATGAGCAGAGGTTAGCCAGTTAATATGCTTTCTTAAAAATTACTTGAATTCGTCTTAAAAATCTGTTGGCTGCTTTCCTAACTCTGGAGGAACAATGGCTGCAGGATTCTCTTCCAGCAGTGAGATTCTCTCCAGAAGCCAAAGAAATGTAAAGAAAGGGAGCAGGTTGTTTTTTGGATTGATTCTTGGAGATTACAACTAGATTAAGGCTCAGAGATGCCCTCAATTACAAAGACTGTCTTGCTTTTAAACACACACACACACACACACACACATGCACATATACAGCAGACACCCACCCACCACAGACAGACATACATACAACACACACATATCACAGACAGGCACACACAAATATACATAGACACACACAGAGACAGACACATACATACACCACAGACAGACACACAAAACACACACATACCACAGGCACACACAAATATATGGACACACACAGACATACACATATCACAAACAGACAGACAGACACACATACACAAAACACACACATAACACAGACAAACACACACAAATATACACAGACCCACACACACATCACAGCCAGCCATCCAGCCAGCCAAAGCATACACACACCCCACAGACAGGCACACACAAACATACACAGACACACAGACACACATACACCACAGACATACATACTAAACACACACATATCATAGACAAGCACACACAAATATACACAGACATACACAGAGACAGACACACACACTGAGGCATAGACACACACATACATCACAGACAGACAGACACACAAAACACACACACCACAAACAGGCACACACAAATATACACAGACACACATACCACAGACACACACACATAGACACACACACAAAATAGACACACACCCCACAGACAGGCACACACAAACATACACAAACATTGACACACACACACACAAATACCACACATACCAACTAAATGAGTCTGAGGCCAGTGGGGTAGGTTTAAGAGACAATTCACTATTTTGTCTATTTTATTTCTCTTCTTGCAGCCTAGGAATGTGTCCTTTGCACAGTTTCCTGGGCTGGGGCAGAGGTTTGAGGAGAAGAGCGTAGCAGAGTTCCTGGCTCACTTTAGGAATGTGTGTCCTGAGTGACTGGTATTAAGAGTTGCTGGTAGGCCGGGCAGTGGTGGTGCACGCCTTTAATCCCAGCACTTGGGAGGCAGAGGCAGGCGGATTTCTGAGTTCGAGGCCAGCCTGGTCTACAGAGTGAGTTCCAGGACAGCCAGGGCTACACAGAGAAACCCTGTCTCGAAAAAAAGAAAAAGAAAAAGAAAAAGAAAAAGAAAAAGAAAAAAAAAAAAAAAAAAAAAAAGAGTTGCTGGTAGGTTATTAAACTTACCAGGAAGAATCTGAGAACGTTTTTGTGTAGCAGACAGGACCAGCTAGACAGATAATGGAAACATCTTTAAAATCCACCCAGAAAAATACCTTGTGGGTAGCAGTCAGCAAGAGAGAGGTGACATCTCCTTTTGGCTCACAGCTGTGTCTTATAGTCTGCAGCTTCTGAAAGATGTAGTTTCTAGAGTGACTGACCCCACAGTTATCCAACAGTCTCCTCCTGCCTTTGACCCAGCTAATTTGGAAGAAAAGGCACTGTAGCCTGGAACGTATTTCCACATCAGAAAACCCCAAAACAGAAACAACCCAAAATTGGTAATTTTTGTTTTTTGTTTTTGTCTGGTTTTTTTTGTTTTTGTTTTTGTTTTTTAAATTCTTTTACTTCACACTGAAAAGTCAATGTTGCAAATTTGACCCCATTGGTTAAGCTTGCAGCTAATAAAGGAAAAAAAAGTCCAAAGGAGGTGACCACTGTTCTCTCTGCCCGACTGCTCAGCATCCTGACTGTGACACTCTTAGGGCTTATCTTGGATCTGTCGTCTTAACTGGCCAAGCTACTGGGTGACAGCCTGCCTGGCCATGTGACCATTATTATCTCTGCACATTTGGACCTTGACAACTGTTGTAGGAATTATTCTAACAAAATTCAGGGAAGTGACACTCAGGAAAGAAGTGACCTTTAATTGGAAAATCATCCATATCGATACAAATGATCCTCTATTTAATAATATTCATGAGGACCATGAGAGCTAATTAAAACAGCAAGGAAAGAAGACATGGTGACATGGTTTGCTTGTCTAGAGCAAGATGAAACTCTAAAGAGAGCATGAGACCCAAGATGGAAGGACAAGCAATGGTGCCCCGTATTCCTCAGCTCTGCACCCAGTTCTCACACAAGGCAGCCAGTTAGACCCCACAGTTCCCCCCCTCCAGGTTTCTGCTCCACATCATAAGCAGACAGTTGCAGAAGACAGAAGAGATGGAAGCCGCTCATGGAACCAAGTGTTTT
This sequence comes from Uromys caudimaculatus, assembly GCA_028551405.1. Taxonomy (NCBI): domain Eukaryota; kingdom Metazoa; phylum Chordata; class Mammalia; order Rodentia; family Muridae; genus Uromys; species Uromys caudimaculatus. The sequence goes on along the minus strand of CM052720.1, from coordinate 31,260,144 downwards.
CTATCTCACTGTCCCGGGTACCCAGAGAAACAAACCTTAGGGAGGAGAGGAACACGAACACAGACTAAACATGGTGCCTGTGACCAGGCAGCAAGCCTCTGGGCTAGGAACTCTCACTCTGGGAGGAAAGGGCCAGTATGGCTCTGTGTGGCGGGAGGATGGTGGTCCCCATCCTTAGCTTTGAGAGTCTGTAAATCCCATTTTCTGTATCAGCTCCCGAGGTTCAAGGTCTCCCTCCTGGACGCCCACCCCCCCCAATCTTAAACTTTATGGAGATAAAGTTGAAATACGTTAAGCTTTCAATATTCATCTGCCATATTTTTAATTTGGTCGGTTCTGATACCTCTATTCCCCTTGAAACTGTGATCGAGATTAAAGATAATTCCTTCATTACACCTGAGTTTCTTTGTGTGGTTTGGTAATCTACTTGGCTTCTTGTGGTTTGGATGCAAACTGAATCTCCTAGGCTCACTTGTTCTGTCACTGGGTCCCCAGCTGGTGAGGTTGTTTTGGAAGGAGAGGGAGCATCTGATTGTGGAAGAAGTGGGTCACTGGGGAGTGGGACTTAAGGTACAGGGAGTGGGTCATTGGGGATGAGGCTTGAGGTGGAGGAGGTGGGTCACTGGGGAATGGGGTTTAAGGTAGAGGAAGTGGGTCACTAGGGGTGGGGTTTGAGGTGGGTGGAAGTGGGTCACTGGGGGTGGGACTTGAGGTTCTGTAGCTGGGCCCAGCTTCCTGTTTGCTTCCTGACTGCAGACGCGATGTGAGCATGCTCCCATGTTTCCCCACCCGGGTGGGCTGCATCCCTTCTTGAACCGTTTGAGCCAAAAGAAACCTCTCCCTTCCTCGAGCTGCTCTTGTCAGCTTGTTCGTCTCAGTAGTGAAAGGTAGAACCAATCCATCTTCTCGAGGCGACCAGCTCATAGTTTGTAGACTTTATGAAGGCACACAGCATCTGAACTTTGCCCACTCACCAGAGGTTCTCACTCTCGTCTTTCCCTTCTGTGAAGCTTGGGGAAGTATGAGGTGACAGTTCCCGAAGAGTGGTGACCTACCTGTGGGCTGAGGGCCACCTGCTTTATGAGCACCAAAGGACTGGTCAGCACTGGCTGGTTTATCTCATCCCAGAACTAACTTTAGAAGAAGCACCATGTTGAGGTCTGGGCTCACAGACCTGGGGTCTTGTTCTAAGGCCAAGGTAGAGTTCAGTTCCTTGTGTTACAGGAGCTGTAGAACCCGGTGCCTCCAGGGTACAGGCTGTAATAACTTAATAGACCCCTTGGTACAAGCACGTGGGAAGGATTCTTTGGGTGATGTTCCATCTAGCCTCCCAATTGCTATCTGGTGTCTGTTTGTAAAGCCGGCTGTCAGGGCTAGGGGACCGGAGAAGAACACAGATCACCTGTATTTGGGTACAAAATTCTGGGAAGAACCAAAATACTCAACAACCCAGATGAGTAATATTTAAAAAAAATTTAAAATAAACCCACGATCAATAAGGCAACAGCATTTTAAACAAAGACAAGATCAGTGGCTGAGCCACAGTGAGCATGAGGCAGAAGAGAGAAAAAAGCAAGCTAAGGATGGCTCTGTCCCTAAAACTAGTTACATTTCCAGCCCAAGGTACTCATTTTGTCTTGTCCTGACCTCAGCCAACCTTCTCCTGACATATCTGTGGTCTAACAGGCTGTTTGCCACTCTGAAATCACCCAAATGTTCCTGGACATGACAGGCAAACTCAGAAGACTCTTCCGATAGATGCGCCCACTGTTTGCTCAGTTTCCCTTGTTACGGGTCGTAAGCTTAGGCAAAGACACAAACACTGGGCAAACAGAGTCTTGAATATTTTACAGTGCCTCCATGAGGCACTGGAAACAGAGTGTATCCAAACCATATCTGATTTCATGGACTTTTAACACGAAACCTAAACCATCTTATCTAAACAGACACTCAGAAACCGCAGCTCTGATTAATGTTATCATTTAAAACACACACTGTACTCCTTGTAGGGGCAAACAGAGCCAGAGAGAAATCTGTGTAGAAATGCAGCATGCCATAAACGAACCCAATTAGACTGTAAGTAATGCACAAAACTGCTGGCAAGGAGGACAGTACAGTGGCTCTAAATTGTTCAGTTAACTGTTTTGGAGGGAAAAAAAATGCCCCCCTCCCCAATTACCCAGAATTACCACTTCTCAAGAGCCGGGAAGATGGCTTGGTGGCTAAAATACTTGCCATAAAAGTATGGAGAAGGCTGTACTGATACCCAGAACCCATGCAAATGCCACCTGGGTGTGGTTGCTTGACAGTAATCAGCACTCAGCAGAGACCCGGGACCCCTAGAGTAAACTGGCTTTTAGGGAGATCAGCTGAGTCAGTGAGCTCTGGATCTGACTGAGAGACCCTGCCTCGAAGAGGCAGCTGAAAATGATGGACTGAAATTCCCAAAACCCTCAGACCTCCATGCACAAATGCCCAGTATTCACACACAGGCACACATACACACATACACATCTATGCACACCATATACACGTATACATATATATGTACATATTTATGTACAACACAGGAACACATATATAGATACACATACACATATATACACATATACATTTATGCACATTATACACACACATGTACATGTTTATGTACACCACACACACATACTCACACACATATATATGTACACATTTACACACACACACACACACACACACACACACACACACACACACGCACACACACACACTTAAAGCTTTCCATGTGTTCACAATTGGCTGCTTAGGAATGCAGGCAAAGAGTTGGATTATCTGCTTCGGGTTAAGCCCTGAAGCATCCCAGCTGGAGAGGCAGGAGAGTGCTGGTTTTCATTGTCCACACAGACATGAGACCAGGAGGAAGTGGCCAGTGAGCCTGTCACCTAGCCACGCTGTTAGCCACAAATGAGGGGGGCGTGGCGGGATGTGGGCTTTGCAGTTTGCCCGACCAGGAAGGAAAACTCAGCTCAGCTCTGTTGCAGCTGCTTGACCTTGGCCCTTCCTGTAGCTGCTTCCCCAACTGAAATGAGCTTACTTCGCAGGATCACCACCACAACAAGGCTAGATAGGATATGGAGGGCACTGGGCAGAGGCTCAGACTTCCAGGGCCGCTCAGCTTAGGTTGTGGTTGTTGCTGACAACTTTAGCATCACTGGAATTTAGGATCACCTGACTCCGGTGCAGACCAGCCAAGGGAACAGTGACATCTTCAGTTGTTTACATGTGCTTGGCTTGGAGGAGAGGGATGGAGTGTCCTGTGCTCTCCTAAAGGCACCACTTATCCCATTTTCAGGTGCCCAGTATCAAAGTGTGATCTTTCTTTCTCAGAGATGAGTGGTATCCCTTTAAGAGGCTCTTTGTTGCCAAGAAAAGAACGGCTGGTGACAGTCATGGTTACTACGTGTGGTTTTTGTTCTTGACATTTGAAAAGATCCAGAGAAGAGCTTTTAAAGTTCATCCAAAAGTGGATGGTGCTCGGGACGCAGGAGGAAGACGCCATCAGCTGTTGGGCTGGGACGGGTGGGTGACTTGCCTTCCTGAGGGCAAAGGAGCCAGAAGGTGAACCATGGGCCACAATTCCACTCAACAATTGCCCAAATAGGAAGAACGAACAGAAACTTTGCTCTCCAAGGCGGGGTCATTTTCAGCTGCATCCTGTTTAAAGTGAGGTGGAGGTGCCTTGATGTAGGAGAAGCAGCGGGAGTCCTGAGTCCCGGAGAGCTGCAGGCAAGACTTCCCCTTGAGACTCAGGACTGGGAGCCAGGGCAGTTCCTCACTAGTGGTGTGGAGACCACCTGCTTCCTAGAGTTCCCCAGGGGATGGGTTACCTGATGTTGGCAGAGATGCCACGTTGTCTGAGATCTAGGAAGACCTTTGATACTTTGGAGCTATCTTTTCCAGTTGGCAAAGTGGGGCAGGTACAGGGTTAAACAGTAAGCCACAAGAGAGCCTTCTGTGTTCAGTTAAACCAAGTTAGAAAATTTTCAAATTCAAGTCAGCCTGCTGCCTGCCACTGATTCCTATTAGACCTGCTGGATTGTTCTAGAAACCAGCCCCTTCTATACGGGGAGCACTGGAAGGGTACTGTGAGCTTTCTTTGTGTTGAGAAGCAGAGAAAGCCAGATCTGAGGTCTCCCAAGGCATCCTGACATGAGTCTGGTTTCTCTCACTGTCATCCAGAGAATGCAATTAATTATTTTAACAAGGTTCCAAATGCCTTGGCATGTAGACCGAGTGCCTCAAAGTTTATGGCAGTTGCTTATCCTGTTGAACTGTGGCTCACACCAAGTACAGTCAAAACAGAAGTCCAAGCAAAACCAAAATAAACCAAAGCAAACAAACAGGTTTAGGGACCGAGACATGCACGGCTCAGTGCACCGGAATACTTCTTAGCTCAGTGCCCCGGAATACTGCTCATTCGTAGCTGGGTTCGGTTCTCTGCTCACAACAATCTGGAACTCCTGTGTCAGTGGATCCAACACCCTCTTCCCATTTCCGAGTGCTCCTTCGCACATGCGGTGCACATACATGCATTCAGGCGTGCACACGCGCGCACGCGCACACCAAAGTAAGTTTCTACACCAAAGTGATTAGCTGCAATTATGCTTCTCTTCCACAAATAAAACTAAAAACGGAACCCGTTATGAAGTTAAACTAAGCTTTCTTATAGCAATGAAGAGAGTTGGCCGAAGCTCTCTACAGAATAGAGAGCGTCAAAAATGTGCTACAGAATTTCCCCACAAAGTGTAGCTTTCTGGGCACCGAATCAATATGGCGTCACATATTAAGCATTTCCAGAAAATACTACTGGCAGAGATGGGGTAGGGGTAATTTTCTAGGTTCTAGTCTCTCCTGCAGTGAATGGTGTCTGTGGCAGCAGGCCTGGAGGCTATGGGCCTGGGTACAGACCTAGGAAATACAAGGTAAAATCAGGCAGGCGGCAGGAGAGCCCCTCCCAGGAACCAAGGGCCCAAGCAGGCGTGCTTCCTGTTTCCGTTTCAGTGGGAACAGGGTGCAGGTGACAGAACCCTACAGACAAGTGCTCAGAGCAATGGACCCCAAGCCGTTGAGGCCCAGGGAAAGAACAACTTGCTTTGTTAGGAGAGGAGAGGCAGCCCTAGCTCTGTCAGGCGGGCAGGACGAGGCCCACTGTACACTTGTGAGGTCGTGGGGCAAAGTCTCACGAGCAAAGCAGCTTTTGTCAACGCCATGCAACCTCTGCTTAGTGGGTTACACTGTCTTGTCTCGGCTGGTCTCCCCTGAGCTCATCCTGTGCCCCTTTCTGCACAGGTACTTTCTAAGGACAGGGATTCTAAAAGTCCTTCACACCAGTTGTGCCCACCCTTCCTTTCTTTAAAGACTTTATTCCCAACTGATAGTTCTTTAAACCATAGTTATAGACCTGCATGTTTGGTGAGCGCAGGTGGGTCTATTTAGTCTTTTTTGTGTGTGTAGAACAATGTGTGGCAAAAAACCAAAACAAAACAAAAAAAGAAAGCACCCCCAAACCAAACCAAACCAAACTAGAAAACTCTTGAGATAACACCAAAAAAACCCCCCAAAACAAAAAACAAAACAAAAAAAACAAAAACAAAACCCCCCAAAACTTTTGTGGGAAAAGAAAAACAAAACAAAATAAAACAAAACACCCCAAACTCAAACAATAACATCAAAACCCCTAGGACATTTAAGGAAAGGCATCTACCTTGCCAGCTGTTAGATTGAAACATTTTGCTTTTGGGGTGGTGGTGGGGCATTAAAATCATGATTTTTGATGGTGAATGCAGAAAGGGAAGGCTACTTGAAGTGCTGAGAATTGTCATGGACTGACTCGGCCCCCCAAAACCCTCCCCCAAAAGATATTGATATCGTGGGTTGCCTAAATGTTCATGGATCATTTCTGAAGTGAGGCCAGAACTATAACAGAAGGCTGGGCTACAGAGGCGATTCAGCCAGTAAAAACCCTTCTTGCCTCTAAGCTTAACGACCTGAGCTCAATCTCCAGGCCCCACATGGTATAAGAAGACAGCCAACTCCCCAAACCTCCACATGGCATGTGGTGACAGGCATGTACTGTACATATCCATGGAACTGGGCCTGCACTGTGATGTGGACCTCGCTGACTGACCTATGTGTGGTAAGCTAGGCGGCCCTGGCTAAACTCAGTGGGTCACAAAACAAACCAACAAGCCATGTACTAGGAAAGAGAGTTTTAAGGAGGGAGGTGGACAGGAATTGGAGATCAATAAGAGAGCCTGTGAGATTGAGGGAAGTCAGAGCATTTCATACGTACATGTATGAACTTATCAAAGAGCAAACTTAGTGAGAAACTATGTTCACGTCCACACCCTGCTGTTTTTGAGTCTCCTTGAACAAACTGGTCTAAATCGCAGATTCTCTGCTCTTCCCTCTAATTATATGAACTTCCCAGGAGCAAGGCAGATGCTTCCAACAGTCTAACCCATTATTTTAGATACACTGATAAAGTCAGCAGGCCTGTAGTCCCAGTACTCGGGAGGCTGAGGCAGGAGGATGGACATTCAAGGCCAATATGGCCTATAGGGTGCGTGCGACTCTCTCTCAAGAAAGAAATGATACAGAAAATGGCTCAGTTGCTAAAGGCACTTGAGGCCTAGTCCCATGACCAGAGGGTGATGTTTGCGCCCCCAGAGTAGGAAGAGACATTCAAGCCTAGCAAATTGTCTCCCGACATCCACATGTTTTCCTGTTGTATGCATGCATACACACAGCAAAACTAATTAATTAATTAATTAATTAATTAATGCCATTTAGAAAGGAAACAAAAGAAATTGAAAGAATCCTTAGGCCACCAACTGCTGTTTGCTGCTCTGACTAAACCTAGAGCAGGGGGGCTACACGGCACATTCCAAACAAAACTGACCTGACCTGTCTTGTGTCACCAGAGGAAGAGCAAAACTAGCACTTGTGGGAGTGGCTTGTCAGGGACCTTCCAGGGCTGGAGAGTGCGGAAGCTTCCGGAATGTTTCTCTTGATCACTAGGAGGGAGTGTGTAATCTGGCTCTCTCAGGTCACCTGGCATTGGACGTTAGGCAGGAACAACCAAACAATGCTACCCCAGGCTAACAGAAATGGCGCAAGTCAATTTACAATGGAGGAAGACTGGGAATCGCCTTCCATGAGAACAGATAACTCTTAGAGTTCTCAGAGAGCCTGTATAGGGCCATGGTGACTAAGACGGTGCTGACTGTCAGAGGAAGCCATTCTGACTTTGTTCCTACCCATGGACGTTTCCTTCCGGGTTTATCTTCCCTTTCCTGGGCTTTTCCTTTTCTCTTTGAATGAAAAAACAAAACAAAACAAAAAAACCCCAACAACAACAACAAAACCCAGACATGAATGCCTCCCTTCATTTTGGAACTATCACAAGTGATCTTCAAATTGAAATAAACGTTTTTCAGGTACCACGTTCTAAAAGAGAGCCATCGCCATGGTCGAAGGCAAACGGTAACGCAACTCTGAACTGGGGGACAGGCAGATACTTGTGTCACAAACCTCCCAGCTTGGCTAGCTCGGGGTTTTAAAAATGGACTTTCCGAGTGACGAGGGGAACGTTTGTCCTCCTCACCAGGAAACAACGAGGTCCATTTATTCCTTTCCTGGGCTCTGGCTGCTGTTGATTTCCTAACCCTCTCTGGATAGGGAAAGGAAACCCCACGTAACCACCCGCGTCCCCGGCCTTGTTTTACCTGCCGTATGCGAACCGCCTGTCTTTGTGGTGATCTCCAAAAGTGTCCCAAAGCCTGAGGGAGATGCTCACTTCATCAACGACATCCCTGGACCGCTCCAGGACCTGTAGGAGTCAGAAAGGAAGAGTGTGAGACGGGGAGAGTTGGGGGGGGGGGATATGCTTACATGTTCTGCAGGGGCATCCCCTCCGGCCCTTTCAACGGCTAGTGGGACCCAAGACAACTCCTAATTCACCATCTCAGTCACATGCCACACCCTCAAGTTTGTCCTTTGCTTGCTTCCCCCTTCGCCTCTCCCCACCCCCCCACCTGTCACTTCTGCTTTACATACGCCTGATTTATTTATTTATTTTTAAAGATTTATTTTATCTATATGAGTACACTGTCGCTGTCTTCAGACACACCAGAAGAGGGCATCAGATCCCATTACAGATGGTTGTGAGCCACCATGTGCTTGCTGGGAATTGAACTCAGGACCTCTGGAAGAGCGGTCAGTGCTCTTAACCACTGAGCCATCTCTCCAGCCCTGCCTTATTTATTTTGATCAGACTAATAAGAGCAAACAACAGTGATGGCCAAAGTATTCTTTTAAAATTTTGGTCCTTCCTTCCTTCCTTCCTTCCTTCCTTCCTTCCTTCCTTCCTTCCTTCCTTCCTTCCTTCCTTCTCTTTAGCCCAACCTATCCTTAAATTTCTCCATCCTCCTGCCTCAGTTTCTTGAGCACTGGACTAAGAGGCCTGGGTCACTGTCACAGGCAAATTACTATTTGGTTCAGCTTTTTCTGTCCTGGAGGAGGCAGGGTCTCAAGTAGCTCAGGTTGGCCCAGGACTGGCTGTGTAACTGAGGAGAAACCGGTTGTACTTTACCTCCTGGCAGACACGGTACTGGTCAATGGCCCACACGGTGGGCACATGGGTGGCCAGCAGCTGGTACTGCGTCAGGGTGGTGTTGCACGCCCGGGCGCAGATGAGGCGTGTCTTCCCCACGGCGTTGTCTCCCACAACCACGCACTTGATGGTCTCAACGTTCGGTCGTTCGTAGTCCATGTCAGAGTCCATTTACAAAGCTCTGTAAGAGGACAGTGGATGCTGGGTTAGAGAAGCCGAGGCTTTTCGCAGTGACCCGTCGTGGTTTGCCTTCATCTAGCCACGTCCTTGGAGGTGCCCGGGTATGGGCAAGCCGTTTGGAAGTGAAACTCAAGCTTTCTTTTTATATCTCACACTAGAACGAAAACACCACAGTTATTTTGACCCTGAACAGTTTACTCCGGCAAGCGTGTTATTTTCTCCTTGCTTTTTTCCAAACACAACCTGCCTACTGCAGACCTGTCCAGGCACTGCTGGCACGCAGCCATAAGCTCCCTAGCCACACGTGTGGGCCAGCTAGTGATCCTGGTCACCTGGAAGCTTTGACACCCGGCCTTGGCTGCCCAAGAAATACATTCACCCAGCCACAATCTTTCAACTACCCAATGTCCGGCTTTGGGAAGTCACAGGCAAGTTCATACAGGCTGTGGTGACAAGAGGAAAAGCAAAGCAAAGGCTGAAGAACTGCCCGATGTGAAGCTCCAGGTGGGATTATGACATGCTAATGAAATTAACTCGGAGTCCATTCAGTCACTATTTATGGTGACCGTATTGACACAGCAAAGTATTCTCCAGAGAGCTCACCAGAGCTTACTGTACAAGAAAAGTATTCCCTTCCCTTCAGCGTTTCCATCAAGGAATCTGGAGCACAGGGTGAAGGAGGACACTACCAGGAGGACAAAAGTGCTTGAGAATTTCCTGAAATACTGGTGTGTGTGTGTGTGTGTGTGTGTGTGTGTGTGTGTGTGTGTGTGTGTGTGAAGAGAGTTACAGACCCAGAGTGGTGGCTCATAGCTCCGGCTCTTGTTCAGTTAAGGGAGGAGTGTAAGGTCAAGGCTAACCTGGGCTACATACCAATATAAGGTCTCACAAAACAAAACAAAACAAAACAAAACAAAATAAAACAAAACAAAACACAGGAACAAACCAAAAGAGCAGGGTCTCGAGAGAAAGAAGAGACAAAAAGAAGAGACGCTGTTGTTACCGCAACATTTTCTGGAACCAGGCTCTCCACACAGAAGAGAGCAGTTGTCCTACTGTGGGCAGGAGGCTGTCAGACTTCTGTGAGTTGTAACTGGCCCTTTGAGGAAATCTAACAAATTGATCTTGTTAGCATTCTGTCTAAACTCCACCCCACAGTTACCTGGTAACAGCCAGGTATGCTCCGCCCCACAGTTGCCTGGCAACAGCCAGGTGGGCCTGGCCCACTATAAAAGGGGCTGCTTGCCCCTCCTCTCTCTCTTATCTCTTTCTCTTGCCTCTCTCTTACATCTCTTATCTCTTACCTCTCCCCATTCCCTTCCCCCTCTCTCCAAGTGGTCATGGCCGGCCTCCACCTCTCTACTTCTCTACTCTCTTGCTCTCTCTGCCTTTCTCTGCCTCTACTACCCTCTTAACTCCCCTCCCCATGCCATAAATAAACTCTATTTTTATACTATACCTTCCCGTGTGTCTGGTCCCTCTAGGGGAAAGGATGTCTCCGAATGGGCCTCCTGAGGCACACCCTTCCCCCACACCTACCTCCCCATAACCCCATATAACATATATATCTCTATGTTTTTATAAACACATCAGATCACATGGTTATTTTCAGAGCTGGTAATTATTTTACCAGCTGTGGTTAAAAACAAGTAAACAATAAAAAAAAAAAAAACACAAAGCAAAACCAAAACAAAAAAGCAAAAGCAAAAAACAACAAAAACAAAACAACATCAAAATCCCCCATACTGAAAGACCAAAAAACAACCTCCTCCCAAAACTCCTCCAAAAACCATAAAAAGCAAAACCAAAACCAACCCCCCCCCCCAAAAAAAAATGTTCAGAGGAAAGAGCCTTGTACCTAACTTCAACCCTGCTGAACTCAACTGACTTGCAGAAAGTCATCCTTTACATGATAAAGACAAGAGATGGGGGTGCCCACCCGTGCACAGACTGCCTTTACAATTGGGTCATGCCTAAAGGTGAAGCAGGTCTGAAAGTGCCATCTGTTTGTCAACCACAGTGTTGTCACAGGCAGCTGTGAAACCTGAGGCTGGAGAATGGCTTTTCAGGAAGGCTTTGAGGGGGCAGGTGTGTGGTTTGGGTCAGGATTTGACTTGTGGTTTTCGTAGCACCAGGAGGCTGAAAATAGACAGCCATTCCCCACCTGCCCATATTTAAAAACAAACAAACAAACAAACAAACAAACAAACATCTTGAGGACAATAAAAGCCCAGTCCTGATGATCAGCGAGGTGTGGTGGCTCCCTAACTTTCAGTGGCATTTTTATTCCCTTGTCTAACAGTGAACAATGTGGCAGAAGCTTGCTTTCTTCAGTACCCCCTGGGGGTTATTACCTGTGTCTAGAGACCAAAGATAAAATTGTTAAATGTGCCCAACGGCTGAGATAGACTCTCGATCAAGACTCATGTGACTTGGCCACCAACATGGTGAGGGTGGAACCTTGGTGCCTGAGATGGAGTGAGTTTGAATCCCAGCTAGCCATTTTCCTGCCCCTTGGATGACAGGGTGGGGTTTATTTCCTAGGCTTTGTTATTGTCCATCCGTTCAATTGTGGCAGAATCCATCTCCTACACTCAGCAAGAGAGCTGAGTAGATTGATGTGTAAGTCCTGGGTATGGTCAGGGATTCTGTGATGAGGAAGACAGGTCCTTTCAGACAACATTAAAAACAGAGTCCTGTAGAAAGAAAGCCAACATCAACCTCAGAGGTAAACCCACACACTTAATCCTGACAGAGATCTCCCCAAAGGAAGGATTTTTTTATAAGTACTAACTCAGGGATAACTCACTGGAGACTGAGGAATGTAAACTCAAGATGAGGAATAGATGACCTGAATCAGAAAGGAATTAGAACGGAAGTGTTTGTTTGACAATGTCCCCGTGAAGTTGCCAAGGGCGTTGGGGAGAAACCATAAACTGGCTTCATTTGGAACCCCCGTAACTTTGAAACCAAGGTACACTGCCTTGAATGTCCTAAGAGGTAGGAAAAAAAAAATATGTCTTTGCTGGGGGATTTGATTGTTTTAAAGACAATTTGGAAGAATGTTTGAATTTAGGGACAACATAGGAAGAATGTTTGAATTTAGGGACAAGTAAGACAGGAAACTAAAAAATGTAGAATCGGTTTTCTTGTCAGTTTGCAAACTGACTCTGATAGCTAACTGTGAAGAGGAGACCCCCCAGTCATGTGAATCACTAACATGATGGTGACATAAAGAACCATGTTGGTTTTCACATTTGTCTTTGAGGTGCTCTGAAACCCTTTATTGTTTCATACTCAGGCTCTTACTGCCAAGATTGTCCTTAGTTTTAGGACATACTGATGTAATTCTAAAAACAGTGGGTGTCAGAGGTAAAGATAACACCCATTGCTGGGGTTTGCATCCCAGCAACCTATTTAGGACCAAGGCACCCTGACTCCCAGGAACAGGATAGGGGTGGTGGATAAGAAAGAATGGTTATCGGGGTGGAGTTTGCAGTAAGCATCACCAAATTCCCCAACACCCTGCATATTCCATTCAGAGTAAACAGCTTTCTTATGTATATACAACAAGCCAAAAAGTATTATAAGAATTCAGACCTACAGCCAGAGAGGCAGTCATGCTGCCCCAGTATCCCAGCAAATCAGCTGCTTACACGTTATACATAAACACCCATTCCTGGAAGTGAGTGCAGAAACAAGCAATTTTTACCCCTCTCTACTTGTAATGGGTTTCGGTTTCGTCATATCTACACATTCGTGGTTGAGTGAGTTCTGGGTGAGCACTGCTTGCTCTCTGTCTTTTATTTACTTTCAGTGGGAGTGATAATAGTATCCATTTAACAGAGTTAATGCAGTTCACCATGGGAAATCTTGCTCATCTATGTGAGTACTCTTTTGCCTTTAGATAAATATCTGAAGAGACAGGAAAGGCAGAAACGGCAGATGTAAACCCTGGTGAGCCCGTTACTGCATTTCCTCCTTGAACAAACTCGGAGGACTAAGAGGCTAAGGGTTAAAATATGCCTCAAAGCATCTACCCACTCTGTCTGGATGTCAGAAGTGGTGAGTTTACTTTAAGGCTGGCAAGTGAACGGCCTGGTGTGGTGGTGACTGACGACTGAAGAACTAGAGGAAGTGGCTCTGGGTGCTGAGTGTCTCTTGTTCATGAAATGGACTTCTGTGCTGTGGTCATGGTCTCCAGAACAATGTCATTGGTGTGGTCATTCCAGACTTTCCCAACTCTTACAGCCATGATCTGAACCACAGGCCGTTCCCCTCTGCTTGCCACCATCTCTGCTCTGTGTCCAGACGATTAGATGTTCGATACTCCAGCCTCGTAGTTCCCTTAGTTCAGGATCTATGGTCCTTAGTGTACTCAAGCCATTCGTCCCTTTGGCTGAGTTTTGGGTACCGTTGTCATCCGGAACACCTTACCCCTCCATCTCAAATGCCAGAGCACAACCTTCAGTGCAACAATTCCTCTCTTTAAAGTCAGCACTTCATGCCCTGAGGCAGTGCGACAGCTCCCCAGCCGCAGGAGCAATCTATTTCTCTTCCTCTTGAACTTGCTGCGGAATGAGTCCTGCAGGTCCACAATCATGCTATTGGGACATTGCCCTGAGGACACCAGCTAAGGCTGCTGAGCCCAAGAACCATCAAAACAGTCCTGCGGTGACTGTCCCCAAGGTTCTACATCCTCAAGTGATCTTCCAGCTTCACTGACCCTCCAGGTAGAAGGAGTTTTTTATGAACAAGCCAGGTGAGGCCAACAGGGAAAGTGCACACGTGCTGGGAGTGATGGAATCTTGAAAAAGAACAGGTCTTTGTTGTCCTAAAGACAGCAGGCTTGGGTGTGTGTGTGTGTGTGTGTGTGTGTGTGTGTCAGTCAGTTCCGGTGGAGAAGACACATCAGCCGCAGGCAGCTCGACACATTGTATCAGAAGTCAAGGAGAGAGAGAGAGAGAAAGAGATCACTGGTCCTCATTTTATCAACAAAGAGAGAGAGGGGGAAGGGAGAGAGGGAAAGAGAGGGGGGGAGGAGGGAGGGAAAGAGAGAGGGGGGAGAAAGAGAAACGCTGGTCCTCAGCTCACTTTCTGCTTTCTATTCTGAGACTCCAACCCATAGAATGGGAGCTGCCTACATTTTCAGGTGAGTCTTTTCAACCTAATCTATAAAGAGCCATGCTCAGAGGGTGATTCTAAAACCTGTCAGGATGATAATCAATATAAATTGGATAAATTGGCAATTTTTGGCCTTTCTTTTCCACACAGCGTTAATGGGCCGTGACAACTTTTCCTTGATGCAATCATCCGCTGCTTCCTGCATGGCGTACATCATATGGAGAGTCACAGCACCGGACATCCATGTCTTAGTCCCTCTGAGTATATTTTGTTCTACAGTGTGGAACACTTAGAGCTACAGAAGGAACTAAAGTGGCTCACTTTTGAACCCAAGGTAATCTCTGTGTGCATTTGTTCGTTTTGTTATTTTGAGACACATCTCTAGAATTCAGCTGTGTGCTAGTGTACAACATGCTTCTTCCAGCACTGGATATCCTGGAGACCAGGCTCTGAGACCAGGCTGGCCTCGAACTCAGAGATCTGTCTGCCTCTGCCTCCCGAGTGCTGGGATTAAAGTAATGCGCCACTGGACCTGGCTTCAAGTACGCTTTAAATGTGGAAGAAGCAAGCAGCAGATCCCTGGCTGGACAGAACTACAAAGTTGCTTTTCTGCTGGCTTTGAGGAGACAGGAAAAGGGCAGGAGACCCAGGAGTGCAGATAAGCTCCTGAATTAAGGAGCTGTTCTCTTCAGGGGCCTTTAGAAGGACAAAGCCAGGCAGTGCTTTAAACCGAAAGACACCCACCTCAGGCCTTGGTGGGTTAGTGTGTGTTGTTTCATGTCACCTCCTGTTTGGTAATTGGTTACAGCATCAGTAGACATTAACACTGCATGCTTTACCCCCCCCCCCCAGCCCCCAACAGTGGCGTCCCTGCGTTCTAAGCACTCTTTGGGACCAGACTGGGCCCCAACTGGGCACCTTACAGGTCTCATCCTTCCTATCCCCTTCCCCTCACATCTTGCTTGTCTGCCAAATTTTATTTATTCCTTACAAGTGTTTTCAGACATCACCTCTGCAAGATTTCCCGACTACCCTTCTTTTCCGTGGACCACTTTGCTCCGTTCCCTGACTAACAGATGCTTAGAGTGAAAGTAGTTTAAGGTTTTATTTCTTCCTACTTGAAGCTTACACTGCCCAAATGCCCACCTCATTTACTCAGGAATTTACATCTCTAGAGTTTTGCCATGTGCTAATGTGCAAGATACTTCTTCCATAAGCCGTTCCTAAGTGTGCCCTCTTGTAAAAGTAACTTTTATTCGCCAGATATAATGGTTGTCCCTGAGGTTGCCTCTGTTGACTTAGGCCTAGTCCTGGAAACTTCTAGACTTTGTACAATCTTATCTAGACCTAGAATGTTTTTGGCCTATGATATGAGACTTTCTCACTGTGGCTGGCTGGTCAACTCAGCTGTTCTGGCTGAAGCTCCTTTCCAAGCTGACTGACTTAATCTGGCTTCTCTTGGCTTCTCCTGAATTGTTCTGCTTGATCTCAAATTAACATTAGCAATCTGTTCTATTCTTCTGGCTCCCCATTCTCTGGCTCCTTTTGTCTCCACCTGTATCTACCTTGTTCTGTCTACAACCTGTTTCTGTACAAGGGCCATGGTAAATCTGCTGGCCTTTCCTTCTCTCTACACGGCTCTCTCTTAAGTAGCCTCTCTTTCCCCTCTGTTCTTGTGAGAGTTAAGCATATCCTATTCTGCCAAATCTTTCTCTGATTTTTCACTTTGTCCGCCACTCAATTAGATGTCACTTTCAAACATGGGTGCTTCCTTCTACAGACTAACTTCACCTTCATTGTTTGGGATTAAAGGTGTGTGCTGAGGGCGTGTCTGTATTCCAGCCTGAGAGATTAAAGGAGTGAGCCACATCACAAGGAGAAACAGGTCTTTCCAGGAAACAATATAATCTCCGATTCACAGTGTGATCAAATATCCTGCAACCTCCTCTGGTCCAAGATTCCCCTCTTTGGGATATTCTCTCTCTCTGTGTCTGTCTCTGTCTCTGTGTCTCTGTTTCTCTCTGTCTCTCTTTCTCTCAGGGTCAGCCATGGACAGAAAAAAAAAAAAAAAAAACCAAAAATCACGTGACTTCAGCTCCTCTGGTATTTACTTCAAGTCATTCTTCCTCCTAGGGCAGTACCTTGCTCACCCTAAGCTCTTTTCTTTCTTTCTTTTTCTTTTCTTTCTTTTTTTTTTTTTTTTCAGTTTTTTGAGACAGGTTTCTCTGTATAGCCTTGACTGTCCTGGGACTCACACAGTAGACCAGGCTGGCCTTGAACTCAGAAATCCACCTGCCTCTGCCTCCCAAGTGCTGGGATTAAAGGTGTGTGCCACCACTGCCCGACTCCACCCTAAGCTCTTGATTTGATGGTTTCTGTGGTGCCTGATCTCTCCCTATAAAAAGGCTCCCAAGCAACCATGACCCCATGGCCTTAGAGTCTAGGCTCCATGATTCCACATTGAGGGGAAACCCCAGGATAGGCCTGCTTGCTTCCAAAAGGTGCAACTCAGTGTACAGTCACATACTGGGTTCAGATGAGGCCACAAGACTCCTCAACCATTAAGAAATTCAGATCTTAGAGAGTGTGGGGTTCAAAGACATTCCACTATGGATTCCTTCATTAATTTGGAGCAACTACTATTGGGGTGTGATGTCTCTCTTGTCACTACTTCCTGTGTCTCCTGAAACTGTTTTACTGGGAGCAGTGTGCGTAGAAGCAGACTTTGAAGCTGTCAGCTCTGTACGCAGGTAACTTCCTGTGAGAAACAAATAACCCATAGGAAATCCTTTAGGTCAACAGCCAGCAAAAATACCAGCAGAGCAAAGATTCTGGTATTTGAGGAGTCTGTTCTGAAGAACCACTGGGGACTTTCTATTATTGACAGGAACAAAAGGGAAATGCCGGAAGTTGCACAGTTGTGACTGTGGACAGCTTGGCTCCATTCTGCAGAGGGTGCCAGGCTGGACTCTCAGGATGGTTCACATATAAGACATCTTTGCTGCACTGGAGAATGGGTCCAGCATTGGGTGAAAGGGCAGTCAGGGCCACACTAGACCTTCCAGGCGAGGCTGCTCAGACGGGATCTCCAGGATAAGAGTTATCTAAGTCAGCCGAACTGTCACTTTTGTCAACAATACTTTAAGTTCAATGAACTGTTTTGATGAGGAAAAAAAAAAAATAACAGGATGCTCTCTAGAGGCCTTTGGGGTCCCAGGAACCCAGGGCTGTCTCTTGGGAATCAAGTGGAGCTTTTTACACATCCACTCATGGCCCTCCTAATAGCAAGGCCCATGATAATAGCAAGGCCTCGTTTTCCTTTGTTTGTTTCTTTTTCTGTTTTTTAAAACTTCATGGTCAGTGTGGGAGATGAGCCAGCAATGGAGATAAACTCCAGCTTCTACCTCAGCTATACTGAAGTTTCCATCACTGAAGAAAAAAAAAAAAAAGGCCTTTAAAAAAACAAAAACCTAAAAGATGGGGCTGATTGGGATGGCTTACTGGGTCAAGGGGGCTTGCTGCCAAGCCTGAAGACCTGAGTTCAATTCCTGGGTTGCATGTGGTGAAAGGAGAGAACAGACTCTCAAAACTTGTTCTCTGACGTTTACACTTGAACTATAGCATGTATGTATGTTAGTCTCTCTCTCTCTCTCTCTCTCTCTCTCTCTCTCTCTCTCTCTCTCTCTCACACACACACACACACACACACACAAAGTAAATGCAATTAAAAAAATCCTTAAAAGATGTATGTATGAAAATGCTGGACTTTGGTAGTGCACACCTGTAAATTCTACCACTTGGGAAGCTGAGGCAGGAGGATTTCAGCTTTGAGACCAGCCTAAGCTACACACAGACCCTGCCCCACCCCTGAGTGTGGAATTCCAGAGTAGATCTAGTCTGTGTGTTCTAGGCACACTGGCCTACTTTCTCTTTCAAGTAGGCCACGGACCAGTCTCTTGATGGCTCTGCTTACACCGTGGCTTGTCCTCACCTGCCTATGGAAACTGTTTTCTTCTTCTGGGCCTCAGGGTCTGTATAGGAGTGACTGGGTCAAGGGTCAGGATTGCTATGCTGGGCTTCAGAGTCAAAATCATACAGATGTGCTGGGTTCCTTGAAGACTGTGAAAGGCTATGTGGGAGAGAGAGAGAGAGAGAGAGAGAGAGAGAGAGAGAGAGAGAGACCCTTGAATGTAGGCCTGCAGAAGAGGCCTCTATGAAGGGGCTCTGGTTTCTTGCTGCCTGGCTTTGAGAGGCTCTAAGTCACAAGACAGAAAGCTCAGGAGCTCTAGAGTTTGGATTTTCTTCAAATGGTGTGAGAAGTGGCTAATGTTTCCACAGGAGAACAACAGGTTCTGGTGGGCTTTCAAAAAGCGCCACCAGTATCACAAGGCTGCCACAAGAACAGAGAGGAGAAGAGGCAAGGGGACCGTGACACACAGGATCATCTCTCTGTCCAGGGTGGAATCTACAGAGGTCGCCAAGTGGATAGGTTCCAGTTGCCTCTTGGAAGAAGGTGCGTTTGCAAGGTCTTCCTTCTACACTGCCTTCAGGGGTGTTTATCATATCTCAATTTGTAACACGGATAATTACATTTCTATATATTATTCTGCTTATACCCCGTCAGGATGATACATCGTCATCATCATTTTAGGGTATTATTATTGTTGTTGTTGTTGTTGTTGTTGGGATAGCGTCTCATGTAGTGCAAGCTGGCCTCCACCTTGCTACATAGCCAAGGATGACCTTGAACTTCTGACCCTCCTGCCTCTACCTGCCCCGTGCCAGATTTATACCAGATTAAACCCAGGGCTTTATGCACACTGGGCAAGCAGTCTACTAACTGAGTCATATTTCCAGCTCTGAGATACCCATTTTTTTTTGGTCAGTATTTCGTTTTTAAATCTTTAAATATTTTCACAGTACTTGCCCATGCGCGCCTTCCAATAAATGTTGAGTCGGGCACAGAAATGTAGCCACTCTACTGTCCCTAGGAAACCTTGCACCTAGGGCCAGCAGAGAGCAGTGGCTGCGGATGGATTACTAAGCCCAGTGGCTTTGGGAATATAGCATGTGGTTAAGCCTGTGGCGGGTGAGAGGAATGCCGTAAGGGACATCTGCTGTGGCCCATCCTGAGAGCAGAGCTTGGCAGGTGGCCTCACACCCACTACTGCCTCCAAGCGGGAAGGGCATCCGCTACCATGGGAACCATGAGGACCGAGATCAGGCCCCTCTACCAAATGGGAATTCAAGGGCTAGAGAAGAGTGTCAACAAATACAGGCAGGAGGCCTTAAGGGATTTATTTGGCTGGGAACAATAAAAGAACATGGCTGATTATTGTACTCTAACACCTATCACCAATGTATGAATCTTAATTTTATATATATAAATGAGGAATATATATTTATATAAATATATAAATATATATATATTTCTCATTCCCTTTTGGACATTTAGCAACCCAACTCAAAGAGTTTCCAAGGCCTTCTTATGAATCATTACCTGGCTAGAAAAGAGAAAGAAGAGGCCTATGGACCAATGAGATATGGAGATTGGTTTGTACCAGATATGGAAGCCATGATGTAAAAGACTATTAGCTGCATCTGGCAACAATACCGGAAAGCAGGCTGAAGAGCAGCCATATGCCAGAAATTGAAGGACACCTGTCAAATCCCTTCCATGGAGCCATGCAAGGGACGTGCCCATGGCCGGTGACCTGACCATTTTCAAAGGGAAAGGATTGGTCCTGGCAGTCAGCAGCATGTTCTCTGACTCTCACAACCATAATGGCATCATTATGACCTGGACCGTGGCTGGAAAAATAGATTGTGGGGCCAGTGGAGGGCCTCTGAAAGATGGACATGTTGCCCTGAGCATGGAGCAGCCCCATGGCCTCTTGAAGAAGATGGCCAGATAGAGAGATCTGAGTACTGCACAGGGATGTCTGTCCTATCCTAGCTCCCCCCTGCCTGCTTGGACAGGCTTTTCCATCTGGATTAATGGCTCTCAACCTTCATTTAATAGTTATGGGGACCCCCCCACCATAAAATTACTTTCATTGCCACCTCATAACTGTAACTTTGCTACTGTTATGAATCGTGATATAAATATATGCATTTTCTGATGGTCTTAGGTAGTGTGATGGTTTGTATATGCTCGGTCCAGGGAGTGGCGCTATTAGAAGGTGTGGCCTTGTTGGAGTGGGCGTGGCCTTGCTGGAGTAGGTGTGGCCTTGTTGGAGTGGGTGTGTCACTGTGGTGTGGGCTTTAAGACATCCATCCTAGCTTCCTGCAAGCCAGAATTTTAACAGCCTTCAGATGAAGATGTAGAACTCTCAGCTCCTCCTGAACCATGCCTGCCTGGATGCTGCCATGTTCCCACCTTGATGATACTGGACTGAACCTCTGAACCTGTAAGCCAGCCCCAATTAAATGTTGTCCTTATAAGCGTTGCTTTAGTCACGGTGTCTGTTCACAGCAGTAAAACCCTAACTGAGACAGGTAGCTCCTGTAAAAGGGTCGATTACCCTCCAAGGGGTCTCGACCCACAGGTTGAGAACGGCTGGTCTGGATACATGGGGGAGGGGGGAGAAGTGGCTGTAATGCCAGTGTAAGAGTGGGATGGGGTGAGGGGGAACTTTCAAGTGTCAGTGATTCCTTCTAGCTGAGATGCTGCTCCCTTTTGTCCCTATCTCACCCTTAGAGTCTCTTCAGTTCACTAACTTCTATCTTCTTGGGAACTGAATGGCTGCTGGAGACTCTGACAGAGCCAAGACCAACCAGAGAGATTCAGCATCCTACTTCAGTCCTCAGCCATCTGAATATATATACCTATATATACACATTATATACCTATATATACACATATATATTTAATGGGTGGTGGAAGACCCGTGAGGCTTGTTACAAACCCCGGAGTGGATATTCTATGAGAAATATCGGAAGAGAAGAAAATTAAAGATGTGGCCGGTAGAAACGAAGCTAAAACAAATACGTGTGAGCAAACAGCAAATGTAGGTGATGTAGGTAGTGAGACAAGAGACTCGAAGGCAGTCCGTGAATACTGTAAGGGGCTCCATGTTGAGGACAAAACAAAACAAAATCAAACAAGAAACATGGGCGGTGGCAAACAGCAGAAGTCAGACCATGGCAGGACTACCGAGGGGTGGAGGAAGGGCATCAGAAACCCTCTACACACAGAACTGAGGGCAGAATGGAAGGGCTAGATGTCAAAATGCACCTCCCACATGGTGTTTATTCTGAAGAATTGAGGGAGCAAAGAGTGACTGATAAGCCAGAATCGAGGAGGGCAAGCCAGGTGCGGTGTCCAGAGTGAAGGATCGTAGCACTCGGGAGGTGGAGGAAGGGTGGCAGGCTAGCCTGGGCTATGTAATGAGAGTGGGAATTTGGGGGGGAGTCAGCTGGCCTAATCAGTTTGAATCAGCCTGAAACGTGGTGTACCGACAAACCTTATCTCTGAGAGATAACCTGGAAGGTGGGAAAGGGCAGTTCCTACCAAAAAAAAATCAAAGCAATAACAAGCCGTAATAAATCGAAGGGTATCGCGGTGTGCAGGAAGGAAACCGTGAGTTCAAGGAAAAGCTCGCAGAAGTCACTGAAACTCCCGGCCTGGGAAAAATCAAAGCGAATCAATGTCAGAGTAAGAGGATGACCAGCAAAGAACATCGTAGTCGGGTTTTGAGTGAAGAATAACAGCCGGGTTGTTGCGCGTCCCGGGTGGTTTCAACTCTACAGGAGCCAGCAAACCTTCCTTCAAGTGTGCTTAGCCCCCACGGGATAATAAGGGTTAGCTACACCCCGGCACCCCACCTCCCAGTACACAAGCTATGAACTAGATATTTGGCCACAAACAAATTAATGAAAGCCTCAGAAGGAGGGGCTTTACAACCACAGTCACTTGAAACCTTAGGCATGAAGAGTCTTCCTGAACTGTCCCTTCCTGAACTGTCCAGCAGAGGAAATGCTTCTATAAATGTCCAACGCTTTTGAGAACATTCTTTATTAAGAATGACAAAAGTCGGGGTCTGAGGGGATGGCTCCCTCGGTAAGGGTTTGCTGCTTAGGCAGGAAGATCCGCATTCGATCCCAGCACCCACAAAAGCTCGGGGCTCAGCACGAGTGCTTGCCATCTGCGCACTGGGAACATGGGGGAGGCGGCAGATCCTCAGGGCTTCCCAGACTAGCAGAATCCGCAAGCCCCAGGGTCAGTGAGCCCTGGAGTCAAAAGGAATATGATTGACGAAGACAACTGAGGTCAGCTTCCGGGTTCCACACGTGACTATATACACATATACACTGCACACAGGCACGGAGTCACACCACCCTCGCACGCACGCACGTACGTACGTACGTATGTACGCCACAAAGCTACGCAAATCTGTAACAACTGGGGAGAGTTGGTGCTTTTTGTGTGACCGTGGGTGTTTTCTTTCTTTCCTTCCTCTTCTTTTTTTCTTCCCTCCCTCCCTCCCTCCCTCCCTCCCTCCTTTTTCACTGTGTAGCTCTGGCTGGCCTGAAACTCACAGCTATCCTCCTGCATCTGCATTTGCCTCTGCCTCCTGACTGTTGGAATTAAAGGCCTTCACCACCACAGTCAGCATGAGCCTGTTTATAAAGCTGAGCCTTTATTTCCTTTATCAATTGGGGATAAGCCCCTTCAAGAGGTTGTTTCAAATTAGACCATGCTTGTGAAGTACTTGAATCACTCATGCCTGAGATCAAGAGTGTACTCAGGAAGCCTGATCTTAGGCTATTGATAAAGACGAGTTTCTGCGACTATAAAACAAAAATTCAAGGGAACATAGTAGGGCCATGATCAGAAGCATAGCTGAGAGCTCTATCAAATGCACAGGAGGCATAGCCTAAAAGCAGGGGCCTCCACCTTTTCTTGCCCCCCACCTCAGTGAGGTGTCATGGCCTGCCACAACACACAGATTCTACAGAGAACTGCGCTGTGTAATGTGTGAGTCTCCTAGCAAATCTCTGAAAATCTTCTCCTCAGGGTTCCCACTTTCCTGGCACCCATAAGAGTCTCTCTGCCTATCAAGCCCTCTGTCTTTCCTTTCATTCCTCCTGCAGGGGCGGCCATTATAGCCGGCTTGCTTCTGACCCTTCCCAGCATCCGTTACCAACTTAATGGGTCTTCCTTGAGCTCCAGCGTGTTAGTGAATGGCTACTTAAAACGTGGTAATGTGGAAACTGTCCCTGACATCTTGGAAAAACAACACCGACTTCTTCCATTGCAACAACATGGAGAATGTACCGGAAGGAAACAATGGACCGACAGCAGCAGCTCATTCCTAGCATATCCTTCCGTGTGCAGGCGTGCGTGCGCGCGTGCGTGCGTCCATGCGTGCGTGCGTGCGTGCTGTCTTTTGTGATTGTTCTTTATTTATTGAGGCAGGATCTCTTGAGGAACCTGGAGTTTATCAATTTGCTAGATCAGCTTGCCCTAAGGGATCCCCGTCTCTGTCTGCCAACTGTGGGGGGTCACATGTGGGCCAACGGGCCTGCCTGGCTTTTAAGTGGGTGCTGGGTACTCTAAATTCCTCTCCTCGCACTTGCGCGGCAGGCACCTTACGTGCCAAACATCTCCCAGGCCCCGTTCTTGACATTTTCTCCTTAACATGACCTAACTAACAATTGGGACCAAATTACGTGCTACAAATCTTACTCGTTTGCAGTGTATAATTTGTTATTATTTTTAATATCCCCAAAGTTAGACAATGACACTCAGATGCAAAGGCGGCATGTCACCCCTCCCCCAAAGAAATCTTGGCATCCTATTAGCTTGTCCTAACTGATGCCTGCCCCAGCCGTGGCTGCCGCTCATCTTTCTGTTGGTGACTTTGCCTGCTCATGGCATTTCTCACGAATGGAGTCTTGCAGTCTAGAATGTCTATCTCTCTTTTTCCCCTCAGCAAATGGTTTCAAGTTAATTTGTGTTATAGCTGGCAGCAGTACTTATAATTTAATTCTTCTACGGCAGGATAGTATTTTTGACGAGTATTGCTTTTATTTCTTTTAGTTGTTTTTTTTTGAAACAGGCTCTACTTATGTAGCCCTGGCTGCCTGGAACTCACTATGTAGACCAAAGTTGACTTGAACTCCCAGAGGTCCACATGCCTCTGCCACTACCAGTGCTGGGGTTAAAGGTGTGGGCTACCATGCTCAGGGTGCACTGCTTTTATAAAGGAAAATATTTCAGGATTTAAAAATATAAGGACTATATAAGTATAACCAGGTATTGCTAATTATACTGAATGTGCCTATACAAACCAGTTATAAAATTATTATTATTATTATTATTAGTGGTGTGTGTGTTGTATATGTATGTGGGATATGTGTATGTATGTATGTATGTATGTATGTATTTGTATATGTCTTTATGTATATGTGTATTGTGTACGTGTGTATGGTGTGTGTGTATATTTGTGTGCGTGTGGTATATGCATTTGTGTGTGTATGTATGTGTATGTGTGTGTGTGGTGTATGTGTGTATGGTGTGGTGTGTATGTATGTGTAAGTGTGTATGTGTATATGTGTTGTGTGTGTATGTATATGTATTTGTGTGTGTATATGTGTGTGTGTGTGCCTGTGGTGTGTGTGTGTGGTATATGTTTATGGGTATGTATATGTCCATGTAGGTGTGTGGTACATGTCCATGTGTGTGGCGTATGCGTGTGCGAGGGTACGTATGAAAGAGTGTAGGCCCGAGGAGGATTTGTATGTCCTGGCCTATGACTGTCTCCCTTCTTTCCTTTAGACAGGGTCTCACTGAAACTGGGGACAGGCTGGTGGCTGGCAAGCCCAGAGATCCCTCCTGGTTTTGTAGCTACAACACTAGAGTTACGGGGAACAGAGGGCCATGCTCACCTTTACATGGGGGTCCCGGTGGTGAACTCAGGCCGTCATGTGTGTATAGTAAATGCTCTTTCCCGCTGAGCCATTGCTCCAGCCCCTAAAAGTTATTATTATTATTTTTATGTGTAGGAGTATCTTGCCTCTGTGTGTC
This sequence comes from Uromys caudimaculatus, assembly GCA_028551405.1. Classification (NCBI taxonomy): domain Eukaryota; kingdom Metazoa; phylum Chordata; class Mammalia; order Rodentia; family Muridae; genus Uromys; species Uromys caudimaculatus. Next base: position 31,235,155 of record CM052720.1, on the reverse strand, counting down.
TGGTCTTTTGGAGGTTAGACAAGGTTGCCGTATCTCCTGGAACTGGAGTTACAGACAGTGAGCTGCCATGTTGGGTGCTGGGAACTGAACCCAGGTCATCTGCAAAAGAGTGAGTGGCAAATGCTCCGAACTCTGGGCCATCTCTCTAGATTCCATAAAAATAATTTTTGAAGATGCTTACGTTTTGAAAAAAAAAAAATATTTGTAAACCGCAGCCAGTCAGTTTCCCTTTGGACCAGGCTTTCAAATGGAAAAACCAAACCAAACAAAAAACCCCAGAAAATCAAACTGATACTGTGCTGAACCACTAGACACAGAAACTGAACTAAATAAAAAAGACAGCTGAGGTCACTCAGAACACACACACGCACACACACACACACACACACCACACGCACACACACACACACTTCTATTTCTAGCAGCAGAAGAAAAATTCCTGGCTTTGAACATTTGAGCATCCAAAGAAAATATTTATGCTCACAGAAATGAGCAAGTTGAAGACATTAGAAAGTGGACGTATTCTGCAGAAATCAGTCGCAGCTACACTATTTTAAGCATGGCTCAGCAGTGACAGAACCTGACATTCGTTAGGAGGAAAGCAACTCCGAATCCCCCAGTGGGTGTGCTGTGAGCAGGCCTGTGTTTCTGAGGTCACGGGCGTATGAATACTGACGCACGCTCCTGCGTGTCATACATTCTACACTGTTATCATTACTGGGCGGGGGTGACTTGCGTGAGTGTTCAGATCCACTGATATTAGTTAACTCAGATGAGGTGACTGTCCTGGGAAGAGTCGGGTGCTGTGGATGAAAGGCTCACCCCCACCTTGGCTGTGGGGTTTATCACTTCAGCCTCGAGGAGGGTGGGGTGGAACGGCGGACTCAGGCAGGTACTGACGGTGTGTTCTTGTTGGTTTTTAAATGTTATTTTTGACATTTGTATGTGAGTGGTATGTGTGCGTGTCTGCATGTGCCTGTGTCTGCCCATGTGCACATGCCGAGGCCAGAGGCAGGAGGCCCGTGTCTTTCTCAGCTGCTTCCTAGCTTGTACTTTGAGGCAGGGTCTCTCACGGAACTTGGAGTTCAAAGACTGGCGCGGTCAGTGAGTTCCCGGAACCTACCTGTCCACCACACCCCATCCTAATACTGAGGTTGCACAATCCCTATCTTTAAGACTGGAAATTGAGCCACGGAACCCAGCTTGATGTGTGGATCTTGGAGACCTGAACTCAGGTCTTCATGCTTATATGACAAATATTTTAGCAACTGAGCCAAATTCCTAGCTCCCTACAACTTGCTTTTTTATTATTGATTTATTTAGAGAACAGGTATCATATAACCTAGGCTAGTCTGTAACTGATATGCAGCTGAGGATAACCTTAACTTCTGAACTTCCTGCCTTCACATTCATATCTGCCTGGTGTTCTGGCCCTTGACCTATCTAGCTGTAACGTCTGGGCTTTTCCATGGGTGCTTCCTATGTGTTATACTTGGGTCATTGTTTTTACAGATACCTTACAGAGCTATGGTGTGTGGCTGAGCTGTGGCCCAGAGCAGGCTGGGAAACCGTTGTCAAGAGTTAATGATGGCGATGTGGATTGGTTCCTGAAGGAGACGTCAGGGCTGTTAATGGTCTCCTGAGAAAGCAAGAATTCAAACAGGAAGCAATGAATAACATAAATGTGAAGACGACTCGTGTGTGTGTGTGTGTGTGTGTGTGTGTGTGTGTGTGTGTGTGTGGCAGTGCTTTGCAGCTGACTCACTGAGAACATTCTCCAGGGCTGTCAGAGGGTGAGTCTCTGCAGCACAAACATTTTCGAAGACAGAGCGCAGTTGAACGGCTGCAGCTAAACACTGAGGAGACAGGGCTACGCCAGTTAGGGTTAGGGAGTGCTCGGAGCCAAGCAGATGAAAACAAAATTCTTGTCTCCTTTCCCCCTGCCTTCTTTCTTACTGCTCCCCCTCCGCTCTCCAAAACTTTCCCAAGGGATACCCTAAAGGCAGGGGTCAGCAGCTGAATAACTGATGGGCAACGCTCTCTCCAGACCAAGTCACGTCAGGGCAGCGTGCTTGGTGGACTTCCAGTCAAGGGAACTCACTGTTGATTTTTGTTTGATACCCACCAGGAAGCTATTTCCCTGAACTGAAGCTCTCTCTAGGAGCCCTACTGATCAGCTGCCAGACTTGGCCCTTGGTTCCGTGGCCACTGTCACTCTCACCCTGCTTACTGATGTGAAGCCAGAAACTATGACCCTTTAGAATAAATGCAGATGTCCTGATGAAAGGGACAGCTGCATGGAGAAGAGTCAGGGGGACAATCTACGATCCACAGAACCCGTGACCTAAAGGACTCAGGGAAGTAAAAGCACATTTGCACAAATGGACCAGTGGCCTTGGATGTGCTGGCGAAGGAGGGGAGGAGCTCATTGGTTGGGGAAGGCCGGCTGAGGGGACTTACTTTGATTAGAATAATGCTACTATCCGTAACAGAATGTTTTTGGCACCTCGGTTCCTAAGAATCAGCCTCTGGACACAATCTACTACATGTAGAATGATTAAATCAATGATCAATTGAGATCCATTCATACAATGGAATACTCGACACGGATGAAAGTGGAGGAGGTCTTGCTACATTCATCATGGATGGATCTCATATCCACAATGCCAAGGGAAAGAAGCCGGGCTCTGTAAAGCATCCAGGGTAGGCAGGCGAGATGCCTCAGTTAATAAGCTCAGAACCCTAGCACCCACAAAAGTCACGAGTTACACATCTGTAACCTGTGCTCTTTGGCCAGCCAGCTTACCTCAGTCAATGAGCTCCAGGTACAGAGAGAGACTGTCTCTTAAAATATAAGGTGGAGCACAGTCAAGGAAGACACCCAGCATTGACCTCAGGCCTGCACATACAACTGCACATATGTGAAGGCACACCTGTATGCATTTGTGAGCATACCTACATAAACACGAACATACAACAGACACATAATCACATGTGTACATGATATGATTTCATTCATAAAAAGTCTCACATGCAGATAGGACTCAAGCAATGGAAGGGTAAACACTCCCAAAGTGCCCCATATATACATAAGAAACGGCACAAAGAGCCCCAGTACTGTGCCAAATCAGCACAGACTGATAAGAAATAGAAGCCAAGGCACTGGTTATTGCAAATGTGAACTGACCATGGGCTGTGGTTAGGCTGTGTCTCTGCGCTGGCTGTGTGTATGATCAGCGTCTGGACATTTGGAATTATACAATTAGATTTTATGCATTTCTTTTATATAAGGTCAAATTCGATGCAAATATTTTCAATTCAGTTTCCTGAGACCTAGGGTGGACCCTAAGACTAAAGCTGTAGGGAAGAGATCCCTTAGGGGTGTCCCAGTCAAGGTAAGGCTAAAGCTGAGAATCGCAGAGTTCTCAGTGTTCTGGGGCCAGCCCCACTAGGTCGGAAGAGCAAACTGTAAAACTTGACAAGTCCATTAAAACAGTGCCAGTATTAAACACATAACCACATACATACACAAGTTGTAGAAACTTACTCTTTTTTTTTTTTTTTTTTTTTTTTTTTTTTTGGTTTTTCGAGACAGGGTTTCTCTGTGTAGCCCTGGCTGTCCTGGAACTCACTCTGTAGACCAGGCTGGCCTCGAATTCAGAAATCCACCTGCCTCTGCCTCCCGAATGCTGGAATTAAAGGCGTGCGCCACCACTGCCTGGCAGAAACTTACAATGAAATAAACCATACTAAGTTCTCAAGGGCCACCATTTCCTAATTACTTTATATTTTGTCAGAGCCCATGCTGGGCTGGAGGGATGGCCCATCAGTTAAGAATGCTGGCTGCTCTTGCCAAGGATCCAGATTTGATTTCTAGCACTCACATGGCGGCTCACCACTACCTAGAGCTCCAGTTCTTAAGAGTCTGATTCCTTCTTCTGGCCTCTGTGCGCACTGGGCTCTCATGTGGTACATAGGCATATATACAGGCAAAACACCCACACAATAAAAAATAGAATATAGCAATTTAAAAAACACACACAGAATTTCTGCCTTAGAGGTCATCACAGCAATGTTACGTGTGGGTCAGAAATATTGAACAAGGGTTGCCAGTGTGCCACCTCTGAAATATGTCACCTCAGAAGTACTCACATCACAGGTTGACAACAAACTGGTAGTCACAACAGATCGGGGCTCAATTTATTGTTCTGTAGAATAACATAAAAAGTGTGTTATGAAGCCAGGCAGTGGTGGCGCACGCCTTTAATCCCAGCACTCGGGAGGCAGAGGCAGAGGATTTCTGAGTTCAAGGCCAGCCTGGTCTACAGAGTGAGTTCCAGGACAGCCAGGGCTACACAGAGAAAGCCTGTCTAGAAAAACCAAAAAAAAAAAGTGTGTTATGTGTGAGGCTGGAAAGATGACTCAGTGGACTAGTTGTTCTTCCAGAGGTCCTGAGTTCAATGCCCAGCAATCACATGGTAGCTCACAACTATCTGTAATGCGATCTGATGTCCTCTTCTGTCGTGCAAATAAAGCACTGATACAAGCAGACATAAATCTCTTAAAACTAATAAAAAATTTTAAAAAGGTGTGTTGTGCATGTTGTTGTTACATTGTGAATAGTTCATCTGAGGAAATATCTTTGCAGAGTTTAAACTCTTCTGGTCATTTGGTCATAGACTCCCTGAACTGGTTGGTTATGTGTGTTGTCAGCTCCACACAAACTAGAGTCATTAGAGAGAAAGCATCCTCACCTGAGGAAATGCCTCCATGAGATCCAGCTGTAGGGCATTTTCTCAATCAATGGCGAGAGCCCAGCCTATTGTGACATCCTGAGCTGGTGGTCCTGGGCTCTATAAGAAAGCAGGCTGAGCAAGCCATGGAAAGCGAGCCAGTAAGCAGCATCCCTCCATGGTCTCTGCATCAGCTCCTGCCTTCAGGTTCCAGCCTGCTTGAGTTCCTGTCCAGACTTCCTCTAGTGATGGACTGTGATCTGGAAGTATAAGCCATATAAACCCTTTCCTCCCTGATATGCTTTTGGGTCATGGTGTTGCAGCAATAGAAACCCTAACCAGGACAGTCCTGCACACCACAGATGCTAGGTGCGGTCCAGACTTGTGCTTCTGTGGTTTTCCTTCTGTCTGACTCATCACCGTGAAAGATAACAAAACACTTGTGTGTGACTGATAGGACCATTTAGTAAGAAACAATTATCAATGTATGACTTATAGTAAGAGATATTGTGAATGTTATTATCGTCTGTTAAGTGTTTGTTCTACAGTTCTGATTAGCACTTGTATGGGTACGTATGCACGTATGCGTTGGAAACTGGACGCAGAGCCTTGCACATGCTAAGCACACACTCTACCACGAGGCTATATTTCCAGTCCCCAGAAGCACTTAAATTTATATTTATGTACACATATGCAGTAATTATATGGTGGTTAATCTTTCTTGTTAACTTGACCGGATTTAGAGTTGCCATGGGATCAGACATCTGGGGATGTCTGCGAGAACGTTTAAAGAGAGGTTTAACTGAGGAGGGAAAACTCATCATGAATGTGGGTGGCATCAGCCCATGCTATGGGGTCCCAGACTCAATGAAAAGGAGAGGCAAGCTGAACACTAGCATTCAACCTGTTCTACTTCTGGATGATCTGGGATCGACTGTCTCACAACACCTTCCCTTTAAACCGGTCCTCCCCTGAACTGCTTCTGTCAAGAGTTTTGTCCCAACAATAGCTGATACAATTGTTTCCCCTCCAAGCCCTATCAGCAAACCGCCCTCCTCACTCCTTCCATGTTTAAGACTCAGGCAAACAGACTTAGGTGAGGGTCCAGCCACAGCCTGTCCAGTACCAGCTCATGAGACTTGTTGAGGTATTCTCCTGCAAATCTCACTGGCTTGTTAGGAACTCCTGATTCCAGGTCCTACCTTAGGGCTCCCGAATCAGACTATCTTCCCCCCTGAAACTCCCATTCCCATTGGAGCCCGGCTTTAAGCATTAGCAGCTCCTTGGTAAGAATGATATCAAAGCCGGGCAGTGGTGGCACATGCCTTTAATCCCAGCACTTGGGAGGCAGAGGCAGGTGGATTTCTGAGTTCGAGGCCAGCCTGGTCTACAGAGTGAGTTCCAGGACAGCCAGGGCTACACAGAGAAACCCTGTCTCGAAAAAACAAAACAAAACAAAACAAAAAGAATGATATCAAAGCTCAACCTATGTGAGATTACTAATAGGGGGAGGGACAGTATAGTAATTGGGGATCAAAATCACCAGGCCCCTAACTTAGCTGCTTCATAGCACTGGGGAAACACACAGTGGCCACACCCATCTTTCACTGCACACATGTGCCAATTACTAAGCGGTAACTATGCCGTCAGGAAAAAGAAGTCCATTCGAGGACATTGAATTATTAAAGCAGAAGGAAGAAAACAGGTATGGGTGAAGGCAAAAACAGTCCCGGCAGGCTCCCTCTGCTGCGTGAGAGATGGACAGGTTGTGTTGCCAAGACTCTGTTCCAAAAGTCCAGAGCAGAGCAAGAGCCACATGACAGTGTGGCAGCTGGGGGAGAGAGGTGTGTGTTGGAATGCTTCCTGGTGGTGTCGTTTAGGCCAGGCTGGTTATCAAGTGTGGAGGGGGAAGGGTCCAACTGCAGGGCTATGCGTTCCTAGCTACTCACCTGCAGCAGCCCATGGCTCAGCGAAAAGACAGCCAGACCACAATGCTCAACCTGCTGCTAACAAAAAGGAGGCAGGGAGCTAGGACAGGCTTTGAAATTGAAAGCAAAAGTTGTCCCCGTCCCTGTCTCCCCCCCGCCCCCCCCAGCTATGACTGTCTTGGTGGCTTGGCTGGAAACACTGTAGTTGCTCTGAGATGCAAGGGCTGTGAGAAGCATGCTTTAGAGAGGGGCCGTGTCTGGAAGGGAAGGAGAGGCCAGGCTCTCCAAGATGATCTGGGTCGTATGCTAGGGCAGAGGCTTAAACAATGGAAGGATTCATGAAAACTCCAGTGATTCTAGACTACAGGAGAAAGAAATGCAACTGTAGATGTGCCGTCTGGGACCAGCGGACAGAGAAGGCATGGGGTGGAGGGGTGGGAGGGGGAGGAGGGAGGGAGGGAGGGAGGGAGAGAGAGAGAGAACACTCATCCTGTCTTTACTCACGAGATGACTTGAGGAAATGTTATTGTAACTCTCCTTGTAGCATTAGTATCCAAGAGCACCAGTAAACTTAGAGATAAAGCAATATGACTACCCACCTACATTACAGTGCTTCCTGCTGATATATTCTGGGGAGACCCAGAAGACCACTAACCTTGGTAAGCCCTTAGACTTCAGGACATCCTCATGGCCCCAAGGATGAGAGTATATGCCATTGTCATTTGCAGGCGTGGAGAGGCAAGTCCAAAACATATTTCACCCAGAGCGCACAGCTAATAAGTGGCCAGAGCAGAGACAAAAGTACAAAGCTGCCGATGGGTTGGTCAGCTGAGATGGCTTGGACGGGATCAGAGCTTTGAGAGTTATGTTCTGATGGGGAGAGAAAGGAACGCTCTGTGTCGACATCTTTGCAGATAAGGAAGGTTGCTCCTAGTACCCAGCGTATCTCTATACCGCTGGCATCCTCTTATCTCTCGCTGCTGGACATGGCTTGGGCTGTGTGTGTGTATTTTGGACTCGCTCATTGGAACTGTGGCAAAGTTGGAGTTCAGAAGCCTTGGCACTTTCTAGGTGGTGTTATGTAACGGATGGAGCCTGGGTTGGATCGAGAGGCCTGGGCTTGAGTTCAGGAGAAGTCACTTATTAACTATGAGAGTGGTCAAGTTACATCACCTTGCTGGTGCCAGGGCTTTGTCACCAGAGGCAGGCTCAAACGAGTGACCTTATAGGGACTTTCCTTGATTCCATGATTCAGCTGGCATTGACTTGAGCGTTTATTCCTGTGACTTCCAACAACATACATTAGAAATGACCTGTAGTCAGCATATTTGTGTAGGCAAGATGGCTAGGTAGCTCAGATGGTGTGTTTGTTAGATATGTTGCATGTAGAACTGTCTAACGTGATACCTATGTTTGTCCCCTTGTAAGAGTAACCTAGAACGAAAAGGTTTAAAGTACCCCTAGCCTGGAGTTCATCTAGAGTGTATTCAACTTCTTGGTCAGACTAAAATGCACCCAATCTAAGCTTTGCCCTATCCGTTTCCTGACCGAATGTCTCTCAGACGCCGACCTTCTCTTCCTCCTTGTGTGCTTCCGTAAACTGGAACTGAAAATAAATACCAGGCATAGTGCAGCCAAATGCTTGTCATCTTGGAAGAATGTAAGAAGCCCTGGTTGTTGGTATAGCTGGTGTATGTGTTGAAGGGATCGCTTAGGTTTGGCTAAAAATGTAAAAGACATTTCTTCACAGAGAGACAGAGGCTGAGATCAAAATCCATAAACACCGGGAACTTGCCATTACCCAAGAGATAGAACTCAAGAGTGGGCTAGAGAAGCATAATTGCTCAGTCAGGACCTCCTAGCAGACCTCCTTCGCGCTGCTGTGTCTGAGTCCCATCTAGAAGGGATATCTGAAGACAGGCAATGCCACAGGCACCTGGGAAGACCCCGGCCATGCGTACCCTTCATTTTCCATGTCTTGATTGGCCCTATTTCCCAACCTTTGCCCTAAGGTACCTAGGGAACAAAGGAACTGGGAGGAAAGAGAGCTGGTTTTATGTTAGTCACTGGCTTTATGTGTTTCTCAAACTAAAAAAAAATAAAGATATCTTTAGACAACCAACCTGTAGCCATTCTGTCTGAGCACTGCCTCCTGCTGCCCTCTAACCTTTCTTTCCCTCTCCCCCTTTCCACCGTGTCCACACATGCTCTTCCCTCCTCCCTTCTTCCTCCTCCCTCCTCCCTCCTCCTCCCTCCTTTGTCCCTTAGCTATCTGGAACTCATTTCAATTTCCTTCTCCAACTTTTGGTTTAGTGCTGTGAGGTTGATAGAGAGCCTTGGTGGAGAGAAGGGGGTGTAAAAGGGCCAGATTCAAATCCCCAACCATAGTGTGTGTGTGTGTGTGTGTGTGTGTACATGTATATACATGTATATGCATGTGTGTATATGTGTGTGTGTGTGTGTGTGTGTGTGCAGGAACACTGGAGGTCACAGACCAGCCTCTGGCTTCATTCCTCAGACCTCGTTTCTTAGTAGCGCTGAGACTTGCTGACCCAGGCTGACTGCCCACCTGTCCCTGCCTCCCCAGGGATGGCATTACAAGCATGCTCAGCTTTTTTTAGAGGTAGGTTCTGGGTATTCGATTCAGGGCTTCATTTCTGTACACCAAACACTCTAGAGACTGCACCGTCTCCCAGGCCCGGGTTTGTCTGTTTTCTATGGATGAGATTACCAAGTGAAGCTAGCAATGTTCCAAATGTTTCTAGCCATTTTACAAGAAAGAAGCCAGAGCCTGCTGATACCCAAGAAAGCAAAGGAAAGGCTGACTTCTAACTGAGTAATTACCATTAGTGACAGCTTGCGAATTCTAAGGTTCTTTTGGGCTCCAAGATTATATAATTTAGAGTGTAGTTTGCCTACTTTAGATAAATTATAGATTTATGATTGTCATATTGATTATTTTTTATGGCATATCATTTATCACAGCCAGCCATATATCAGTTAATGGTGAGGATCTGGCCTGTAATGGGATCTCCCCAATAAGAATATGATCTCCATGGAATATGATCTGGCTTGGAATGGTCTAGGATATGGCAACTTTTATAGATCAAACTCTTATAGAATAGCATACAACTATCTCTTAATTGATTAAAGATACCCCTAATAACTTATGTAAAGCTATTAGGCGAGCTGGGGCTGTCAGTACTTGATAAAGAGTTTATCTACAGGGTCACCTTTGTAATTTGTAATTTGTTAGTGACTCTGTGTTTAAAATTCCCAGAGGAGTAACAACTGTTACAAATTAGAAACAGAGCAAAGGAGGATATAGCTCAAGAGATGCTCTCAGCTGAGGTGCAAGCTACAAATGACTGAAACTTTAGATACTGACCCTTTTCAAAACTTTGGTTGGATTTATCTATTATGTATCCAAACCTATCCACTGTATACAGAAAATTTTAGGCACACTGAGGATTTGAAGGAAGAAGGTACTTTGAGTCTCCATGTCACATTGTAGCCTTTTATCAAAGAAGTCCTGCCAAGTGACAGCTTTCAAGCTCTGATGCCTTGTAAGCAATAGGGTCTCTGCTTCCCTGGTCCTCTGGACCACCATGGAAACAACTATACAATCTCAGTAAGTCTGAAAGTCTATATCGTAACTATTTCCAAACTCATTTATCATCTATGCAGATGAAAACGTATGCTTGTCACATGGAATTCAAAATAATCTCATTGGATTTCTTATGAAAGTTCTATGAATCCCAAATCAGCCTTTGGACATGCACAAAAATCGTGATTTATTCTTCACCCTTTTCCTATTGGAATGCTTAACATCTTGCCTCTTAAATCTGCTTGGAAACATTTTAAAAGTCAGAGATCCCACCCCCATGATATATAATATATATAGTCTTTAACCAACCCATGCACCACTGTGTGTTCCTGGGTTATCTGTAGTTACTGAGTTAAACAAGTCATTCAACTTTTCTTGGCCTCAGTCTCCCTGTTGAAGAAGAATTTTTTCAAATAGGAGTTTATGTTTTAGAGTAAGACAAATCTTTCTTAAAAAAAATCAACCAAAAGTTGTTGCGCACCACAGTTGGGGTGTGTGTGTGTGTGTGTGTGTGTGTGTGTATGATGTGTTTGTTCATTTATATGACACACATATATGTAGAATAAAAACATAAATGGACAGAACCAAATCTTGATGCATGCTCAACAAATGTCCACTACTATTCTGTGACATGTTCTTGTATCTCCTGAAGGCTAAGATGAAGATGAGTCAACTCTTCATTCCTGACACTCAGATGCACAGGATCCTCAGTTGTCTACCATTTTAATTTTCTTGTTAGAATGACCCGTAGGAAGGAGAGAGAGGGGGCACACAAGGTTCATTTTATGGTCATTTTCCTCGAAGATAAAATAATAATGGATTCAAAACATATAAAACAGCAAAACCCAATTCTTTCGAGACACACAACTAAGAAACCTGCTCTAGAACACACCCTCGGCATCAGAGGGTACGCCACCCATCTGTGCTTGTGCGCATGCACGGAGATACTGACCTGGCTAGCCGGAAGTGAAGAACAGTAGTTCCCTCGTACAGCTGGCCTTACCTAGAGAAAAGAGAGAAACACTGTTGAAATCCCTCTGCCTGCCCGGAGCCCATGGGAACTCTTTTTTAACATACGTTGTATCTTTCTCCGCACCCGAAGATGGGCAGAGTCTGCCTGACTTCGGTCTGTGCTATGTATACACTGGTATTTCTTTGGGTCAAGTGTATTCTGAAATACCTATGTTAGCATTTTACAGCATTCAAGAAAGTATATTTCTGAACATTTGGGGATGGTACAGAAAAAGCACTTAGCCACAAATGGATGGGAGGCACAGCGAAAACTCACAGACTTTCTCAAACTGACAAGGGAGTGAGAGATTTTTTTTTCTTCAAAATGTCATTTTAGTGTTTTGTTTTTTGTTTTTTGTTTTTTTCGAGACAGGGTTCAAAATGTCATTTTAAAACACCATCTTAACCACAATGCAAAGAATTCTGGTTTCTTCTTCTCCTCCTTCTATTATTATTATTATTATTATTATTATTATTATTATTATTATTATTATTAAAGTATTAAGTCAGTAACATCAACCAGGCTTCTGTGCATCTTCGTGATCACACATAACCCTGTACCTTGAAATGCCCATGACCTTCACAACTTCGGAAGAAAAGAATAGGCAAGCTCAAAAGACTTTTGATAATGATGGTCCAAAGCCTCCCACCATGGGATAGAATGGATTGAACCCATACCCCCATTAACATTCAGATATAATCCAGGAATCTCAGGGAGAACCTTGTGTAATATAATAATTGACTGCTCGCTTCCCCTGTGGGGTAACACGCAGATGTTACTGACAGTCCAAAAGACTGAGTTTATCTTATGGGAACTACCGGTTCTCTTAGGCATCTCACAGATCACTAAAGAGGAAATATACACCGAGTCTCAAAATAGTGTTTATAAGTGAACTTATGAGCCTGTTGGTGACTTACTATCTGCCCTTGGCAAAGCTGAACACCTCTGAAGCTTGGTATGGTTTTGAGTCTCCTGTATGTTTCTTATATAGCAGGTGGAGAACCTCAGGCTGAAACCCCAGCCTGAATATCCAATAGCTTCCCCCAAGGCAGAGACCAGGGAGGTTCAAAGGAGTCAGGATGACTCCTCTGCTTGACACTATCTAGAGTTTCCCAGCTTTCTGTGACTGAAGTATCAAGCTTAATGCAGGCCCCCACCCCGGACACCCCAGCACATGTGTACAGACAGCCCCAAAGGCGCAGCTCCTGCTGACGTGCAAAGTCAACTCAGAACCCTGTGCTTGGAGCTCCCTCTTAACTTTTCTGGCTTGTCCAAGTCTAAATATTGACTTTGCTCCTCCGTTGAGTAGTTTGATACGGATGGAAACTCCATGGCCAACAGTGGGATCAAATGTTACATTTTTTAACCAGTTTTGCCTTCCTTCCGCTTTTTGGGGGGGTGGGTGTGAGTGTGGATCTCCTCTGCATATCTCCCCCTACCTCCTGGCTGTGAACCTAGTAACCTGAAGCTGAACACAGAAGTTCAGGTGTGCGCAAGCCCCTCACAGGCAGCATGTACCGTTGGCACAGCAACTCACAACAGACTCCTAGACACAGGGCTGGGGGGAGGGGAGGGCGAGGGGCGTCATCGTGCACCCAAAGGCGCTGCTTGGGGCAGGGCAAGCACCCAAGGGATCAGAACACCCCGATTCTCGCGCCCCGAGTTCCCCACCAGAGTCCTTCGAGGAAAAGGCGCCTTTCCCGGGGGCGCGGCAGCACCCGCCCTGGTGCAGCCGGCCTGCTAAGGTGCCTGTTGTACGTGTTCTCAGCCGCTACAAGTTAGGGGTGCGGCTGGGGCGGGTACTCCTCCACATCTCTTCAGCTCACTCCTCTGGGAGGGGACTGTCCCCCGCATCCCTTCAGCTCACTCCCGCAAACGTCGCTGGGAGGGGGCACAGGGGCTGGGGTCCCCACCTGCCACCCGGTGGGCGATCGGGAGTTGGTGGGGTGCTCCGCTGCTCACTGGGGCTCTCTGCACGACACAGCCACCTACCCTGCAGCCGAGCGAGACCCGGCTCCCTCCGCCGCTCAGCAGCGGCCCCCGCCGCGCGCGCTCGCGGGGACGCCGGGACCCTGCGCACCGCGCGCCACCCGCTCGGCGTGGCACAAAGGCAGCATGGCCCAGCCGCGCCCGGCCGCGTCCGCGTCCCGGCGCAGGCCACGGGACTCGTTCCCAGGTCGCTGTCGCCGCCAGCCCTGCCCTCCTCCCGCCCCCTTCCCCAGCCAGGCGGGGCACCGGGCGGAACCCTGAGCCCCGGCACGGAGCAAGCAACGCGGTGGCGGCCTCCGATCGCTCCCTCTCTCCACCGTGACGTGAGCAGCCTTGGCGGCTATTTATAACCACACGATTGGATTTCATTCATGAAACCAGGGCCTGGTGTGTCTGAGCTGTGGGATGCGAGGTGGCGAAGGTGCCGCGGCTGCACGCACACTGGAGGGGCCTGGGCTCCCGAGTGCTCGGTCGGGATCAGCGTGTGTCCCGCACCCCGGGGACCCGGCCTTGGGCCAAGCGGAGACCAGAGCAGGGCAAGAGTGTGTGAGAGCTGTCCCCGTGCCCCCTCCCCGCAGTATCCCACCCACTCCCGAACATCCGCTGGCCCTCAGTCCTGGGCTCAGGAAAAGTAAGTTGGGCCACTAACCGGCTGGGCAGCATAGCTTTCTTCCCCCTAGGTACTGACCGGCCGCGGACTCCGAGGGAGGACATTGGCTTTTGTTTCAAAACCGAGCCCAGCTGCTGACTAAGCGCTGCGCTGGCCCAGCCTCCTCCCCTGGGCGCTGCACGTGCGGGCTGGCTCTCCCCCTCCTGGTCACCTTCCCCTGCACCGGGCTTGAGGGGTCCCGGCAGGGGGTGGGGGGGACGCCCTGCTGCCCCAGATCCTCCCCACCCCCACCTCCCACCCCCAAATCAGCCGTTTTAGAGAGGCTGGGGTGCGGGGGGAGAGCTGAAACTGATTTCGGCTTCTCAAGGCAGGAAACCTTGGAAAGGAAAACCAGTTAGCTCTTCTCAGGGACATTGTGGACTTTTAAGCCTATTGTGAGTTCTGGGGGCAGAGTCGTGGCTACTTTTTACGGATCCGCATCAGAAGTGCCTAGGAGCCTAGGGGTATCTGGCATCACGCGAAGCTCTAAGGAGGTGACAGGGGACGCAACTAACTTGGCTCCTGTCCGCAGGGGACTTTGAGTCCGCCTTCTCCACTGTCTGTTAAACTCAGCGGTGTAATCTGCTCACTCTAGTCCTGCAAGGAGACAGCTGGCGGATTAGGGTGTGAATGCCTTCAGCTAAGGCTGTGTTACATTTATAAACCCTTCTAAAGGCTGAGCACCAAGCACACAAATATGGCCACGCTACAGTTTTGGCGTCTATCAGTTCTTAGGTGAGGCCCTGCCAGGATCTCGAAAGGGTGGGAAAGGTAGCCATATTTTATTGTGAGGACGGTTTCTTTGGGTTATCCTTCAAGCTTCCCCTAAAGAAAGAATAGCAAACAAAACCCTCTTACAGTAGTACCTCCGACCCTCCTTTTCTGGAAACCACATTTGGTTTTCTTAGGTGGATTTCTCTTCCTCCCCAGAATTCCTGGTTCCCAGTCCCTTTGGCAATTTCCTGCCCCTCCCTTCGACCCTCCCATAGCTGATCTCCAACTCGCTAAGTTGCCAAGGCTGGCCTTGAACTCCCAACGCTTCGGCCTTGCAGGTTTGTATCCTCAACAGACTAAGCAAATGAAATGTTTTATAAGAAAATGTTGTGCGAGCAGCCTGCGGGATTTAAGCAATCCTTAATGTACTGTTGTCATTGGAAATGGGGTCATCAAGGCCATAACCTTTTGACACTAGCAAGAGAAGGAAGGAGAAGTCAAATTCCAGTGTCTGAGGAGTTTAAGGTGGATCCGTCACTCTCTGGGGCCATTTGCTTGGCAAGGGGCAGACTTCCCTCAGTCTGCTTTAAAAGGACACCATGTTGAAAGACTCAATCAATAGACATTCTTTTCAGGAATGTATTAGGGAAAGTTCATTAACCCCGGGTTGCTAGCTAGCTACTTCTCCGCAAGTCACTTCTTTTCAAGCCACCGTGGGCACTGAAGAGTAGAGCAGTAACTAAGAAATGGAAACTTAGTAACTAAGAAATATGTATCGTGGCCCCAAGTGCAGTGGGGAAATGGCTTTCCTTTCCTTTTTTTCTTAAAAATCATTACACCACCACAACTGAGGAGACATGCCATCAGAACCATTTTACAGATGGAGAAACCAAGGCAAAGAAAATTTACATTTTTAGTATTGTTAGTGGCTGACATTTGTGCCCTGGGGTCATCTGGGGCTGGTTTTATTTTATCACTAACCTTTGTTGTAACATCCGGTCCCCTTTGGGTGTCTTTCACTTCCTCAGTCACACATTTAAAAAAAAAGGTGAACCATGCAAAATGCCAGGCTTGGTGGTGCGACCTACGATTCCCCAGACTGCCGGAGGCAGATACAGCAGGATGCCTGGGGCTCACTGTTTCTAAAGCCTAGCTGATTCAGTGACCCCTAGTTCCAGTGAGAGACCTTGCCTCTCGGGGAGGGGACAGCTCCTATGGAACAATGCCAAGGTTGACCTCAGAAATCCACAAGTGTGTTCACAGGCATGCGCCACCCTTTACCCACCCCCATGACAGTTGCATATGCATAGACTTGCACATACACACAAAAAATAAGAAAGGTCACATGACAATGATTTTCTGAAGCATCAGGGAGGACACCAAGCACTGTGCATACTCTCGGGATGCCTGACCCTCTTCAGAGCCTCCCAAAGGGCCATCTTTGTAGAGTGGGTAAGGACCTCCCATTAGCCATTTTGCTACCATTTTGGACCTTATGGAATACCTAAACTTGAGGGGGAAGTGATCTGGAGAACTTCCAGGAAAATAAATTGCTACTAATGGTGATTTCAGATACAGCAGAAGAAAAATTACTGGACATTTGTACCAAGCAAGGGCAGGGATGTCAAGAAGACACTGCCATCCCCATCTGGGGCCTGTGGTGCCCCAAACTTCACACATGTGACCTCTGATTCATGAAGATGGAAGAGTGGGCATGCTGCATACACTGTGACTACTGCTAGGAAAGAAGGAATCGAAGCAAAGCAGACGGCGCAGCTTCACGCAAGAGCTCGGCTATGCTCCAGCCTACCGACGAACCAGCCTTCCTGCGTGCTAACATAATCTGCGCCAATCACCTTAGATACACATCTGGAGGCCTCACTGGAAATTAACCAACACTTTTCTCTCTAAACACGAATTTGCTTCCACAAAGGTGACGTTACACTTGTTACAGTAGGTATTTTACCAATGATGTTGCCCTCCCCACAAAAATAAATAAATAAATAAATAAATAAATAAATAAAAACACCCCCTCTGCCACCAGCAAATCAAAACAACACCAACAATCAAAATCATCCCAGACCAGCCATCTTACATGTGCGTGCTCATGCACATACAAATTATTATAACTTAAAAATTTAAATACCACAATTTACATATAGAAGTGTTTAATTACCAATAAAATCACTTGATACTGAGCCCTTGGCGTTTGTAATTCCCCCGAAGCCCTTAATTACACACACCCCCATTTCTAGACTTTTATCATGAGACTCATTATTGGAAATATAAATAAATTTTCAGATCGATTTTTTTTTTTTTTTGCTGCACACACTGCCCTTGAGATCTATCCACGGTCTCATCTGAATCGGCAGCTCGTTTCTTTTTGTTGCTAAGTGTCCATTATATGGATGTACCAGGGTGGGTTCATTCACCTATGGAATGCCATTCAAGTATTTTCAATATTTTGCTACAATGAAAAGACACTTCCAGAAACATTTGTACACAAATGTTTGGTGTGTGAATGTTTTTTCCTTTGAGACGAATGCTCAAGAATGCCAAGTCCCGAATCAAATGCTAAATAAGCTGTCAGACTGTTTATTTTCAGAGTGACTGCATGTTTTACATTCCACCAATAATATTTGGTATCATCACTTTTCTTCTTTTGGCTTGTTATTTACAAAATTACTGTTCGACAGTAGTTTTGACAGAAGAGAACTAACTCACCGGTGGCTCTGATTTGCATTTCCCTAATCACCAATCCTGTCCAGACATCTCTTCCTGGGCCAACTGATCACTTTTATCTCCTTATCGCTAAAAGAGAAGTTCTTGCTTTTGGTTGTTTTATAGAAGGGTTGTCTTGCTCTTGCATATTCTTAAATTTCGTTTTTTAAATATTTATTTTTAGGTTTCCATAACATATGTGCGGCTGTCTAGGCGTATGTGCACACAAGTGCAGGTGCTTGCAGAAGCCACAAGAGGGAGTCAGACCCCTCCAGTCAGCTGGAGTTTGAAGGTGATTGAGAGATGCCAATAAGGGTTCTGGAATCTGATCCCCTGTCCTCTGCAAAAGCTGCAAGGCTTACATCTGCTGAGCCAACTCTCTAGCCTTTTATTGTTGAATTAAATTTAAAAAAATATTCAGGGGTCATAATCTTCAAATTGCAAATTAAATATGCTCCACCCCCAGGAAAACTCTATCATCAACTCAATTACGAGTGCTCAGTGCTGCTATAGCCTGAAGCCTTTTCCAGTATATCCCTGAGTATGGGAAGTTACTTACATAAAATTCCCACGGAGAGAGTTTTCTCAGTCATATGGTGTTAAGTCCTCATTGGAGCGGTCTGTAACCGACAGCCCGAGGAGCCAACGCCCCTCCCTCTTGCGCAGGCGCAAAAGTCTCTCCCAGTGATGGAGGCAACAGCTGTGGGCCAGTGGCTTGGACCATTGGGGTGTAGCAAGACAGCTGCCACTTCCCACCCCTCGGTCTGGAATGCCAGATCTAATGCTAGGTTGGTGGATGGATAATGAATGTCAGGTGCTAGGGAGCCATTTCAGACACAGGGAGTGAAGACACAGGAGAAACTAAGCTGGCAGATGGGCCTACTTTAAAGAACAGCTGCATTTGGTCAAAAGGTTTATTGAAAAGCGGCTGTTGGGGGAGATCACCGCTGTTGCAATGGCCAAGGCCTTTGTGGCACAAGGATGATGTGACCCGTGACATGTACTGACTTGCTGGCTCCAGAGAATTGCTCCAGGCTCCAGAGCCAGGATAGGGCAGGGCACTGGGTTTAATCAGCCTTTACAAGCAGCTTTGTTTAAACCACCCTGGATGCCAGTCTTCCAGGAGCCATAGGGTTGATCTGAACTGCTCCATCCCTAGGCCTGATCTCTGGTTAGTGACAAGGGGCGGAGACATGTGTCTGTGCGCTTCCATAATGCTGTGTGTTGATGGCCAAAAGAGAAAACGACCTCTTGGGGACCCTGTTTCGGCAGATATCCTTTTATCCAATACTGCAATGTGGGAGCGACATTTCTATAAGTTGCCCTAGCTAGACCAGCGGGGACAGGTATTTCCCAGCTTCCTATCTTGGGGCCATTTTCCCAATTTTTGTGTGGTTGATATGTCCGCCGTATGAACTAATCCTTTCTGTCTCTAGCACCATGGGAAGGTTTTGTATGGAGCCGCATTCACTTGGGTAAGAATGAAAGCCCTTGGGCTGGAGAGATGGCTCACTGGTTAAGAGCACTGACTGCTCTTCCGAAGGTCCTGAGTTCAAATCCCAGCAACCACATGGTGGGTCACAACCATCCCTAATGAGACCTGATGCCCTCTTCTCGACCTGATGCCCTCTTCTCGAATGGCTGAAGACAGCTACAGCGAGTGGGACGGGAGGGAGCCGGTCTGGAGAGAGAAGATAAAAAGTGTCTGAAGACAGCTACAGTGTACTTACATATAATAAATAAATAAATCTTAAAAAAAAAAAAAAAAAGAATTAAAGCCCTTGGTTCTGAGAGCCCCAGCTGTGCCGGAGTGGGCTCTTGTAAAATTAATTTAGTGCAAGTGTTTTTCAAGTCACCTCAGCAGCACAGAGGTCTCTGCAGCATGTTGTGGAGGACACCAAAGATATGCTGGCTTGTTGGGGAGTCATCCTGTTTCCCTAAAAGTTGCAGATGGACAGCATCCCCAACTCATGGAGAACTGTGTGTGTTCCATCCCATCCTAAGGTGAATAATATATAAAGATATTAAATTAAAGATATAGATGATACTTGTGGATCTGACCATGGGATTTAGGTGGTTACCCACTTAAAGGTCAATGTATTAGGGATTTTTGTACTTATTTACTTATTTATCTTGCAAGCCAAAATTCACAGCACAATTTCTGTTTTTCTAGGTATCAGTGAATGAAACAGACAGGATTGAGTCCATCCAACATACTGCCATGTGCTTTGAGGGCGGTATGATCTCCTTTCTTAGGTTTTCTGTTGGTGTTGGATGAATTTGTTAAAAATGTGATTTTGCAAGCCTGGAAGTCCTAATGACATTCTTTCAGGCAAAAGCCTCCTCTGCCAACATGGCTCTTGCTAACTTAGCTCGACGTGCTCAGGAGGCAGGAGCCAGCTGCCCTTTGCTCCGTATGGAAGCAGAAATTGGAAAAGATAAGAGTTCAGTGTGTGTTGTCAGTTTTTTAAAAAATTTTATTTATTCCTCTCTTATACAATACATCCCAACTGTAGCTTTGTGTCTTGGAAGAAATGTTCTGCATCTGAAAAGGACGTTTATTTCAGGGACGAGCCGACAGGCACATTCATTGTTGATATTACAAAATGTGTTAGTGCTCTTCCTCAGTTTTATCTGATTAAAAATAAATGACATGCATGTGCTATGCCTTTTTAAAAGCTATCTTGCCTGACTGCTTTACATAATACCTGTTTAGCTTCACCAAACAAGCAACACCCCCAAACCCATTATCACCACCACCACTGCCACCAGAGCCAACCAAAAACCCTCAACAAATGTGAAAGGAACAGGGAATAGGAGAGTAAAAAGAAAGAAAATAAAACTATATAGCTATGATTTTTATCTAGTATGTGTGTATAAGTGTTCCAAAGGTCACAGGGAAGCAGAAATGATACCTTACTGAGCAGTTGTTCGTGGTGAACGAAAGAATGTTGATGTAAAAGAATAGTTGGGTGCAGGCGGTCAATGTCGACATGGGCTCATGAGGCCATTTAAAAGTGCCGCAAGCCGGGCAGTGGTGGCGCACGCCTTTGATCCCAGCACTTGGGAGGCAGAGGCAGGCGGATTTCTGAGTTCGAGACCAGCCTGGTCTACAGAGTGAATTTCAGGACAGCCAGGGCTCCACAGAGAAACCTTGTCTCGAAAAACCAAAAAAAAAAAAAAAAAAAAAAAGTGCTGTGACTGGAGCTCAGTGGTTCAAAGCACACAACTGCACATGAAGAGAACCGGAGTTCAGTTCTTGGCACACACATCAGTTGGCTCACAACTGCCTGTAACTCCAGGAGTTCTGCTCTGTTCCTGAGTTCTGGCTGCTTCATGTCTCCCCATCCATAGAAATAAACTGTTTTTCTCTGCAGAAACCAGAAAAATAAGTACACCCCACATACATGCGCGAGCATTTGTGTGCACACACAGCATCTTTAACGAGCACATCAGCTAATCTTCAGGATGACCTTGAAACACACTATCTCCAACCCAAGAGACCGAGAAGTGAGGTTTTCCAGAGGTCGAGCAACTTGTTTCTGTGTGAGTGGAGTCACACTGACTAACGCCAAATTCCATGCCTGCTCTTAGATCACATGCGAGCAAATCTTAAGTACTCTGGTGCACAGGACACTACATTCTACATAGATTTCCCTTAGAAGGAGAAAGTAAAGAATCACTAATGCCCTTGCAGGACGCTTACCACGGCCAAGGAAAGGCTAAGCCATGAGGCTTGTCTTCAGTGGGTGTAGCGCCTTTCAAATGTGCTTTTAATAGAAGTGTGCAGATGCCTGACTTCCTCCCTGGGACTTGGGAGCATGTTTGTACATACAACACCAGGGTCTCTCCTTAGCTCTGAAAAGATTTATGTTGAATATTTCACAGGCTATTTATCACTTGGTAAGTTTCCCTTCGTGGGCAAGCCGTTAACTGCATTTCTGTGAATGACATAATCAGTTAAGCATGTTGGGATCAACTTTGTGTTTCTTTCTCTTGTACACATAAGCCAAGGAGGCCAGGGGCCAGGGCACTTCTGTTTATGATCAGCCTTAAGGGGATTAGCGATTTGAGGAGAGGCATGAAAGAAGTTTCCTTTAAGTTTTACTGCCCAAAGTAATTCAAACAGCACCATAGCAGAAAAACCAATAATCCGTCAGCTAGTCGGTCTATCTATCTATCTATCTATCTATCTATCTATCTATCTATCTATCCATCCATCCACCCATCTGTATCTTTGTCTCTCTGTATTCTGGTATCTCTGTGTCCTTATGTACACATGCATACACAAGTGTGCGTGTGGGTGCGTGCGCCTATGGAGGTCAGAGGTCACCCTCAGGGATGTTCTTCAGAAGCCATCTCCTTTGTTCGCTTGAGTCTCTCAGTGAGACCTCAGGCTCACCAGTCTAGAATTAGGCTAGACTGGCTGGTCAGTGAGCCCTAGGGAACAGCCTGTTTCTGCTCCCCAGTGCCAGGATTGCAAACACTGGCCACCATAGTCTGATGTGCATCGAATTTGGGTCCTTGTGCTTCTAATCTCTTTACCAACGGAGCTTTCTCCCAAGACCCCATAGTTTTAAACATAGGTTGGGTACCCCTAATCGGAAAACACAAAACATTCCAAATTTCAACCACTGTTGAGTGCTGATATGATGTCACAGTGGAAAATTTCCTATTAGAAAACTTTGTTTTGTGTACAAAATCAATGACAATATACAATAACTTCCAGTTATGTGTATAAGGTATATGAAATACAAATGCATTTCCTGTTTAGACTTGTTTCTGTGTCCAGGATAACTCATTATGTTAGTCTAATATATTCCAAATGCTAACAAAGTTCAAAATCTGAAAGTTTTCTGGTCCTAAGCATTTTGAATGTTGATCAATGTCATGGCACATAAAACTTGTTTTTTTTTTTTTTTTTTTTTTAAACCAGATTCCTTAGTTATAATTTTCTCTAATCATCTGTTTAACAAAACAGAGGCTATAAAGGAAGAGTGTCCACTTGTCCTGCTGCAGTCATTGCCACATACAGTATCTTTGAAAAGGCACCTTGAGATATAAAATCACATTTTGCAAAGATTAACATGCCACTAGCAGGCATGATTTTGTGATCTGCAATACCAGGTAACATTTAGTAAGTACCTATTATGTGTTAGATGTGGGGCTCAAGACTTCAACAGTCATGAATTTCTTGCAGTGGCCTCATGGGAGGGTAGCATTAAAATCCCTATTTTATAGATGAGGAAACTTAGGTCCCCAAAAGGCAAAGAGCATCCTAGTTTACATTTGAAGTTGAGGAGAATTGAAGGGTGGTGGCATTTATGAGGTGAGAACCCAAGGATCCTCATGGTCTTTGACACGTGGTCAACATGTATTGATCAGATATCTGAATGATATTAATTCTCTGCCACCAAGACAAAGAACATAATTTATATTGAGTTCATTCCTTGCTATTTCCTGAAGATAACACGTCATCACTCCACTTCTTAGTGGGAGAGCAGGAGGCTGCAGTGTTTTGCCTCAGGCCAGCAACACTGGTTTGATATAAAGGGAACCAGCCCGCTTTGCCAGATGGAGTGGTTATAAAATACAATTTATGCATCTGTATGGGCAGCATGGGTGAGCTTCCAGAGAGTATGTCAGTTATTCTTAATTATCCAAATAAAGAATATTTCTTGATGTATAAATATCCACATTTATCTGGTGGGTGAGCCAGGTACACATATGTGTGTGGAGCATTAGCTTAAAAGTGATCTCTCTATTCTGGGACAATACAATGTCCTTGCTAAAGCCATCAAGTCTTAACTTATTTTTTAAACTCTGAGTTACTTGGCATTGGCGTGGCCAAGGATATTTGTATAAAGTGGATCCTGAATGAGACACTCACAGGAAACCAAAGTCAGTGGCCAACTGGCTCTTGTATTGGGAGAAGTTTTCAGTTCTTGAATCCAACTTCTTCTGTTAGTAGTGGCAAAGTAATTTAACATGCACACGCGCACACACACATGTACACACATGTACACACATACACACATGTACACACACATGCATGCACACAACTACCATGACTCTAAAGACTCTTGCTTTGATCAAAAAGGACCTACACCACTGTTGTTCTTATAAGTATTAACATTTGTGCCATGAGATTACTTCTGGGCTGTTTGTTGACGTGGCTGTCTATTCTCAGGAGACAGCTGAGGTGGCCTTATGAAGAGACAGGCACAGGCAGGTGAAATATACCCTGGAATTAAATGTGCATGCTTCTATTCTCTGCATTAGTGAGGGACTGAGCCTGAGGACGGAGGGCATTGTTGAGGGAGACACGTTTCCTTCAGTTCAGTGTGTTCTGTTCTGCTTGGTTCCCTTTTATTGCTGTTTGGAAATGCTAGCTTTTCTAATGAAGAACAGAGACAGGGTATGGGGACCTGAACCCTGGCGTGTGCACAGTTGATAACGCCTAGCCAGCCTGTTTGGTGTCCCCATGGGAGAACTGTCTTGGGTGCACTCTGTCACTTTCCAAGGCTACTGTAAACTCAGCTGTCAGTAAAAATGCTCAAGCCTCAGGAGAGAACTCATGGCTGAGAAGTGTGTCGGAGCATACCACTTTCCTCCTAAGATAATTCTAGAAAGATGGAAGGGACAGCGCTTGCCAAAAAGCGCCTCATGCTCTGATCATGAAAAACATGAAACGCATGTCCAACAGGGACTGAATGACGTCTTCTGGGTACTCATGACTGTACTGAGACGACCTTCCTCGTCACTTCTAAGTGGCTCATTGGACTTGAGCTTAGGATCTCCAAATAAAAAAGAAGTCACTCAATTATATTCAAATATTCCATGTAGTAGTATTCAGCACGCAGTGAAAATGATTCACTGTTTATGCAAGATACAAATGTAAGTAGTGCTCTTTCTGTTTACGTGGGAATCTGACAATTTTCCGATGGAAAGAGCGAGGAGAGAGAGCGGAGAGTTAGATGGAAGGAAAGCAGATAGAAATCTCTTCTTTTTTGAACTGTCCAAATGTTTAGCAATAAACAGCAGGTAAGATAGCTTGGTCAAGTAGCCATTCCAATGTTCGCATGACCTGTTGAGTGACAGCTAACAAGGGGGAGTTGCTGTTTAGCTTCTAAGGACCCAGCCAGACTAGGAAATACTTTTTATTTGATCTTTTTTCTTAAAGTTATATTTCTCATTGCAGGACTTCTTGGGGCGGCATTTACACAGGAAAGTACAAATCACATATTTATCCTGGGGGCAGTAGTCTGTATTGAGCTGCTCATGCGTGTTCCGCAGAGGTGGGGGGTCCCTGTGGTTAAAATATCCACCATTGATCCATACTGTTCACCTGAGCATGCTGTGAACATCAGGGTGAATGACAGAAGAACACTGCCCAGCAAGGACCAGCTGTGTGACACACGCAGCGAGGGTGGCTCCTTCTGATCCAGGAGACATATGGGTCACTGTGTCAATTATTCAAGGAGTGGCTGTCCTATGTTATTCTACGTTGCAGATAACTGCCAGATCACCTTACATAGCACGGATACTTCTTCATGTGGCTATGTGCCTACAGAAGCCTGGGGTCAACATTAGGGCTCTTCCTCAGTGATACTTGATCTACCTTATTTTTTCAGACAGGTCTCTCACTAAGCATAGAGCTCACTGATGACCAAGCAGCAAGCACCAAAGGTCCTCCTGTCCTCACCTTCCCCCAGCACTTGCCTGCTGCAGCGCCGAGCATTTCCATGATGGTGAGGACCTCAACTTACATCTTCATGCTTGCATGGTGAGAACACTATGGGGACATTTCCCAGCCTGCTTCTGCAAGGTTTGTTTTGAAAGTTCACACTTAAATTCAGAAGTATTACTTAAATATCTTAAATATAATGAATACTAATGCACATACATATACATACATGCATGCATGCGTATACGCACTCATGCATTCATGCATTATATATATATATATATATATATATATATATATATATATATATATATATATGTATGTATATGTATATAATGGGATACCTGGGGTCAATAACGCAAGATTAAGACTCGTCACTCTTCATAAAATCTGACCAGGTTGTCACAAACACAAACTCACAAATCTTAAACAAAATGTTAGTGAATAAAATGTACAGTCTGTAAAGGAGTATACCCACAGCGAGGGGTTGGTCAAGAATGCCACACTGAGTTAACATTCAAATGGTAATAACGTGGGCTCTCCAGTGGCTAAACGTGCTTGCCTGTGCAACCTGATAACACAAGTCCAATTCTTGGAACTCAGTCGAAGGAAAATATAAGTCCTTGAAGGTGTCACTGACGTAGGCATCACAGCCCTCAACCACACGCAAAGGGTCATAATGAACACAGCTTAAAAACTCAATAACGCAGGTGCTTGCTTCAGCAAAACATATGTATGGAAGGCTTGCCAGAAGAGAACCATGTGACCATCCCAGTATATCGCCACCAGTAGTTGATGGCATTCACCACCTAGCCTTGATCCACGTGACAGTTGAAAGCCAGGGGACAGCACATCAGACCTATGTTCTTCAGAGTGGAAGGCTCCCTACAACACAGGCATAGGTGTTGCTCTTGGAGTGGGTACTTGGTTGTTTTTTTGTTTTTTTGTTTTTTTTTTTGAGTCAGGGTCTCACATATCCAAGACTACACTTGTGCTCTCTCTATGTAGCCAAAGATGGCCTTGAATTTCTGATCTGCCTGCCACTAGCTCGAGCACTGTATAGTTTAGCATGCTGGGGGAAATTTTTCCAGAGATGTGGAAGAAGACCAAGATGCATACAATCTCTAACTGCCACCAGAGGAACAATGACAGATGGTGGTTGCCGAGAAAGCAACGTTTGCTTTAGAGCACCTCAAAAACTATGCCAGTGTGTGAGGACTCAGGGACAGAGTCGGTTAAAATGCAGCCCATGAATGCATTACAGGTAGTTGGACTAAGAGGTATTGCTGACATGTGTCTCAGCCTGGATTCTAGATACTGAAACAAAATCTCAACAAATAAAAGGAGGAACTGCTCAGACTTAAAGTGTGTCTCACATCACTTAGCAGGGGGACGTGCCACACCCAAGTGCTGATACTGTCTCTGCCACTTTGCAGCCATATGTACTTGGGAGAGGTAGTTGAGTCTGGGCTTATTTTGATACTCATCAAATAAATTCATTAAAAATAGCTATTGCTATATATTTAAATATATGCTTCCATTAGCCATTATCTAGCATCCATCTATCTATCCATTAGTTATCTATCTATCCTTCTATCTGTCCATCTATTATCCTCTTGACACATCCATCCATCTGTCCATCTGTCCATCCATCCATCTATCTGTCTATCCAGCCACCCATCCTTCTATTTGTCCATCTGTATTAGTGAGGGTTCTCTAGAGTCACAGAACTTATCGGTAGTCTCTATATAGTAAGGGAATTTGTTGATGACTTACAGTCTGTAGTCAAACTCCCCAACAATAATCAGCTGTGAATGGAAGTCCAAGGATCCAGTAGTCGCTCAGTCCCACAAGGCACGCAGGCAAAGAAGAGCGAATCTTCCTTCTTCCAATGTCCTTATGTAGGTCTCCAGCAGAAGGTGTGGCCCAGATTAAAGGTGTGTACCACCACGCCTAGATCTGGGACTTGCTTTGTCCCAGGCTGACCTTGAACTCAGAGCTCTCCTTGCCTCAGTCTCCTGGGATTAAGGGCGTGTACTACTTTGCTTGGGGCTAAGCTTTTCATGGCCACTATGCCTCAAGATCTCCATGCCAAGATCCAGGTCAGAAACTTGTGTCTTCCAGCCTCAAGATCTGGATCACTGGTGAGCCTTCCAATTCTAGATTGTAGTTCATTCCAGATAGAGTCAAATTGACAACCAGGAATAGCCGTCTCTTATCCATTGACCCATCCATCCATCCATCCATCCATTTTATAAAATGGTAACAATCTCACCATTTCAAAAGCTTCCGCTTCCTTCAACTTTGTATGCTATGCTAGCCTCAAGTTCTCTATGTAACTGAGGTTGGCCTTGAACTCTGATTCTCCTATCTCCACGGATTAGGAACAAATCAGTCCTAGAATCCAGCCCTGGCTCTATCCTCTGCCATCAAAATGCTGTGCCTCAGTTTGCACAGTTGTGTCATGGAAAGAAACTTCAAGGATTAAACAAGTTCCTCTGCATAGAACGTCTGACATATTCACTGCACATATTAAGCACTCATCCTAGGTGGGTGTGTTAATGCTCTAAACCAATGGCTATTGGGTTCCCGAATGACGTGATGATAAACAGAGACTAGAAAAAACGATTCGTTCTGACGAGGGGCATGGGGGCAAAGTTTTGAAATTTCTTCTCTCACAGACCCCTCGCAGGTGGCATGGTAAGACACCTGGCCATTTTAGCAGGAAGAAAATTAGAAGGGCAGGCATTCTTGAGAGGTTTAATCTTGGTAACACACCCACGATTTCATTACCATGTGTAAAAGGGTATGATGGTGCTTCTTAGTGTCTGAGGTACCGAGGAAGACATCGCAGTAAATGACGATTCGGCAGACTTTCTGTGGTATGCAGCTGATGTGGCAACTCGAAGCCCTTATTGATTGTGCCGGGAATATAATCAAATGGTATGTTTGCATGAGTCCCACCACAACAGTCTGATGCCTGGTGGTTTCTGCCAGCTGTAAATCAGCTTTCTCGCAGGGACAAAATGGAATGACTGGGTTTCCTCTCAAAGGCTGTGTTCATAGTCTCCACTTGAGAGGTTTTGGGCTATCTAGTTGGAATGAGTATTGATAATAGAAGTGCCAGCGAAGCCTGGTGTAGTGGTACACACCTTTAATCCCAGCAGTTGGGAACCAGAGGCAGATGAATCTCTGGGAATTCAGCGCCAGCCTGGTCTACATAGTGAGTTCTGGGACAGCCAGGGCTACAGAGAGATACTGTCTCCAAAAACAAAGAAACAAAGAAACAAACAAACAAAAAACTCAGAGAAAGGTTTCATTACATTCCTCTAGGAGTATACCCAAAGTTTTATTTCTATGAAACTACAGTTCAAGGCACAATTTGGGTTACAGTTGACTGGTATGTTCTGTAGCGCTTTTTTTTCCTGTCACCGCTTTGATGCCCGCAGGGATTGTCCCTTGGCTGTCACTCCATTGGTTTCTACCTCTAATATCTGTTGTCCCACCAGGAAGATCCTCCATCACCATTCTGGCCGGGAAGGGGGGTGGTCATTGGCAAACTCCTCCTTTATATATCGAGTTCTTAATTCTACAATGACTTGGGCTTGGGAGGTGGGTAGCCTCACCACTACCAACTGTCCAGTCTCCAGAAGCAACTATACTTTACCTAACTGTTGTCTTCCAATCTTCAACCCACTAAAGAAAACAGGTATGAGTCTGTTGTTCTTCCACGGGGCCTGGGGCTTCTGGGGAGATTGTGGTAGGCTCAGTAGAATTGATATGCAAATGACTCTCAGAACAGAGAGGCCTCAACCTCACCAGAAACAGGTGAGAAATTTTATGATGAAACAGCATACCAAGACAGTAGCCCACTGGGGCTTTAAAGAGGACAATCAGAGTAGGAAACCCCAGAGAATAACACTGAAAGGGTTTTCTGTGGCTCTGTACTCATCTGCATGGAAGGAGATGACACCCTTAGGAGCTCTCCTCTACAAAAGCCAGCCTCTGCTAACTACGTGTTAGATACATCCCCAGGCACAGAACAATGGCACTATTGGGTGTGTGATACATCCCCAGGCACAGAACAATGGCACTATTGGGTGTGTTTTACACCACCATGAAAGCTGCACAACAGGCTGGTTGGTGTAATAAAGTCAATGCAAAGGTGCGGTCAACATGGTCTCAGGAGACTCTCATTTAGACCTGGGTCCAGGTTGAGAAAGTTTGTCGGGGAACCAGTTCTGGTAGCTTTCAGATTCTGTGGTCCTTGCAAACTTGCTCAAGCTCTTGAATTCTGAAAGACAGACACCACACCTACCTGTGTCCAAATGCATTATTTTGTGGGAGAGAACACGTCATACGCTATGGGTTCTAAGCAAGATGGCCCACTTTTCTATTCCTGTCTTCTTGCCATGTTATTAAATGCAATGAACACACATGATGCTCTTAAAGGGACTGCCCGCACTCCTTTTTTGGCTGAATGGTTATGGAAATGATTGAATGAGCCATAAACAAGAAAATAACTACAGATTCCACGACTGCCATGAGGCCAGTGATCTGGAGCTCTTTGATGGGACCAAACTTAAAGGGACCTGCTTATCTGCTTATCTGGTGATGTCTAATCTAACCCTTCCCAACTGGAAACGAGTCACCGTCCCAGGACAGACAGTGCACTGGAGTGTGACAGTGGTGATATTGTGCCTGAGGATCGAGACGCGATGGTTTCATGGCAGCCACTTGGAGTCACAAGTATAAAAACAGCCAACTTACTGACTAAAATCCACGTCAGCTTGTATACAGCAACTAGAGTGCCTACCATCTCCCTGCTCCCCATCCTGGAAAAGGTGTGTGTGTGTGTGTATGTGTGTGTGTGTGTGTGTGTGTGTGTGTGTGTGTGTGTGCATGTGTGAAGGAGGGCATCAGACTCCCTGGAACTGGATTTATAGGAGGATGTGAGCTGCTTTAGCATAGTTTTTATCCAAAGCACTTTGTGTCATATTTTAGATGCAATACCCACACTTCAGGAAGAATCAGGCTGTACAGTATTTTTTCTCCCATATAAATAAATAAATAAATAAATGTATGTATGTGATGGTGGCTGGAGAGATGGCTCTGCCCTTAAGAGTCCTGGCTGTCCTTGTAGGGGACTCAGTTCTCAGCACCCACCCTCTCCTGGCCTCTGAGGACGCACACGGACATGCGTACACACACAAATTGTAAAATGGATCTTAAATAATAGATATGGGCCCTTTTTCTGCTATAATTTTCTGTTTTTATTTAATGAAGTTTTCATCCTAGAAGTGTTTAAAGGCTTCTCGTCTGGCCAATTTGGGACAGATATGATTTCTTTTTTAAAATGTTATGGTTGTTGGGAGTGATGGCTCACACCTATGACGTATGGTGTCTGTGGTAAGGAGGACTGACTGCCCGGAGCCCAAGTCCAGTCTGGGCTCTGTAGGGATTTCCGGGCCACTCTGGGCTACAAACTAAGACCTTGTGCCAAAGCAAAATGAAACAAGGTAAAACAATAAGCCACAGCTCCACTTGTTACAGTTTTATCCCCTTCCCATAGATATCATAAAAACCACACTGTCCACACTGGGATTCTGTCTCTTTGACTCCGCAGAGTTAGAGCCACTAAAAGAGCTAGCCGTTCCAAGGTGCTGGAGGTGTCATTCCCAACCTAGCACTAGGCCATCATAAATCCGTACCAGCCAGGGTGTTACCGCTGTGAACATTTCCTAGCACATATGTAAAGTTCTTACTGTAACATGCATGGCGGCTAGGTACGTGGTCGCTGAATGCTCTCAGGTAAATTCTCACTATGTAATCTCCAGCCACACGATGCACAGACAATCCGTCTTGTGGGGACAGCACGCAGTACTGGATTTGAGGAAAAGCTATGGCAGGAACATCCCCAAATCCATTCAGGGCTGTGTGGAGAGACGGTTTCTACTGCCCCGCATTCTATATCGAAACCCACCCAGCTCAGGCCACAACTGTCAAGACCCAGTTCGGTTCTGATGCCAGGAATCCCTTTGGAGCACGTGGTTTCCATCTTGCTCTTAATTTCACAGCAGAAAAAAGAATAAAGTCCATTCAGCAAACAACCTAAACACAGCCAGAGAGATCCCAGAAGATAAATTCAGGGGGATCACAGGAAGCTCTTGAGGTACCCTTGCCAAAAGAAGTGCCGTCTTTTAAAGGTTGCATTCTTTGCATATAAAAATGTCTCCGAGCAGAAATGAAATATTTAAAGAGCAACGTTAAGAAAGACCTCAGCACCCGAAAAGTGCACACTCAGGTTCTCGCCTTGTCTCTCTGGGATGCACCCCGTGCTGGCACGCCGCCACGTCATCGATATGAAACCCTGTGCCCTACCAGAATAGGACGCTGTTCAGAGCTAGGTTTCTGCAGAGGATTTCCAAGTTTTATATACAAGGAATATTTAAAAATCAACAGTGCCACTTACAATCTCCAAATCGAATAGCCATCCTCTGTATATCAAATCAGTCTGCCCCCCTCTGTAGACTGGAAGCCACCTACCCTTCTTTGTCCTACTCCTTGACAAATCCACCATCCGACCAATTCTTCCACACGTGGTAATCCCAGAGTGAGAGCAAGACTGAGAGAGAGACTTGGCAATACCTGGGATTGTTTTGATTTCTCCATAAGGGGCAGAAACTTTGACTTCTTTCTTTCTACCATCTATGTATTCTACATGTATGAGACCACAGGCATAGGATCACCTAGACCAGTGGTTCTCAACCTTCAAATGAGGCGACCCTTTGATACAGTGCCTTCCCCCCCAACCAGGAAATTATTTTCATTGCTACTTCTCAACTGTAATTTTGCTACCGCTGTGGATTGTACTATAAATATCGAGGGTTTCTGATGGTCCCAGGCAACCCTTGTGAGAGGGTCGAGACCGACAGACAGAAGCACGGACCTAGGCTGTGTGTGCCGATCATATATAGAAATAAAAACTGTAAACCTCATCTAATTCCCTTCCGAACATTGTAAAATGAACTCTAATGTTGTTTTCTCAGATTTAGTGGCTTTTCTAGATAGACCCTATGAGAAACAAACACACCACTGACAACTTGAAGAAAGCAGATGTAGGAACTAAGCAATGGACAGGTTGGCACCAAGGAGTTAGGTCCTGGCCCGTGTGTTGGGCCACTGCTGCCCTCTAGAGGACATGCGCGAAATGAGTCAAGTTTCTAGAAAAATCAAGACTGGAAAATCATTTCATCTGATCAGCTTTTATGAAGGAAGACAACTAAAAACTCATCAATACAGGTCCGTGGATTTTCTATCCAAATGACACAGAAAACAATTCCTCGGGACGCGTGCTTTCCCAGGGCCATCTGACTGAGACTCACCCTTTGAGAGAAAACGCCTTTTTTTTTTTTTTCTTTTTTCCCCCAAGCCTGATTCTCCGCAGCATTTGGAGCCTGTTATTTCTTGCCCTGCTAGGCAGCAGCTGCGGACTATGACTAATGTGTTAGTCACTGTTTATACTTTCAGCTCTTAGCTTCCAGGGCCCCAGAAACCAGAAACTCCGGCTCCTTCCCTCTTTATGAAGTCAGTTCGTTCAGAGGAAAATATGCAAACATTTCACTAGTTGCCAAATTGATACTTATTTCTGGGCAAGGAACTTCACTAATTTCACGCATAGGGAAAACATTAACTCATGATTTTTTTTTTTTTTTACACAGTGTATGCAATTTCAACCTTTTTTTGGTAAAACACTTGGAAAACTAGGGAGACTCTCTGCTCCTTCCCTCCTAAATCTTTTTTTTATAATAATATTTTTTAAATGTTTATGTGTGTGAGTATTTTGTCTATGTGTATATCTGCACAGCACTTCTATGCCTGGTGCCCCAGAAGACAGAAGAGGGCATTGGTTCCGCTGGAACGGGAGTCACAGATGCTTGTGACCCATCGTGCCGGAATCAGAAACCACCGGGTTTTCTGAGGGATCAACAGGTGCTCTTCATAGCTAAGCTGCCTCTCCAGCCCCTCCCCCCACAAATCTTAGCGGAGAGTTTAAAGGACTCACAGAACGCAAACTTCCGTGTTTGGGGGCTAATTTCACGACTTCACGAAAATAATAATTGCCCATCCATTGAGCATTTGTTGAGCTTGCTGTTGCTCAGCAGATACCATGTCAAGGGTGCCAGATATGTAGGGAAATCCGAGCATACAAGAGAAAGAAGGTACCATTTAGGAAGTCTGGATCTTTAAGTTGATTTGAAAGTGATACATAGATTCAACACTTTTTGGAACCTTTGTGTTTTTCTGGGCTAGCAACATTCAGCATGACATTCTTTTATAACGGCAGGCATGGTCAGTAGCAGGCCAATCAGTGGTGGGTAATGGCAGTCAAGCACCGTGCTCTACAGTACTGAGTGGGTGTGGTAGTTTGAATATGCTTGGCCCAAGGGAAGTGGCACTATTAGCGGGTGTGGCCTTGCTGGAAGAAGTGCGTCACTGTGTAGGCGGGCTTTGAGGGCTCCTAGCGCTCAAGCTCTACCCAATGCAGATGAGACCCTCCTCTTGGCTGACCACAAAAGAAGCCAGGGCTGCCTTCTGATCAGATTGAGATGTAGAACTCTGAGCTATCCCAGCACCATGTCTGCCTGGATGCTGCCATGCTTCCACCATGATGATAATGGACTGAACCTCTGAAACTCTAAGCCAGCCCCAATGAAATATTTGCCTTTGTAAGAATTGCCTTGATCACGGTGTCTCTTCACGACAATAAAACCCAAACTAAGACCATTAGGAACCCCTGAGATTCATTGTGTGTTCACATGCATGTGTGCTGATGACGGCCAGGGATCATTATAGGGGGTGCTCCATCCTGGCTCTCCACCTTATTTTTTGAGACAGGGTTTCTCACTGAACTTGGAGTTCAGTGCTCTAGGCTAGGCTGTCTGGTCATGAAGCCCTAGGGTTCTATCTGTCCCCATCTCTTCAGCTCTGGGATAACAGGCACTGTATTCATGCCTGGATTTTACATAGGTGCTGGGAATTGAACTCAATAAACTCAACAAACTCAACAAACATTTTACTGAGCCATTTCCCTAGCCTTAATTGCATTTTGACCTATGGTATTTCCAACTTAAGCCAAGGGCATCACATTTTACTCCTGTACAATATTTAACGGGATCCAGTAAGTATTGTTGAAACAACTTGTTTTATGTCTATAATCTACTAGGCTTCAAGAATTCTGAGAATAAGAAATACAATGGCTTCTTTTTGTACCACTAGGACCCAGAATGATTTATTCTTTGCTGTCTATTAATAGTTCTTTAGGTGGGTATTATTATCCCAGGTTTATAGATAAACAGCATGTCTGTCTTAGTAAGGGTTATTATTGCTGTGATAAAACACTCGGGGAGGAAAGAGTTTGTTTGGCTTATGCTATCACATCACAGTTCAGCAGCATAGGTAGTCAGAAAAGGAATTCAAACAGTACAGGAACCTGGAGGCAGGAGCTGATGCAGAGGCCATGAAGGATGCTGCTTTCTGGCTTGCTCCCCATGGCTTGCTCAGCCTGCTTTCCTTATAGAACCCAGGACCAGCAGCCCAGGGATGGCACTACCCACAATGGCCTGGACCTATCCCCATCTATTTATTTATTTATTTATTTATTTATTTATTTATTTATTTATTTATTTATTTATTTTTAGGTTTTTTGAGACAGGGTTTCTCTGCATAGTCCTGGCTCTCCTGGAACTCACTCTGTAGACCAGGCTGGCCTCAAACTCAGAAATCCGCCTGCCTCTGCCTTCTAAGTGCTGGGATTAAAGGCGTGTGCCACCACTGCCCAGCCCCATCTATTGCTAATCAAGAAAATGCCTTACAGGCCTGCCTACAGCCCAATCGTGGAGGGAGGCAGTTTTTCAATTGAAGCTCCTGTCTGACGACTCTAGTTTGTGTCAAGTTGAATAAAACTAGCCAAAACAACTGGCCCCTGTCGGTTTGACACATAAGCACATCACCTTACAATTAGAACCGTTCCTTTCTCATTTATCCCCAAGATGGTAGGGTAATGTTGATATCACATAAATAACTTTAAAACATCACACATACATAACTTTAAAGGTCCCACAGACCTTACGAATTCAAACATATTAAAACTTTAGTCTCTTTAAAATCTTCAATCTCTCTAAAAATTCAACATTTCTTTTAAAATTTCAGCTGTGGGCTCCTGTAAAAATCAAAATTAAATACTGCATTAGTCAGGGTTCTCTAGAGTCACAGAACTTCTATTAAGAACTCTATATTAAGAGAATTTATTGAAATGACTTACAGTCTGTAGTCTAACTCAACAATGGGCAGCTGTGAATGGGAAGTCCAAGAATTAAGTAGCTGCTCAGTCCATGAGGTTAGGTGTTTCAGCTGGTCTTCTGTATAAGATGGAATCCTGAAGAAGTAGGTTCCAACAGAGGTGCTGGCAAGTAAGTGCAAGCAGGCAAAGAAGAGTGAGTCTTTCTTCTTTCAATGTCCTTATGTAGGCCTCCAGGAGAAGGTTAATCTGAGGTGGCTAGATTTTGAATTTTCTCTGTCCCAGGCAGGACTTGAACTCAGAGATCTGCTTGCCTCAGTCTCCTGGGATTAAAGGTGTACACTACCTTGCTTGGGCCTAAGCTTTATATGACCACTATGCTTCAAGATCTGGGTCAAAAGTGTGTGTCATCCCATGTCAAGATCTGGGTCACAGGTATGCCCTCCATTTATGGATTGTGGTTCATTTCAGATGTAGTCACATTGACAACCAGCAATAACCATCACAGATACCTTCTCACTTCAAGAGGGAAGGGCGAGGGTACAGTAACAATCTGAGCAAAGCAAAACCAAACTCCAAAAGTATAAATAACTCAACACGCAATATCTGGAATTTACTTATGATCTTCTGGGCTTCTCTAAGGGGCTTGGGATACTTCTCCAGCTCCATGCTCGTGACACATACATGGTTTGTCTTCTGGGCTCCAGCTGACTCTCCTTCACTGCTGTTGCTGTTCTTAGTGGTCATCCCATGGTCCTAGCATCTCTAAAATGCTGGGGTTCTCTGCTGAAACTGAGTTACCCTTTCACCAACAGCCACTCCTAGGCTCTCTTCATAGCACCAAGCCTCAAATTCTCTGTATGACCCCTCCAATCCTGGGTCATCAACTGCCAGTGAGGCTGCGCCCTCACCAATGGCCTCTCCTGACCTCTCACAGTGTCAAGTCTCAGCTGCTCCCTTCATGCCTTCAAAACCAGTATCACCTGGGTGACTATTACACTACCAAGTTTGGATTTACAACCTTGGTCATCTCTGGAATACAGCTTCTGGGTGCTAACTTTTAAGGAAACACTTCTCAGAAGATTTCATCTCAGTGATACTGGTCTCTTCTTAATCATAACTGATTCTTCATCCCCAGCTGACCAGTATCCATTGTTCCAGCCAAACAAAGGTTTACTTTAGTGATTCTGGTATCTTGTTAATCACAGCTAATTCTTCAACCCTCAGATAACCAGAACTATGGACTCTACACACAAAAGGTCCAGTAGAGTCTTTGCTTCCCTCTGAAACAGCACAAAGCCAGGGATTTCAACATTCTTATCTTGCAAGCTCCTTCAGAACAGCTCACTGAATTCAAAAACACTCAGGGGCCTGTCTAGTCCAAAGTTCCAAAGCCCTTCCATAGTCCTCCCCAAAGCAACCTGTTCAGGTCTGTCACAGCAATACCCCACGATCCTGGTACCAACCTGACTTAGTTATGGTTACTATTGCTGTGATAAAGCACCGAGAAAACTCGGGGAGGAAAGGGTTCAGTCAGTTTTACTTATGTACTGATCATTGAAGGAGTCAGGACAGGAATTTAAACAGGGCAGGATCCTGGACGGAAGAACTAGGGCATGGAGGGATGCTGCTTACTGGCTTGCTCCTCAGACTTGCTCAGCTGTTGTTTTTTTTTTTTTTTTTTTTATATGTCCCAGGACCACCATCCTAGGTTGGATGACAACAACCACAAAGAGAGGGACCCTTCCCCATCAATCACTAATTAAGAAAATGCCTTACAGGCTTGTCTATAGCTCCATCTTATGGCAACATTTTCTCAGTTGAGGGTCCCTCCTCTTGGATGACTCTAGTTTGTGTCAAGTTGACATAAAACTAGTGAGTGCAATGACGCGGCAGGCAGTGGCTTTTTACTTTTCTTTATTTTATAAGTATTTATTAGTATTTACCTGTACATATTTCTATGGGTCACATGCTTGCCCAGTGATGAGAGAAGCCAGAGAAGGCATTTGATCCTGTGAAACTGAGTTACAGATGGTTGTGAGCCACCGTGATGGTGCTGGAAACTAAAGCTGGGTCCCCTGGAAGAGCAGCAAGTACTCTTAACCATTATTATTTTTTTTTTTTAAAGATTTATTTATTTTATTTATATGAGTACACTGTAGCTGTCTTCAGACACACCAGAAGAGGGCATCAGATCTCATTACAGATGGTTGTGAGCCACCATGTGGTTGCTGGGAATTGAACTCAGGACCTCTGGAAGAGAGGCCAGTGCTCTTAACCACTGAGCCATCTCTCCAGCCCCACTCTTAACCATTATTAATTGTTAAGATATCCAGAGCCTTTATTGCTTCAGCCTTTGGTGATTCACCATGCATTCTATAAGCCAGAATGTGGCAGACTGGAAACCAAGAGTATTTATATTGTTGTAATTATAATTCATCTCAGTTTATGTACCTGGCATAGTGCCTGGCCCATATTAGGTGGTCAACAAATACGTGTAAAATTACTAACTCCTCTTGGGTGGAATACTCTTTGCTTTCATTTTAGTATTTCAACTGCTTTAGAGAGTGGGGGCTGGAGAGATGACTCAGAGGTTAAGAGCACTGGCTGCTCTTCCAGAGGTCCTGAGTTCAATTCCCAGCAACCACATGGAGGCTTACAACTATCTGTAATGGGATCTGATGCCCTCTTCTGGTGTGTCTGAAGACAGCGACAGTATACTCGTAAGTGAAATAAATAAATCTAAAAAAAAAAGCAAAAGAAGAAGAGAGTGTTTGATACAAAACAGTTGTGATGGTTTGAATATTCTTGGCGGAGGAATTGGCACCATTAGGAGGTGTGGCCTTGTTGGAGGAAGTGTCACTGTGGGAGAGGGTGGGCTTTGAGACCCATGTGGGAGCCAGTCTTCCCTTAGTGGCCTTCAGATGAAGATGTAGAACTCTCAGATCCTCCTGCACCATGCCTGCCTGGATGCTGCCATGTTCCTGCCTTGATGATAATGAACTGAACCTCTGAACCTGTAAGCCAGCCCCAATTAAATGTTGTCCTTGTAAGAGTTGCCTTGGTCATGGTGTCTGTTCACAGCAGTAAAACCCTAACTAAGACAATAGGTTCTCTTTTCAAATTAAAATAAAAAAAAAAAAGTGCCTGTGTTACCTTGTGTGAGTTTATGTGCACCATATGTATGCAGGAGCCAGAAGAGGCCAGCAGAGGGCACTGCATTCCCCCTGGAGTCAGAGTCACAGGTAGTTGTGAGCCACCCAATACTGGTGCTGAGAATCAAACCCAGGTTCTCTGTGAGAGCAGCAAATGCTTTTAACTGCTCAGCTCCTTTCAGCCTCCATGGAACGATTTTTCTAATAGGATGCTGGGGATGAGAGTGAGGGTAGCATACATGGAGCATCCTTTATCAGTGAGCCCCGCCCCTGGCACCCCATTTCTCCCTGAATATTACACTGTTGGGATAAAGTCACAGAACAAATGTTTTGATGAGAAAGCTTCTAACCATTGATTCTGGAACTGATTTTCACCTGAACTCAGGATTTCTGAGGGCCCATCAGACTTGACATTGGCAATTTCCTCCTTTCAAAAATTTGAGAAAAT
The DNA here is from genome assembly GCA_028551405.1 of Uromys caudimaculatus. NCBI lineage: Eukaryota > Metazoa > Chordata > Mammalia > Rodentia > Muridae > Uromys > Uromys caudimaculatus. The sequence goes on along the minus strand of CM052720.1, from coordinate 31,196,212 downwards.
AAAAAGAGAAACTGATATTTGGAAAGGAAAATCAAATTCTTACTCCTTGAGGAAGAAGTAGTTGGGCCACAGAGAAGAAACAGGAATTTTAAAGAACACTAAACATTTTTTTTGGAGACAAAGATGGAATATATCTGGAAAGAAAATCAGACAAATATGACAAATTTATGAGAACAGATTTTTTAAAAGTTCAGAGAACAGACTAGGGGATTCAACGGTGCAGAATGTGAAAGAGAAAATGCCTGGAAAAGATAGAGAAGTTGGCAAAAATTCTAAATATCCTTAAAAAAGAAATCCACCAACCCTTCAGTACTGGCTTTTTCTGGTGTTAACATTATGAGTAATTTTGTTTAAACTTTCTGTGTTTAAGTTTCGTGTCAAGTGATTTAAAATCTATTTTATTTATTTATTTATTTATTTATGTCTTTATTTACTGTGTGCGGGGAGGGGCACATACATGCCACTGTGCACACATGGATGGAGGTCAGCGGGCAACTTGCGGAAGTTGGCTCTCTCCATATATGGGGATCAAACTCAAATCTTCAGGCTTGGCAGTGAGAGCCTTCATCGGCTGAGCCTTCTTGCCAGTCCTATCAAATGATTTTTCTTTTTTTCAGAAGATCAGGAGAATTCTGATTATAACGTAAACAGCCAGACAAAGGGGGCCTTTGACCAAGTTCTATGATGATTTTGTTCAGGATTCTCCAGTGAAAGAGCGCTGGAGGTGAGATGAAGCGGTCCCCGTCTGGGCCTTGTCTTTCTTGGTCAGGGCTCTGGGATCATTCTCAGTGCTCAGGGCTTCGGGATAATCTTCTGTGGTTGGGACCTCGAGATCGTCTTCCTTGGTTGGGGCTTCGAGATCATTCTCAGTGGTCGGTGTTTCGGGATCGTCTTCTGTGGTCGGGGGCCTTGGGATCATCTTCCGTGGTCCTGTGCGTTTCCACTTTCCATTCCCTTTTGATGTGGCGGATGGAACTTCTTATTGAGGCACTTCTGGGTGCGAACATCATCTAGGTACAAATACGAACAAAGCTCTGGCTCTAAGTTATGCTGCAATGGGCAGAAATGTATTCAATAAGCCAAGTGGGTAAGAACAAGGCTTTCTAGAAACAAATGAAGCAGCATCCCGGGCAAAGGAGTGAATCGGCGAGGGTGCTTCAGAGTTGGTGATCTGCTGAACCCCCAAGAGGATGTCAGAGTCTTAACTAGAGGGTACCTTGGTGTGAATGGGTTTTGTGAAAACCCAGAAGTGGGATGGTCCAGGCTAGGCAAGAACCAAAGTGAAAATCCCCCATGATTGGAGGTCAATTAGAAATAATAATTTAAAAAAAATCTCTGCTCTCTGTGTCTATATGTCTATGTCTATGAATGTGATGTCTAGGTCTTTGTCTATGTCTATGTATAAAATGAAAATCCCTGCATAATTGAAGGCCAATTAGAAATAATAATCTAAGAAAGTCTGTCTCACTCTGTCTATATATATGTGTGTATATGTATACAATGTCTATGTCTATGTATAAAATGAAAAATCCCTGCATGGAAGCCAATTAGAAATAATAATTTTAAAAAATTCTCTGTTTCTGTGTTTATATGTCTATATGTATATGTATATGATGTATATGTAGTATATGTATATGTTATATACGTATATGTATATGTAGAATATGTTTATGTATATATGTATATATTTGTTTTCATTCTTGATGCTTAAAGTCAAAGAACACTACTTTGTCCGAATGAGAGTCACTTAAACCACAGTGGCATTGATGTATCAACAAGAAAGAACAAAGGACCGGAAAGTGTCTGATTCCTGTGCTTGTGTCAAGGAGAACAAGAAGGAAGAGTAAGCATAATGAGGAGAGCGTGTGTGTGTGTGTCTGTGTGTGTGTGTGTGTCTCCCGTGCCCTGTGCCCTCGTGGTCTGGCTGGTGGGAATTAGGAGACAGCTCCCATGCTCTGTGCCCTCACTGTCCAGTTTGTGGGAGTTGGGAGGACAGTTCCTGTGCCCTGAGCCATCTTGATCTGGCTGGTAGGACCTTAGTCCCTATGGGTATACAATGTCCGTTCTTTAGAAATGATTCCAACCCTGGAACGAAGAGTTATTTTGAAGAATCTCTGTAGATGATCGGGCTTTTGTTGACTGTGAGGTGTGTCCATCAGGTCTTCAGAAGTAGCCCCAGTGAAGCTCTTCTATCCCCTGCCTTCTGTTTCCAAAGAAGGCTCCCGAAGGGAGAGGCACATGTTGTGCCGGGCTCATGGAAAAGAGGTCAGGACCAAAGAGAATCTGGCCCTGCAGAGGAATTCTATTCTTTGGGATGCAGAGGGACGAGACCTCAAGATCCTGAGGTGAATCTTCTCTCTTACTCCTTTTCTTCAAATCCTTATTTAGTTTTACTCTTATTTTATTAAACACCCAGAATTCATTCTCCTTCCTTGCTCACAATCATTTCAAATATAACTATATCCGTTGACCACAGGGAAATGGACTCTCTGCCTTTCCCCAGACAGATTCTAAGGATGGTTATAGAGACACAGAGGATGCCAACCATGGGCACAGGAAACTGCTGTTAGCATGGGGTGTGGTGGGGTACCACATGGGTGTGACATGTGGCCTAATTCTATTTAAAATGGTAGTGGTTGGTGTATAAGTAGGAATTTTGTCTCCAGACAGAGATGACTTCTGTGTCTTAAAATAGGAACACATCCAAATTATCAAGTTTTGAGTGTTTTGATTCTAAAAGTAGGATATGGCTTATTTAAAAAAAAAAAAAAAAAAGGCAGTCAAGACAATAAATGAACTGAAGCTTCCACTGAGCAAAACTTACTGTCCCATTGTCCTCTGCTTTTGGGAAAGAATAGGAGAGGAGGAATAGGGTACAGAGGCTGGGGTCTGAGTTTTCAAAAGCAGGAAGAGGCAGTGTCTTAAATTCTATTCGTTTTAGTCAGATTTAATGAGCTAACATTCACGGAAACAAATTTGAATCTCTGACAGAGGTCTTGATCCAAGAGACAAAACTCAGACCTGAAGCCGCTGGATGGGGCATGTGTGACTTTGCATTAGATAAGATGAGGAACATCTGGTCTGATGGAGCAGCCATGGACCTAACTTCAGGGGTAGACTGAGCTAAAATGAAGCTATTGCTGATGGGGTTTTACCAGAGTGCTTGTCAGACAATACCCCATGTCTGCCGACATGAAAACAATTCAGAGTACATTCCAAGGAAAGTGATTAAGACGCTTGTTGTAGAATGTTTTAATCCCAATCTGGAGTTCTTAACCTGCCTATGACCATTCAGTTCCCAGATAAAAGACACATACAATCTTTATACTTACAATAATCAGCACTAGAGCTGGGCAGATATCTACCCTCTATGCTATTAGAATCTACTTTCCTACCAATAACCCCCAGTTATTACTTACTATATTTCATCTGGACTGCTCTTAACTGCAATTAGCCAGCCCTCGGGGCTCTTGAACCCACCTAACCCACGGTGGCTTCTCCTCTGTTCGCCTTCTTGATGGGAAAAACAACCAAAGAGAGTGAGGGGCACAGGCAGGAGCTTCTCATGGAGGAATTGAGCAGTTCATAAATGCCAGGACTTAGATCTGACCCATAAGGGGCATTTACAGACACACCATGTCGGAAATGCTGCATGTTCTATTCACAGGCATAGCCTAAAGTCTCTGGACCTCCTGTTCGCAAGGTCTCTATCTCATGACAGATGTCAGGAGAGTACGCAGGACATTCATGGCCTCTAGGGTTTCTTCTAACCCTGAATCATCCCTTTGAGAATTGCTTACCAACCTTTTATGTCTGATTAGTTAGAGGGTGACTTTTATGCTGTGCTTTTGGGAACTGGTGGGGGTGGGAGGAGAACAATAACAATCTTAGGACAATAAAGATCTTAGAATATCTCCCCTGACCTCGAGGTGACAGCTGGAGGGGACTGCAGGGCTTCCAACTGGTCAGCCCACATCACGGTTTTCCTTTGACAAGTGTTCCGACTGAGCCCCAACTCTCCATTACGTTTACTCTGTTTCTCACGTGTTGTGATCACAGGCGCGGACCACTGTGCTGGGCTAAGTAAGCCATCTCGGTTTTGGTGTCAGCAAGGAGCAAAACATGAACTGGGCCACTGCTTGATTGACAAATACAAAGCCAACTAGAAAACCCCACTACTGTCATGACCCCCCTTCACACTGCCCCCTCCACTGCCACCTGGAGACTCGGTGCCTGGATGTCCAAGAGTCTGAGAACCCCACAACTCTGCGCTCATCGCAGGCTCATGGACCCTCGAACCAGCCCCGGCTTTCCCGTGCCTCAGACTGCATGTTCCCACCCCCTGGGCGGTGCCTCAGCGCTTCCCTACACCAGGCACTTGCCCGGGCCATGCCCTGTGATGGAGCGGATGAGCCCTACAACCCTACATTAGCTAATATTGATTCGAAGGCTTTGTGTACATGTCCGTGCCCACAGTGGATGGTGAGAGCTGTGCTCGCTGCATTGGAAATGGCTTCTCGTTTCCTTTTAGATTTAAATCATTTTTACATTATGGGGTGTGTGTGTGTGTGTGTGTGTGTGTGTGTGCGCGCGCGCGCGCGCACATGCACACAAGCGTAGGTGCCTGTGGAGACCAGAGGTTTCAGATCCTCTGGAATTTTAAGTTACAGGTGGTTGAGAACCACCCAACATGGAATCTTGGAACTGAACTGGGGTCTTCTGTATGATCTTAACAACTGAACCCTCTCTCCACCATCCACTCCTAGTTCTGAGCACACGTGGTTTAGGTGATGTGAATGTTTAGGTGGGTAGCCATTCATATTCAGAACAAAAAGATTCTACCTTCTAAAGGTATAAACTTACTATTCTGTCCAGTAGTCCTGTGTCTATTTAAGAGAGAGAACGATGACTGTCATTGTATATTTTCTCTATTTAGCATTAGGTATTTGTTGACAATTTCATTCAGATATGTTCAGAACAGTAATTTACTATTTTATCATTTTCAGCCCATGTTGTTGTTAAAAATAGTTCACTAGGCAATGTCAGAATTATTTCTGACCTAGTAGAATTCTTTCCATCCCTCCAGTATGTGTGAATGAATGTCACCAAATAATGAAAGAGCCAATATTTCCCAACAATACCACGCTCAGAAAGGAGCTTGCAAAGCAGTTTTTTTCTGCTTGCTTTGTTTTTGTATGTGTCTCCCGATACAAACGGAGCTCTTACAACTCGAGATTAATGCTTACTGTGTTCATTCCCTAGCATCTGAACCACAGTGGACCAGACAACACAAAACATCAAACTGAATACTCAACAATGCTTGCAAAATGTCGGTGAATAGTCAAAGTCATTATCAGAAAACAAAGGTCCCAGAATAGATGCATAATCTACTATTTTTATTTTGGTAGCCCTTCAAAGCATTGTTACGATGATCCAATAAACATACTTGTAATGGTCAGGGTAAGTTGTGTGTGTATGTGTGTGCGTGCGTGCATATGTGTGAGTATGTGTGCAAGTATGTGTATGTGTGTGAGTGTATGTATGTGAGTGTGTATGAGAGTGTATTTGAGTCTGTGTGAGTGTTGGGTGAGTCTGTGTATGTGTGTGTGAGTGTGTGTGTATGTGTGTGTCTGTGCACAAGTATGTGCGCATGTGTGCAAATGTGTGCGCATGTGTGTAAGTGTGCATGTCTGCCTGGTCTATGACAACCTTCTTGGAACATAGCCTCATTTGGAAGTAGGAGAGGCACTGATGTTAACAAAGATCGTGTTTAAATAGAAATAATTAGAGTGTAGAAAGCAAACATTCTTGTAGGGTTTGTTGTTGTTGTTGCTATTTGTATGTATGTATGTGTGTATGTATGTATTTATTTATTTTTAACATAGCTCATGAATCCTTTAACCATGCCTACAGGAATAAATATTTCTTTTTTTGGTTTTCCCAAGACAGGGTTTCTCTGTGTAGCCCTGGCTGTCCTGGAACTCACTCTGTAGACCAGGCTGGCCTCGAACTCAGAAATCCGCCTGCCTCTGCCTCCCAAGTGCTGGGATTAAAGGCGTGAGCCACCACTGCCCAGCCGGAGTAAATATTTCTAAACTAGTGATGAAGGCAAGAGTCAAAGACAGATTGACGATCATTATACAGTACGACTGGTAATTTTTTCCGCGTGGTTTCCCATGGATGTCATAGTGGCTTTCTTTAGTGTAAATGTAAGGGATGGATAAGGAATCACTGCTGAGCAAACAAATGGACTCTTCCTTCGTGAAGATGTTCACATCTGTTAAGCATGCTCATAGCTTAGAGCAGATTAGATGTTAGAATTGCATGAGAATGAGCCATCAGGAGCTGAGAGCTCACAAACTCTCATAGCTTCCAGGTCACCACAAGGTCATTTAGCTCCTCTTCCTGTCTCTCTCCGGAAGAGCACCCAAGAAAGAAAAGCAGTCCTCCCCCTCACTTCTGTATGGAGGCTTCTCCAATGCAATCCTTTGCTTTTGTTTTGAATGAATACTTTATACCTGCAGGGATATTAGAAATATTGTTTGGGGCTTAAATTATTAATTAGGCTCCATCAGGGCCCAATCCCAGAGCCTTTATGTATCTGAAGAAAGCAGTCTGCTGCTGAGCTGGAACCCCATGCTTCGCCATTTTGGGCTTTATGCTCAAGTGAAAGAGACTCAACTATCTGGTGCCAGGGACTGGGATGACAGAGAAATTCTATAAGAACCCAGGAGCCTGGGAGGACCCAGCAAGCTCAGGGTTTAAGCGAAGCACAAAAAAGATGAGAAACAGGTTAACAGTGCTGTGTGACTTGCATAGGAGGAGCCATGGGACATATGGGAACGGTGAGCTGTAAGCCTGTAAGGATGTCTTCAAAGCGAGGAGGGTGCCTGTGGTGAAGACGGACTGGGTGAAGCTTCAACCTCTGAGGTTATTTTCTTAAACTTTTGGACTAGTTTAGGCACAACAATCTACCAGAAGGCTCAAGGATGATCTTATTAAATCAAACAAAAGTGGCCAAACACAGCCCATTTAATGCCTGCTCTCGAAATGGAGATGCAACCTCCAGAAAGTTTTTCATTCATGACATGAAATATGACATTCCCAGCATCTCGTATGCAGGATCAGAATCCACAATGCTTTGCTGCGGAGCTCCTAGAGCCTCTCATCCGGGTGCCCTCAGTTCCCTGCCACCAGTTCCAACTAGGCAGTGCTAAGACCTCTGCTGAATTAGTTAGAGGCAGTGCACATAAACCTAGAACCAGTAGAACTATCATTCAATTAACAAAGGGTAAAACCAGAACTCGGGCTCATAATTAATTATGTACCTGTGCCACATAAGGAGCTGAGAGTAGATACAGAAGATAATGACAAACTGATAAAAAACTATGTTTCCTCTTGTTTTTTTCCAAAATAAGGAATATTCAGTGGTTTATATCGTTGTCTATCTATCTATCTATCTATCTATCTATCTATCTATCTATCTATCCATCCATCCATCCATCCATCCATCCATCTATCTATCTACTGACTTATTTATTTATTTTATAGGGTCTCATGTAGGCCAGGCTGAGACTTGGAATGTCTGGTCCTCCCGGTTCTGCCTCCCAAGTGTTAGGATTACAGGCAAGCTAATGAGTTGCACTGATTGTTGCTGTGGTTTCCCACTCAGCAGCAGTTGTAATCACATGACAAGGAGAGCTGTAATCAGTGTGTTGTTTACCTGTGAGTCTGAGCTCAGAGCTAGGCTAAGATGGAAAGCAGAAATTGTTTGGTTTCTACCCCTGGACAAGGGACTGAGGTGTATATTTTACATTCACCAAAGCAGATGAGACCTCCAGGTTCTCCCAGCATCCCTCGGGTCCCTACCTGACACATCCTGCCCCAAACCTTGAACGTTCCAGCCCAGGGGCTGGGGTGCCCTTCCCCCACAGGCTCTTCCCTATGTAATCCAGGCATTTTGCTCCCCCCCCTCCCTCTTTCCCTTCTTCTCTCTCTGTCTCTGTCTCTCCCTCCCTCCCCCTTCCCTCCTTCTCTCTCTTATTTTCGCTTCTCTAACTGTATGAGCCCCTTTCTCTTTTTTCTTACCCTCCCCCTCTCTCTCCATGGTGACTCCCTTGGCCTCAATACTTGAGGCCAGTGAACTCCCCAGAGAACAGCTTCCCCATAAACCTGCCTTTAATCTAATCTAATCTGTCTTGAAGTGGCTCATTTCACCGGTGGAGAAATAACCTATCAGAGAGAGCCAGTGTTGTAGAATCCTGAGAGCTTAATGCAGTTCTCTTTCTCCCTACCCCACAGGGAAGGATTCCTGTATTAGGTTGGGATTTTACTCTTTCAACTGCCATAAGTATACAATAGATTTTCTAAAATGTTTTTTATTTTTAAAATCAGCATAGAACATAGTAGGTATAATTACAGCATGCTTGAACCAATTGCGTTCTGTGCTTCTTCCTGCATATCTTGAAGCTCTTCTACTCCTGACTCCTCCCCCTTCCGTGTCCCCTCCCCCCAGCCCCACCCATGCAGCCCTCCCTAACCTGGACTCTCTCCCTCCTTCATGCCCCACGGGTCTTTTTGCCCATTCGCCATTCTTTCTCATCACCTGACATTGCCCTCCCTTGGTCTTCTCCCTACATTAAGATATTACCCTTAGCTACCTTTTTGAATCTCCACCCTCTGCTAGGGAATACACCAACTTCTGACCGGTAGGAATGCTCAGTCAGGAGAATTTTCAAGTTATACCTTGATGAAACACTGACGTGTTAAGCTGAAAGGGAAACTCCAGGAAACGGTTGTGCGAACGTTCCACTCGATACCTGGCCGCCAAACGAGGGGTCGGTACATTCTCCGTGTGCCATTCCCATAAATCATGGTAACCCGATTGGATCTTAGCTCACCCTCAAAGAGAGTATGGGTTTTCATTTGTGACTGCCGTTAGGTTTCAACATTTACACATAAGAATATTAGGCAAGTTAAGTCCGTTTCAGAAAGATGCGAGTCACAGTATTCTCTCATTAGTGGTTCTCAGAATTTACATAGACATCTAAAATCAAGTGTGCGTATTTGACACGATCTAGAAACAAACATAACTAGGAAACAAAGAGGGCCAATAAGATAAGGAAAAAGAGGGGAGCTAACGTGATCCAAACATAGCACATACTTTTATGGAAACTTAAAAATAGATAAATTAGAAGAAGGTCTTCGAAATATTTCCTTTTGGCAAAAGCTAACTGAATTATATCCAGAGATGGCACTGAACCGGAAAAGGTCATAATGACGGGTTCTTGTATTACAAAACTGAGAACCTGGGGACCAGGCACAGCGCCTGAGAAAGAGGGAACATGCCCACTTGTGTCTCATGTTATGAGACAGGAGGATAGAAAAGAAAAACACGGAAGAAGTCTCATCTGGTTCTCCGCCCACTCAGCTCACTGTGTACTAGAAAGTGGTATAAACTCACAACTCTCTTGTAAGGGGAAAATGACATGTCCAATTTGGAAGCTCTAATACATGTCAGATAAACATACGGGGGAATAGCAAGAACTGTCAACAATTCTCAACTTGTGGTTTACAAGGAGTGCTTAAGATCTCGGGTATCTGGGTGATCTGGAGAGCCAGGACAGTGTCTCATCAGCCATCTAAACTGGATGAAAGGGGTTTCAAAAACATGAGATTTCTATAATTTTATATTTGGGGCATTTATTTTTATTGCACGCACATCTTTTTCTGTCTTACTGACAGCAAGTAAGATGGCTGGAGTATCTATATTTTCTCTTTCCATACATATATCTGTATGTGTGCAGTCATTAGTATATAAAAATAATCCAGGAAACCGGGTCGGTTAATTCTGAGTTAGGAAGCTGTGCTCTGGACCTCTTTTGTTGTTGTTATATTTAATCCTTAAGCAAAAGTCCACAGAGAAGATTTCAGTGACATTTCTTTCTATTAATGTCTCTTGTTTAAAAATTCACTAAAATTTTCGTCTAAGCTGTGATTGAAAGGCTGCATAGCAAAGCATATACACTTAAACATATGGAAACAGGCCATCCCATTGACGCACCCAAGACGATGGATTTCATATTTCCATATGTACAGAAACATTTTTAAAAAGGAAACTATTTTCATTAAAATTGCCTCAGAACACTTCCTGGATTTGAAGTACTTAATGATTCCAAAAGTACATTTTAAACTCGAGAGAGAATTCCTGTGTCTTGGAAGAGTTGAAGTATCCTGCCCACACAATGTGTTTTCCATCAGTTGCCTTTGATAACTCACAGCCGGTCAATATTTAGACTTTTTGAGAATTTTATTTTGCAGGTGACATCAGGATAGGGAGTCTTTGCAATGAATTTTTAAGAAAGTCTTAGTTTGATTGACTCAAGGAGTCCTGAGGTCTATAGAAAATTACATATAGCACATTATCACATAAAGATAAATAAATTAATAAAATTCATCTCAATACAATTAATTTTCTGCTGCTTCCCCATTCTAAATTGTTGGATTGAATTTGCAGCAGGATGGAAGAGTCATGACAGAGGTATCCAGGTAGGGGCAACGTGGTAGGGGCCATCATGGTGGTGACATCATTTCCGGGGAATCATGATAGGGAGGGTATCGTGAGAGGGACATCCTGGAGGAAGCGTCAGGAGAAGGGCGTCAGAAGCAGCGCGATGCCGGCCCTGCAGCTGAATCAGAGCTGAGAGAGGAAGCATTGTGGGAATCTCAGAGTCTAAGCACCTTCCACACTGGGAAAGATTTGAACTCACAGCCTTGGATGAAGCTGAGGTCCTCAAAAGAGGAGCAAAAGGGGTCGCAAAAGAACTTGCGAATCTTTTAAAGCAGACAACAGTATGTGGGTTTACCCAGGCTTCTCTAGACAAGCAGGCTGTGACGTCATTAATCATCAGCTCGACAGGATCTAGAATCCTCGTGGAAGCGGGACTCTGGGATGCCTGTGGGTGATGGCTGTGTTGTTATGGGAAGACCCCTCTATTCCTTGCCTAGAGTCCGGGACTGTAAAAATAGCGTGAACTGAGAAGGCAGAAGCACACATTTACCACCCCACTCTCCTTCCTGATTGTGGATGAAATGTGACTGGCTGCTTCCTGCGCGGGCAGACTTGACTCCCCAGCGGTGGTGGGATTTTGAACTGTGAGCCAAAATAAGCCCTTCCTCTTTAAACTGCTTTTGTCAGAGGATTTCAGCACAACGATAGGAAAAGAAGATACTTTATGGATGCACAGTTGACAAAGACCACTAAAAGAAAACAGAAGGGAGACAAATCAAGAGCTCCATAATTGGTCACAAAATCGTTCTGCAGGTAGATTTACATGAACGAATTTGATTATTTTTCTGTCCTCATTGAAAGCAACGGGCCAGTGTTTTGGGTCTTTCTTTAGTTAATATTCTAAACTCTGAAAAATCTCAATACGTCTTTCCTTGGTGACTGCCCAGGTGCTCCTTTGCCATTTTACAGAGAAGCCATTTCTCACCCGCATGAGTCTGAGTGAGAGTGGAGGAAGGGGGGGGGGCACTGATTTAAATACCTTAACTTGGAATTTACTATGGATTTAAAATCTGACTTAATGTTGCATTAGCCTTTGCTGGCTGCTTTACTGCCTTTAAAACATGCATATATAATTGGATACTGTAATGCTTTGCAGGCAAAATAAATACCAACTCACACTTAAATAAATACTCTGAGTGATGAAGTTCATGTAGACATAAATTAATCATTTACCAGTTAACCAATATGCACAGGAAAGAAATGAATCACTTATTAAGGCTCGCCTCATCCATCAAGTGGAAAAAATAAAACGCTGATATATTTTATAGTGCCACTGTGAGGAAAATGTATAAAATTATGGCAAACCAGTTTATAAACCATAAAATGCAGTATGAACATTAAATTAATAATATTTGTACTAATTCAGATTCAACACCCTCTGCATTAAATATAACTTTTTTGCCTATTGAAGCATGCACAAATCCAAGCCGAGGCTTTTTATTTAATTTTTAATGGTGTCTTCAGAATCCTTCAAAGCTTCACGGGAGCTATTGGCTAGGTTAAAACATTTTCCTGGCTCGCTACTCCATTTTTGAGACAAAGTTCTTAGCTGTTCATATCCCTAGGGACATTTCCAAGAGGCTTTTTAAAAAAGGGCGTTAAGATCTCTCACTAATGGGGGCACAGTATTGCAAAGGGAATGGGGTCGAGGTTTTCTTTAATTAGGTAGAAGATGTATTATCACGCTCTGGGCTTTGCTTTATTGCAGATGGAGGTGGAGGCTGATATAAAAATTGAAGGTGGCAGTCTCTGCATATTTACATTAAACAGACCTGCAGTGCAAACCTGAGAGTCAGGGTCAGCAGCAGGGAGGCAAATCCAGGTCCTATAGCTCTGAAACTGCTCACAATGTTGTGGGTTTTCATGATAAATCCGCACCTTTTTCTTAAGCCTAAAAACGCCACTGGGGGCACAAGAGAGAACCGAGAAGCGCAGACCGGAATCCTTCTCTTCTGAACAGAGGCTTATTATTTAGAAAACTGACTTTAGCAAACCTGGAATCCACCCAGCACATCTTTAACATTTTCAAGGTCCCTTTGCCAAATGCTAGAACACGGAATGCTTCTCTCCTCATGTCCTTTAATGGAGGGCACAGATACAGAGATTCTTCTACTGAGAAATGAGAAACGGCTGACCAGAGATGTCTCAGACACTGCTAATCTTCCCAGTCTATCACATGACATCATTAAGAACAAACAGTGAGTAATCCTTAGTCATGAACTATATTTCCAGTTATGGGAAGGTAGATTTTTTTCTTGGATCAGGATTAATTGCCCAATATTTGTTTTATGTGTGGAGGAAAATATTCTCATCTATAAAAGAAACTTATCTTTGTGTTTTTTTTTTTTCCATTAACTATCAGTAGGCTTGGTGTTTCCAATCCTCCACCCCTGTCATGACTCACCCAAGAGTGTTCTCATCTGGAATCTAATTTGTACTGGATAACTTACCATTTAGGTGCTAACTGTGTTCTTGTCTGATAGCAAAAATACTAACTAGGGAGAGGGAAATGGCTGAAATGCAGACTTTTCCTGTTAAACTCAGTAGGGGCAAAAGCAAACAAAATGAAATGTCATCTGTTTCCTAAATCTAACAGGAAGCCAAATTTTCCTGGTGGAACCGATAATGTGTCCATTTTCATACCAGGGTTATACTGCCTCTGTCACTATGGCTCTGTAGTACAATTTGAGACCAGGTTTTGTATTACCTCTTAAGTTACTCTTTCTGTTTAGAGTTACTTAGGCAACTTGGGTCTTAGTACAATGGAACTTTGATAAGGGTAGAATACCAGGACCAAAAATGAATAGAAGGCAAGATAAAGCTTTGAGGATAGAGAAAAATGGTTAATAAAGGTATAAGCCAACATAACCATATCTGTCCATAAGTGCAGTGCTTGGGATACCAGCAGCTGAAACCAACAGCAATCCCTGCCCTCTTATAGTTTGTGTGCCAAAAAGGAAAAGGGAGTTAAATATAAAATTTATCTGAGGGAGTCATATGCCAGGGAAAGGAGTAAATCTGGAAGAGAAAAAGCACAGGGAGAGGGGGCCGGTGTAAGGGAGGTGGACAATAAAGGTCTTATTGGGAAGACAACATTTGAACAGAGAGTAGGAGCTGAGGACAACTGATACCAAGGCTGTGAGATCAAGTCACACTGGAGAACAATAAATGAACGTGCAAAGGTCCTGAGGCAGGCAGAACTCAAAAGACCCAGAGTGTCTGGAACGGACTGGAATTGGGAAGGAGAGAGACAGAAGGAAATGAGGTCTGGGAGGACAGAGCCCTTGGCTGCACATGACGCAGAGAACTGTTGGAAGATCTGGAGTAAAGAGCAAGATGATGAGCACCTGGTATTGCCATGAGAAAGATGTGGGGCAAACACATCCATTTAAATGAATCAACATGAATAATTATGTCTGCCCACATTGGCTGGATCTGATCCAGAAGTGGATGACAGATAAGAGTTTTCGATTCGGTGCAAACTCATCCAAATACTGTAATGATCCAAGAGAGTGTAGAACTTGCCACACCATGAGAATTCAGTAACTTATTAACGCCTTGCCACAGTGCCCACTATTACATTTGAACACATTTTTTAACTAAGGATAAAACGAGTCATCTAAAAGCAAAAGCAAAACAAAACAACAACAAAAAACCAAACCAAATTAAAAAAAAAAAAAGCTCTTGGACTGGAGAGGCAGCCTCTGTTGGGAGAATGCTTGTGTAGCATTCTGGAAGCCTTGGGTTCAGTCACCAGGACTGCATAAAACTGGGCGTGGTGGCATATCGGGGAGGTAGAGTAAGGAAAATGGCAAGTTCAAAGTAATTCTAACTACATAATGAGTTTGAGGCCAGCCTAGGTTACGGGATTCTGCCTCAAAAGAAAAACAAACAAAATCCCAAACAATAACTAACCAAAGAAATAAAAACAAAAACACCATTCATGCTTAGGAATTTCAAGAACCTATTGCTAGAGTGTGTATGTATATGTATATGTATACGTATACGTATATGTATACGTGTATATATACATGTATATATATACACATATATACATATATACATATGTATATATATACTTTCCTTAATCTTGTGTAGGATGTAGTGGAGATATGTGCCTTTGTTTTTTGGGGATCTGGAAATGAGGGACACATGAAGGAGCCTTGCTCTTGGGCCAAGAGACACAAGAGTTTGGCTTAGACTTGTCTTCATTTTCAAACTTAAAACACATTGGCAGCAGGAACATGAAAGGAGCGAATATTCTCCAAGGGGTAAAGGAAATGGGAAACTGAGCACACCAGAGACAGGTGGATTCAGCCCATACCCAGCCCTTGGAAGGACCATAGCTTGCACCTTATCTCTCCTGAGGCTTTTCAGGTTAATAAATCAGGGCTGAGAAAGTGTCAGCATTCTAGGTAGGAGTGGCTACTGGGTGCTGCTTCCCTCTCCGAAGTAGGTTACTATGTTCATCAGGGAAATTTTCTGTTGAGTTATAATTACATGGCTAATTAAGAAAGGGATTATTAGCTATATTAGATATGCCGTAAAGAGAGGCACATCATTTTTCTTTAATTTTGGAAATTCACCATTTTTTCTTGAAAAATTCTCACTGGGAATGTTTAATATCTGTTTTCTTCTTCCTCTTCTCTTACCTCCTCCCTTAAAAAAAAAAAAAAATTAGAGACAGGCAGTGTCTCCCTAAGTTCCCAGACTGGTTTCAAACTTCTCCTTCCTCAGCCACTGGAGTGGTGGCATTTGGGTGTGTGCCCGTATGACTGGCCTTTCCTTCTCAAGTCAACTTAAGCGAAATGAGTCAAAGGTTTTTGTTTGTTTTCAAGACAGGGTTTCACTATGTAGCTCTGGCTGTCCTGGAACTCACTATGTAGATCCTGCTGGTTTTGAAGTCACAGAGACCAGCTTGCCTCTGTCTCCCCAGTGCTGAGTGGAAGGGATGTTATTTGAGCTTATTTTCATAAAGTGTCCCTAAGCACCACAGACATGCTTTACAATGACAACTAAAGGGCGTCACAGCCACCACATCAATGCAAGACACCCAGAATTGCTTTTGAGTCAAAGAAAAAAAAAAAATGGAACCAAAGACTATTATCTTCTATTAACTGCTTAACATCTGCCAAATGTTTTATGTCTCATTTAATTCTCCCAACACTCCTGCGAGGTAATGTTATATTCATTAAACAGGCAAGAAAACAGCTCTGAAAAGTTATGTAAATTATTCAAAGTCCTAGCGCTTGGTGATCCCAACCTTGTAATGCAAGCTCAGGACTTTTGACCCTGAATTCTTGTGTTAAGAAAGAATCTTCTCTACTTAAAATAGCTTAACATTAAGTCAAATGTGTGTGTGTATATGTGTGTGTATGTGTGTGTATGTGTGTATATGTGTATGTGTGTATATGTGTATGTGTGTGAGTGTGTGCATGTGTGTGTGCATGTGTGTGTGTATATGTGTGTATGTGTGTATATGTGTATGTGTGTATGTGTGTGTGTGCATGTGTGTGTGCATGTGTATGTGTGTGTATATGTGTGTGTATGTGTGTGTATATGTGTGTGCATGTGTGTGTGTTTATTCAACTTGTTTTGCGATTGTCACAGCCATGCCTCATGTAACTAGTTAATGAGATCTTACACTAGGCAGAAGCTAACTCTACAGAACTTCATTTGTCCAGACCCAAGTCTGTTTTCTAAAACAAAGGCATGACCACCAGAAGGCTCCCATTAGTAGCAGAAGTTAAGACCTACCACAAAGGATTGCTCTGTCTTTTCCTATTTCTTCCTGGCTTCTGAGGACACAGACGTCACATGACAGATGGTGAACTTTGATACCATCTGTCTTAGACCTTCTAGAATGGTTAAGCATTAAGTAGGTCAGCACCTAAAAACAGGTCACCCCAAGCAGGTGCTTGGCTGGTCAGCACAATGTCCCTGAGAGGGCTGGCTACCTTGTTTGCAGTGTTCAGGGCTAACACCATGTGTATGGTTCTCTTCCTTCTCAGCTCCATCACAGTAACAAGAGCATTGGCCTGTCTTGGTGTTTTTATGAGGGTAAATTGTACCAGGCACCATTCTTATTCCACGCATGTTTTTAATTAAGCCTTTCTCAGCCTTGTTACCTTGACACCTTGTGCTGAGGAGGCTTTGTTGTGAAGACCTGTCCTGCGTGTCTGTAATGGTTTGTATGTTTGGCCCAGGGAGTGGTACTATTAGAAGTTATGGCCTTTTTCAAGTAGGTGTGGCCTTGTTGGAGTAGGTATGTCACTGTGGGTGTGGGCTTTAAGACTCCTGTCCATGCTGCCTGGAAACCACTCTTCTAGAGGCCTTCAGCTCCTCCTGCACCATGCCTGCCTGGATGCTGCCATGCTCCTGCCTTGATGATAATGGACTGAACCTCTGAAGCTGTAAGTCAGCCCCAATTAAATGTTGTCCTTATAAGAGTTGCCTTGGTCATGGTGTCTGTTCACTGAAGTAAAACTTTAGCTAAGACAGAGTCTAAGGATATTCAGCAGCACCTGAAGCTTGCACTCACTAGCTACCTGCTGTATATTCTCTAATGGTCACAGCCAAGACTCTAGTCCTTATGAAGTATAACTGGGGGCCAAAGATACCCACTTACTGAGAACTGTTTTGCTTCCTCAAGGTCTTTAGGGGATAGTACAATTGGCCTAACATTACTGAAGGGAGCACTGTCGATCTGGGAAGTCTAAGGAAGATGTCTAAGATACCATGATGGTAAGCTAACCAGCTCAATGGCCCCAGACCAACTTAAGGCATGCAGATGATTTCAATGCAGAAGACCACCAAGTGCATGAGAATTGCATCACCACAATACATCACCTTAATACATGCATGTTGCATTTGTGCATATAAACTGCCTCAATGAATGTAGACCACCTCAGAGTCTGTATCCTGCCTCAGTGCACATAGACTGCCTCAATGCAGTAGACAACCCCATGCAATAGGCCGCCTTAATTCAGTAGACGTGTTCTATGCATGTGTATGCCTCCAGGTGGGTATACCACCTCGATGCGTACGGATTGCTCGATGTATTTGGACTTCCTCCATTTCAGGCTTTCTTACTCTGTGCATGCAATTCATATATTAATTTCATTGCTTCTTTCCTCCCCCCCCACTCCCCTCCTGTATTCCACAGGGAAGAGGGAGGAGTAGCAAGAAGTGGCCTTACGTGACACACCACACAGAGCTTGTAGGGTCCCATGATCTTTTATTCAACAGATTAATTCCATTTTAATTGGAATTTTGGAAACTAATGAAAAAAAATTACAAGTGTTACTTGGTATAGTCTCAGGGTTCTTGAATCTGTCTGATTTAATTCTAACCAATTAGTGTGCCATTACGGAGGGATATTATGCTTAGAATCAATATGAAGCTAAACACTAATATTTTATTCAGTATTAAAAATTTATACAAATGGTAACACAAGTGCTTTCTCTAAGTGAGAGAAAATGCTTCCTTAGGGTGATTCCAGCAAGAGAGGAGCTTGTATCTTTTGAGGACACCATTGCTATTAAGTTTTACATAGGTTATTGCTTAGACGAAGAGAGTTAATTGAATAAAACTTATTTTCTTTTTCAGTATGTGTTTTTCAGGCTATTAAACTTTCTTTCCTTTTCAGATCTTCAGTATAATCCCGTGTTCAGATGGTAACCGTCGATGGCTGTCCTTTAGGACCAACCAGAGCAAAGCTACTGTAACACTTGTCTTCATTTTAGGGTACTGTTTCTTTCTACCTTTTTCTTCTTTAGTTTTCCATTTGGGTTGTGTGATGACTAGTGCTAATTGTCAGCTTGTCAGGGCCTAAAATGAGCTGGGGAAGGGCCTGTAGGCATGCCTGTGGGAGATTATCCTGATTACATTAATCGATGTGGGGAAAATCTATCGTTATTGTGAACAGAACCATTCCCTGGGCAGGAACCTTGGTCTACGTAATGTAGAGAGAGCATACTGAGTACTAACTTGCATCCTTCCCTGCTGTTTCCTGCTTGTGGATACCACGTGACCAGCTGCTTCAAGTTCCCACTCTCTTGAATAGCCCACCACAATGGGCTGTCCCTTGAACTGTCAGCCATATTAAAGCCTTCCTCTCTTAACCTGTTTTTCTTAGGATATCGTTTTATAGCAACAGGAAAAAAATAAGTCTTGTTTATACATCCTTTCCGATTTGTATATACTCCTAGGGTGGAATTTGAACCCAAATATCTCCAGATTCTGTTTTGTATGTCTTCCTCGCAAAGACAAATACACCTAGGTACCTTGTAGCAAGCCTAGGCACTGACTGAATGAGATGAGCGCTGGATAGCTGCTTAGAGAGAGCGTTATTAGTTGTGGTTTTTCACGGGATTCAAAGCTGTTTTCCTCTGAGTGTTCATTTCTAGCCTTTCAGACTTCTGAGTGCTGTCCCTGGGCACCTTGCGGACCCTGCTTCCAGGGTCTTATCCTTAAGTACGTTTTTCAAGCTACCAAGTAAGGGTGGACAGAACCATTTCTGTAATATAAATTGATTATGGAACTTATCTCTCAACTTCTCATTCAAATACTTGGAAGCCGTCTGGAAACTCTATCCTTTAAAACACCTCTGACTTTGGGAATTATTGTAGCTCACCTTTCAACGTTAGAATTAGAAGAATTTAGCCCCACATGTTTGTGGTCTCCCAATTGGGTAGACAAGATCAATCTTCTAAATGCACCTTTTATGAATCGTGAAGAAAGATCGGGTGGGAAGGTTGTAAGAGTCAGGGTGGGGGCAGGGTGGAACAGAGAAGAGACAGGTCTTCTGGACAAACTAGTGCTGTGGGGTGGTCCCCAGAGGAGACGGCTAGGGCATGAGTTAAGTCAATAGAAAGTCTTTATTAGTCGGGAGACTACACAGGGTGTTCGGGATCCCAGTGTAGCATTGAGGCTCTCTAAGGGGGAACTTTTAAGCACAAGACCATGTTCTGGGTTGACAGACTTCGGTTAACAAGAAGTGGGACTAAGCCGGGCAGTGGTGGCACATGCCTTTAATCCCAGCACTTGGGAGGCAGAGGCAGGTGGATTTCTGAGTTCGAGGCCAGCCTGGTCTACAGACTGAGTTCCAGGACAGCCAGGTTTACACAGAGAAACCCTGTCTCGAAAAAACCAAAAAAAAAAAAAAAAAGTGGGACTACAGAAGTCAAAAGGCAAAGTTAGTACATTTAGAGACTTTTTCAGAATTATGGACTTTGATGGTTTAGGCCTTTGTTTTCCTTTTGACAGGTGGTGCCATCTCCTCGCTGAGTTGTACGGCCTGAAGGGGATTCCATCATGGAGTCAGTTGTGCTATGGTCTGGGGTCCTGTTACAACAGGGTAGCTGCAATCCATGAGCTCACGGCAGCTGTGGCTACCTGTACACCATCAAACCAGTCAGCAAGAGGCTGGGAAGAGCTCATGAGGCCCCCACAACTGACGGAGAGAGTTGATGGCTTCTGGGGGAGGGAGAGTCAGTTTTCTTTAAGGGTGTGGCCCCCCAGTAGGCTAATTACACTCCAGGGGATGGCTCCGTGCCCAGGAATAAATGACCAGTACAAGTCGGACTCAGTGGGTTATCTTTTTTTTTTTTTTTTAAAGAAGGTTGAGGTTGAGGTTAGGATCTCAATGTACCCACTCCAGTACTGTGGGCTTCCTTATTTTTATCTGAAGTCCCCATTTGCCTCTGCGCCCCTCCCTCTCCCTCTCTCTTCCTCTCCCTGTTTCTTTCCTCTACCTACGAATCTATAAAAGAAAAAAAAAGTACATGAATTTGGGAAAGGGTGGGGTGGAATGGGGAGGGGAGGTTGGATATGATTGAAATACATTGTAAGTATGTGTGAAATTCGCAAAGAATTCATCACACTCTATTTCGAATACGTGCACCCTGAAAAGCTTGCCTATAACCCGAAAGGCACGGTGACAGTTAAAAATAGGCTTGCAAAGCCAAAGCAGGGGGAAAAAAAGCCAGAATAAATGGAGCTTACTGAAACATTAGAAATTAGACACGTGTTCAGCATAAGTACGCTTACCGTCACAAAGAGAACATTTCACACAGTAACATTTAATAGGTTGACTTTTCTAAAATACAGGGCATTTGAGTTAGCCGTCTTATGTACATAGCTGTTCTGAAACTCCCTTTAAAGGCAAAGGCCGATGCCTTAATAAAGGGATTATGACACGAACCTATTTGAGTTTGGCTTATGAAAAACAGGACTGGAAAAGTTGAAAGTCTGCATGCACTGCCAATGGATTTAATTAATGGAAACTCCAAAGACAGGACTTCTTTAAATAAGCAATTACTTAGGGGATTAATAGTATAAATAGGATCCTGACTCATTAGCAAGTGCTTCTCCCTCCAGTAAGAGATGTAGGAGCAAACACCCACCGACCTACGCTTTAAGTTACGTATGCACGCATGGTGACATATAGTGACTGTGGCCCGGCACGTTTAAAACCATTCAATAATTTGTTCACAGGCTGGGCTTATGTTTACTTTTGCTTTGCAAATGCTGTATTTATGGGCAGATAAGATACGGTGGTTTAAACATGTCATTTCAGCCTTATGTACAATTTTTAGACATAGAATAAACCATTTTTCAGGGACCCCTGGCCTTTCCAAGCTCTTCCATACATCCAATCTATATGCTAATACCAGAATAGTCACATGGTTTACTATTAAGGGTTCCCTTAAGGACTTCTATTTCATAATGCTTTGTTGAAGTTACTCTGTGTAGTTAAAGGTAATAAAAGCCACATTTGTCTAAGAGTTATCTGTAATTCAGCCCTCACATACATTCAGGTATGCGTACTTCCCCAAGCCTGGCATAAATGAAATGCTTACAATATTCATAGCTACACACAGAAGGCATTTCTGTAAAATATGCATCAGAACATTAAATATAGAAATAAAAATAAAACACGGTATGGGCTGAAACTAACATATGAGTTTGTGGGTAGACAAGGCAGAGTCGGTCTGGGAGAAGAAAAAAAAATCCGCCAACATTGCCCCTTTTCTCCAAAAGCTGATTTCTCCTGTTCACTCTGATCTTTGACCTAGCCACTTGCAGAGTGATCGTGCATTTTTGAGGTGAAGACAGCGGGTGCTGGGGCCAACAGGGGTAGATACTCCAAGCAGGGCATCTGGGAAGAACAGGAGCGCTACTGAACATCAATCTGTCCATTTCTAAATCTTCCTTGTGGCCATGACGTTTCAGGGACCACATGTCAGCTTTGTGCACAAAACTCTACTTGTGTATATAAAATATGCAGGGAAGACTCATGTTATTTTCATGATCCCAACTCCTATGTAGGTCAAGATGACTCAAATTCTAGATCGGAGGAAACGTGTTCAACTATGATTTATAAAACCCATGATGTAATGTTTAAAAATGGAGTCTTTTTTTTTTTTTTGTGAAAATGCAAATACCCTTAAGACGAGTCTGGTTGTTATTCATATGGTGTGCCATCTTTACGCAAAGCAACGTTCCTACATTTTTAAAAAAAATATACACTGTGGAGTACAACGCTAATTTAGTCACACAAATTAGTACTTACCATGCAAAAGGGGAAAGTAAGCCTCAGTTCCATTTTCATTATTGAAGACAGCCTGGTGAAGGGTGCGCTTCTAGATGCCTCTTTGTTGTAAAACCTAGGAAGGAGATGGAAACATGAGACACATAGTGAAGAGGAGAAACTGCCGACACAGTATTAGTCTCATACGCCAGTGACGATTCTTCATTAGGACAAGAACTGCTCAGCTAGGACATGCCATTTGGAAATCTCCCAAATTAGAGCAAGGGGGCTGAAAGCTGGAGCAAGGGCAAGGGGCTACCCTTGGAAGCAGGATTCGAGAGTGAACCCTCCTCAAGAGTTTTTATTATTATTATTATGTTTTAATCATGTAGCCTGTGCTGGCCTCAACGCTTGTCAAATAGCTGAGGATGACCTTGAATATCAGCTCCCATGCTTCTGTATCCCCAGTGCTAGGAGTACAGGCAAGCATCAGCAACATGCCTGGTTTTATACAGTTCTGGGGGTGGGAGCCAGGGCTTTGTGCATGCTGGGTCAGTCTGTGCTGACTGATTTCGATCCCTGCTCCCTTGCAAACTTTGTTAATGCCTCAGCATCCCTGGCGGTCAGTTTCTCTGCCTTTTGGGTGGAAGTGATGCCCTCAGCTACTCAGTAGGATTGTTCTGAAGATCTAGTGGGGTGAGGAGCGGAGAGATAATCCAGTTAAAACAAGGGCTGTTGCACTGAGCTAAGATTGAACTAAACTGGCCTCCAGATTTTCATGGATGGCTCAAAGCAGGCCCTGTCACAGCTATGCAGTAAGCTGATGTACAAACAGACTACACACTTACCTGAGAGCACCTTTGCTAGTTATAGCCATCAGCCCTCCAGCCAAGCAGACACAGAGTGCTGGCACTGAGTGATCATGCAAGGCAAGTGCCAGCTGCAGCCAATCAGGTGGCTTTGGGTTGTCTCTCTCTTTTCTCTGGTTATAACTTATCTATTTGGAAGGTTGGAGTCTTCTGGACATATTTGACAGAGTGTTGTCAGGTCATAGGTCCTCTTTTCATTTTTTTTTTCTTTTTCATTCTTTGTATGTGTGTGTGTGTGTGTGTGTGTGTGTGTGTGTGTGTGTGTGTGTGTGTGTGTGTAGTGCTGGGGATAAAACAAGATAAACTGTTGCACTCAACTGATCTCAGGTTTTTTGTATTTTGTTTTTTGTTGGTTTTTTTAAATGAGATACCTAGTATGTTTGTACCCTGACACATTTCACCTTAAGGATTTGATTCGGTTTCCAAAATCAAATTAATAAGATATGAGTAAAAAAATTCAGAAAACAACATTGAGAATAAAAAAGATGAATGCACATATATGTACAAGTGCACACACACACATGCACACACACAGGCATATACATGCACATACTCAAGTGCACACACACATACATGCACACAATCCACATATGCTCACATGCATGTGCATACAGGCATATAAACACATGTACACATATACACAGATGTATACATTCACATACTCAGGTCCATACACACATACATGCACACACATGAACACATGCTTACAGCATGCTCACACACATGTGCACACACAGGCATACACATGTACACACTCAAGTCCATACGCACATACATGCACATACCCACACACATATGCTCACACACACATGCATACACACATGTACACACACACACACACACACACACACACACACACACACACAGGTCAACACAGTCAAAGTAGCTAAAAGTAGTAGAATTTGTATTTGGATTTCTTGGTACTTTGGGGGAAAAGAAGGCATACATTTTTAATATCCCTCAGAAGAAATCATGTCACACTCTCTAGAGAAAGCAAGTATTTTACCCTTCTGGCATAAAATCCATTCCTAGAGACTTTTTCATGTGCAACGGCACAGAAACGTTGAGATAAAATGGACTATTTATAAATAGGAATAGCTATATGAAAATCAAAACACAAAATAGCACTTTCCTATGGAGTCAGTGATTATTTCTATGAAAAGGGTGTTATTCCTAAAGATGAACTTGAAACTTGTCTTGGCAGCAACACAAATATACTAGACATATTCAATTAGCAAATCATTCCTGTCTTTCCTCTCTGGGCCTTCCTAACAGACAGGAAGTAGCTCTCTCTCTCTCTCTCTCTTTCTCTCTCTCTCTGTCTCTCTCTCTCTCTCTTTCTCTCTCTCTCTCTGTGTGTGTGAGAGAGAGAGAGAGAGACGGAGGCAAGAGGATGACTCTGGCTGTGGTTTCTCATGGGTCGTCCATCTTGTTTCTTTGAGACATGGTCTCTCACTGGCCTGAAGCTCACCAAGCAGGCTTGGCTGACTGGCCAGATGGTGAGCCTAGGGATTTCTTTTCTCTGCATCCTCAATGCTGGACTACAAGCACATAGCGACACAGCTAGCTTTTTGTGAGTATTCATGCTTGCCCAGATGCTCGCCAACTGCACTCTGTCCTCAGCCCCACAAAGACTACTCCCTTTATGAAATCCCTTTCTCAGCACGGAGGAGAGTCTGCTGGGGACTCTAGGTCAGTCAGTGCTCATTAATAAACAGGGCATTGAACTGGAAAGATGAATTGGGGGCCC
>CM052720.1:31139687-31170990 GCA_028551405.1 Uromys caudimaculatus | reverse complement strand
GAGTGGCTTGGTCATTATGAAGAAATTGTCTTACAAAGGGAGGAGTCCATACTTGCTGTGACTCTGCGTGGACCTTAAGAGACAGAGGCAGAGGCGCAGAACCTAGAGGAGATATCTAGATCCACTTAGGGGTGTTATCAATGGAGTTTGATCTCTTGGCAAACTGAAAATCCATCAATAAGGCTGAATTAAAATTCATCAGCCACTCCCTCAACATTTAGTGTTTGGTCAGATAAGAATGTACAGACACGCTAAATAGTTGTTTTTAAAATAATAACAAGGTGACAACAGGATCTGTTGTGTCAGAACATTCTGGAAGCTGGATGCCTATGTGCCGTCGATTAGCTGCTGGCAGTGCAGAAGTTGCTAAACTCCACCAAGCTCAACTTTCTTCGTTTATAATGTGAAAGATACATTCTGAGACTATTAAGGGGAGCCTGTAGCTTTAAAAACTCCGTCCTAGCCAGAGATGCTATTTGCTCGATGGAAAAGTACCACACAAACGGTTAGCTGAGCCATGTGTTCTACTTGATAAGCACTGGTAAATAAAGTCTCTGATAGGCAGGAATAGAAAGACAAAATGATAGCCCACTCATTTTAATGAGTGCCCTGACAGCATACGAAATGGTTTATTATTAAACCATGCCACTAGTAGAGAAATTGGAAATATCACAATAAAAAATTTCAATTTTCCATTTCACTAACTTTATTGAATTGCCAAGGCATATAACAGCAGCCAGAGTTGATACATTAAGTGTGGACGTTTAAGAACAAAGTTAATATGTGATATTGTTGTTTCTCCTTTGCCGCTAACCTCCCTAACATTAAATAAATCTTCTTTTCACTTATTGCCAAAAAGCACATATTTTTGATAGTTCAAGTATGTTTCCAGCTAATTCTTCATTCTTTTGTAAAGCCAGTAAATCACTGTGGATTCTTTTTTTTTTCTCCGAATGCCAAGTGTAATACAATGTCAATGTTCCCTGGGTTTCCAGCATCTGGCTTCTGGCTTCTATTTTCAGTTTATGATCTGTGCGTCTATATTTGGTAAAAGTCTGCTTATGGTTTTCAAATCTGATGTAAAGCAATTCTGCAGCAAAATGTTTCTGAATTGAACCGAAAGCAAACAGAGTTATCGTAATTCCAGACATGGACTTCCCAAGGATGTAACACAATCTTGCTATTTTGTTACATTTATGTATTTAGCTCCCTGTATCGTTACATTTATGTGTTTATACCTTGTTCCTTAATATCCTCACCCTTTCTTTGAGCTAATGTTAGTACACAGAGACAGTGTCTCCTCACTCTGACTCCTCTTGTGTCCCAAGCCAGTACAAATGAAATGTCTTTTCCTGGGACTCAGGCTGTGTTTTCTGTATTAGCTCATGGCGGTTCCTGACTGCAGGGATCTTGGACTTCATCATAGTCCAAAGACCAGCCATTAATTGGAAAGAATATGTTTGCTGAGATGTAAAACTCACAGTCAGTCTTATTCTAAACCTTATTTTATAATAATGTATAATACACATTTTATATATTATAAAATACTATATTATATATAATACATTCTATATGCATATAATTATATATAATTTTTATTTGACATCTTCTGAGTAGAGGGTGGAGAGATGACCATTAGTAAAGTGCTGGTTGGCCATTTGCACCTGAGTTCTAACATTGGAACTCAAGCTAAGAAAAGTAGCTGGGCATGGTGGACTGGGATGTATAGACGTTCTACTGAAAATAAAAGAACATGTCCCAACCCAAAACCAAAACAAGGGTCACCCTGCCAAAGTAGAAGCTGGCCTGCTTGGTTAGGCTGAAATCTCATTGATTGGATAACTTATTTTTTTAAAAAATGAACCTCTCTGTCTCTGTTTATGTCTCTGTCTGTCTGTCTGTCTCTCTTTCGTGTGTGTGTGTGTGTGTGTGTGTGTGTTTTCACCTGTCACTTCAGGTGTGTGGAGATCAGAGGATAGCCTTCAGGAGCTGGCTCTCTCCTTCCATCTTCTGGGACCCAAGAAATCACTCTCTACTCTTCAGCCTTGTGCACGAGCACATAACCCACCCCGTCATCTTTCCAGTCCAGTCCAGATGATTCTCTTCTACAGCAGAGTGGATAGTTCTACTTCTAATCCCACCACCAGAGGCTCCGCAGATCACAGTTTGCAGCCCACTTGGCTCAGTGTCTTTCCTTTAGCATATAATCAATTCCTGCCCACTGATATTTCTTCAGCCACGTTGTTACATTCTGTGTGGTTATTTAACTCTCCCGGAGTATGCTTTCTTTCTCTCTTATCTCTCCAAGAGTAAGAAGCACAGCTTGTATCTTGGAGAGAAGCCAAATCAAAATCCACACTGAAAAAGCCAGTGGTTGGCTTGGCAATGGATTTCTCTGCTCACATACATAAATCAGTCTCAGACCCTCTTTGGTCCTTTGACCTGGGAGAGGAATGTGTTTGGGAACTTGGACGTAAGTAGGTGCTTACATCTTAATGGATGGGAAGTTGGAGTTTTGCTCTGCAAGGACCACTTCCTGGCGCCACCCTGGTGACGCTCCATCACAACACCCAAAGTGACGCTCCATCACAACACCCAAAGCAGTTTACAGGACAGTGTGTACTGTTCCCTGGTAGCAATGTTTGCTTGCCATGCCTGACTGATAGGCTTCTAAAAGACTCACGACATGGCCCCACCTGTTCAAGCTCTGATTATCATGCATTAGCATGTCAAGCCTCAGTGGGACTGAAGTCACATCCTGTTCTGCTCCCTCTAGAAGACCCCACTGGATACCCAGGCAATCCTAAAAGGGAGTCAGAGCCAAGCTTTCAATTGATGCCAGCTTGTGACCAATTTAGCCGGTGAATGACGGGCAACGTGACCCACACAGCAGCAATCAGCTGGGTGTGACGTCTTCCCTCAGCTCATTGCTGTCACCTGTGATTAGAAGCCAGCACGACTCAAAAAGTATATGTTCCCACTGTAGTTGCTGTTTCACACAAGTCAGGGTTATTTAGCCAGTATCCCCCGTCTGGTGATGGTTGTGGCTTTCAGTAGGTCTTGTAATCAGGAACCACGTGTTTCTCTCAATGTGGACTAAATGTTTTATAAGCTTCTATGGCACACACTGAACGAAGGAATTTCTTCAATTAATATTTGTTTTAAAGCCCTGACATCATTCAAATATGCTGCCTGGGTGGCATCCAGAGGATAGCCTTGGATACTGGTCTTCACCTCCATTTTGGTTGAGTTAGGGTCTCTCGTTTACTGCTGTGTGTGCCAGGCTAGCTGGCCCATAGGCTTCTAGGGTCTCTTTCCTTCTGTCTTTAAGGAATGTCGGGTCATATCTACGTACTACGGTGTCTGGCTTTAGGCAGATTCTAGGGATCTGAACTTGGGTCTTCATGTTGTGAGTTATTAGGTGGCTCCTCTAATGAGTCATCGTGGTTTTTGACAGACTGAATATTCCTTAAAATGACATTGTGAGGGATAAAAGAAAGGTAACAAAGACTATCTGCAAAGAGTCTAATAAATCTCCTCTGGGGCTAACTGCTGCTAGTGAACGTGTAAAAAGTGAAGAAGAAACAGTCTTAAATGAGCTGGTAGGTCGGGTGCATCCTCTCTTTGCTTCATTTTCCAGTAAAATGAGTTTTTGAGGACTAGCCAGATTTTGCAAAGACCCCTGTCTCAAGGCAGATCAGAGCATGCCTGTGTGGTGTCAGAGAGGCGTCTGGTGGGAATGGTGGATGGATGGCCTGCCACTGTGAACCCAGGAGAGGTTTCCTTGTCCCCATCCTCAACCCCGCTAACAGTCACTCTTTTCTGTATGTGTTATTAAGGAAAGATACAGGTTCCTCCTCCTCCCTTTTCTCCTCCCCCCCCCGCTCCTTCTTCTTCCCCCCTCCAGAGGTAAATTATTTTTATTATTATTATTATTATTATTATTATTATTATTATTATTATTTTTAATTCACTTTACATCCAGAGCATAGCCCCCTCCCTCCTTTCTTCCCAGTCTCACCCTTACAGTTCCCCCCCTGCATTGCTTCCTTGCCTTTGCTGTGGAGAAGGGGAGCCCCCCTTGGTTACCACCACACCCTGGAGCATCCGGTCCCAGTAGCTGGGCTTTCTTCTTTTCTCATTCTTTCATGCAACATTCCAGCATTTTCTTGACCTTGGACGCCCTTCCTTGCCCCAAATGTTCTTTGTCACAGTCTTGCTTATTTAATTCTTAGTTAATTCTTAACTCATTTCTCTATACTTTATAGAGTTATATAGATACAAATGTGTATCTATGTGTATATATAGTTCATATATATACATATATAATGGCTCTGGTAAAACACACACTCATGAACTATATATATAAATATACATATATGTATATATGAATAATTATACATATATACACATATATGTGTATATATATGAACAATCATATATACTCATATACACACATATGTATATATAAACTACACACACATATTTAGACTATATACACATGCACACACATATACTGTATACTTAAGATTGTCAGTGATTTCTTCAGTTTTGAGGTCTGTAATAGTTTGCTTGTATCTATATCTATATCTATATCTATATCTATATCTATATCTATATCTATATCTATATCTATATCTATATCTATATCTATCTATCTATCTATCTATCTATCTATCTATCTATCTATCTATATGCATGGTTTTACTGTGCAGTCCAGGCTGGCCTCAAACCCACCACATAGCCTGGAGAGTTCTCTAATTTGAGGCCCTCTTTCTGTCTCCTGAGAGGGATTACAGGGACAGGCTGCAGTTCACCGCTAGCCCTGCAGGTGGCTACACTGCACTCCAATCTCACTCTTGCCTTCTGCCAACCAGCTCCTTCTCAGCTCCTCAGTGTCTTCTGAAGGTTTCTTCTGTAATCTTCTTGAATGAGCTGAAGAGCCCTGCGATACTTACTCTGGTGAAACTGTCATTAATTGATGTTTTATTTCAGATGAGGAGCAGGTTTGTTGGGTAAGCGGAAGCCACTATGCAGGAGCCAGGGAGATGGCTCCTCTGTGTATTGTTCTTGCAGAGATCAAAGTTTGGGTGTCTCACCACAGCCTCAACTTTATCAGTAGGGGATCCAGCACCCTCTTCTGACATCCTCAGCCACCCTCATGTGCATAGACTGCTCCCCCCAACCCCCACATACACACACTTTTTAGAAAGTTGCTATATCATGGCAGCAGAGATTTCTCAGAAGTCACTCAGGGTGGCTGCAGTGTGAGCCTGGTGCTCACTCAACAGATTCAGCCGTAAGCAGTGAGTGCCAACAGGGTCAAGAACAGGTAAACTGTCAACTTCTGCTCTTCTGAGTGCTACAGGGTAATCTTGCTTCCTGTCCTTAATCACGTGAAGTCAATCCCGAGGATGTCAGAATGCAGCTGTGTTTCAGAGAAAACGTCTTGATAGGTGCTAGAAGTTTAAAGTGATACCCTCAGAGCCAGGCCAGCAACTCATTTGACAGCTGTCCTTTGAAGAAGAGACTGGGATATAAAGAGAGACATCAGGGGAATGTGGGTATAAAATTATAGCCCTGTGAAGAGGCAGAGAGATGAAGCTCTGAGCAGGCAGAAGGAAGCCTCAGGGGAGACTGAAAGCCCCTGAGACATTGGTCATCTCTTTGCAACATAGAGGGAAAGTAAACACAGGTGAGCTGTTTGGATGTGTGGGTGAGGTGCCCAGTCCTTCTGGCATCTCCAAGTTGAAAGAGTTATTGGTATATTGATTAGACCTTAATTGATGCTTCCGTTTGGAGTAACTGAAATCTTTTCCTGTGAAGACTTCTCCTTGATTAGAAAACTTGAATTTTGAACACTTTCCCCTGGTCCTCAACACACTGCTTACTCCTTTAGACTGAGTGACCGCTGACTGCTTAAGACCTTCACATGGGAGAACTGTGCATGACAGCGGCCTTGTAGACATCAAGTCTGGTCTCAGTAAAGATCTGAAGAACAAAGCAAACCCACAAACTCAGGGGCTGGAGAGATGGACCGAGGCTGTTCTTCCAGAGGATCCAGGTTAGGTTCCCAGTGCCTGCATCAGTTAGTAACTTCTGGTAAGTAACTCTCGATCCAGGGGATCTGATGCCCCTTCTTTTTTACCTCCCTCAGAATCTTTGCATGCGTACATGTATACGTGCATCCCTCCCCTCCTGCAACATCAACAACTTGAAAGGCAAAGTGTCTGCCCTTATTCCAGAAAAGTTTTACTTTTTATTTATTTATTTATTTTTTTAATTTTGCAATTCGGACAGATTTCCTACGGCAGGATGGGATCTGTGCTGGCTTCAACAGAAGATGTGCTAAGTAGAATGGGACTTTAAATTGTTTGCAAGACAAAGGCTGTAAATTATGCGCAGTGACTCAAATTATTCATGAGAGAGGAGACCTTGATTTATGTAGATGCTTTGTGTCAACTTCATTTTAGGCGGCTTGGGGAGGGGGTGAGTTAAAAGGTAAATCACTTTTCTATCTACTCTATTACAATCTGAGGAACTCTTTATTTTCTTAAGTCATCCCTCTTCTCAGCAAGCATTTTGTGGCCTCAGTGCAAACCTTTATACCTAGCAAAGATCTTTCCAGAAACTGCGTGGGAGGGCACGTGTTCCTTAAACAGAGGCAATGCAGGTCAACAGCTCTGCGCTCGGACTGTGGATTCACGGAGCTGAACTCTCTGTCTTCACACGCGTCTGTCTTTGGTAGTATTTGGAATGGTCACGTGTTTAGAGAGGCAAACCAGTCCCTATCTGCAAATGCTTTGTAACATGCAAATATGGGCTGTCCTTACAACATGGAGTTACATGACTTCCTGATAAAGAAAACCAGGTTTCCCTCAAGGTAGATTTTTATCAGCAAACCCCTAAAAATGATTCACAGAATTGGTTTGTTGTCTCAGTCCATTTTCTGTGGGTAGCATTTCTACGTATTCACACCCTCTACAAACCATTCTGAGGAGAAATATGACGGAGAGAATCCACTTCTGTAGGTGCATTTATTAAGTGCCTAATATGCTCCCTGCATTGTATGAGGCTTTTGTGAGAGCTGTAAGTCATGCCAAGGTAATGCTAAGCAGTCATAATATTCTAGAAGCAAATGGCTGTCAGCCTTGTGCTGTACAGACAGGCGAGGCTAACCCAGAGAAGGAGGGTCAAGATGGACAGGTGCCACGGACAGTAAATAGCTCTATTAAGCCCTGTGTATTATTGTGCAGAAAATCTCATTAAGTACTGTGGCTTGTTATGTAAGGGAAATTTGGGATATTGTACTAGCCTGTAAGTAAGCAGCACATTATTGGCTTAAATAGCTTTATTTAATGAAATGCATAGAAAGGATATTTCCCATTTCTTTTCATGTTTCCCTCCTCTGGGGCTAATCCTATTTGGATACAATGTACCCACCTTGAAGGCTCCTTTGAAAACCACAAAGTATTGACTGATTCTTTGTGGGTTTTTACGCCTAATGAAAGCTGGTTAGACTCAACAACCTTAGCAACGATGTTGCAATCTCCCTACTGTTAAAAAAAAACCCAAACAGTGGGGAGACTTTTTTTTTAAGCAACAGAGAAATGATGCCAGTTAGAGGCAAACGAGCACTTTCTGACAATAAGATCTTCCAAATGAGTGTGTTTACATCCTTTTCTTACTCCTCGCTCTGAAGATCTCACAATGAAAGATATCTCTGTATAATGAAGACTGTTTCTAACGCGAACACAATAAAACAAGGCAGGGTACCATCTGTTAGAAAATGTTGGAACCTCTAATTTTACTATTGTCAGGAGCCCATCATTACGGTTCTACTTATTTAAAAGCTATATTCAAGATTCTAATGTTTCCCGTTTCATAATAAGGCTTTGGTGATGTGTCCAAAAACAAAACAAAACAAAACAAAAAACAAAACAAAACAAAGCAAAACAAAAATCTGGTCACCAGACTGCTCTGTGCTTATCATTGTCAGGTGATGTCTTTTTACAAAGGCACAGGAGGAATCTGTAACATGGAACCCATCTCATTAAAAAAAAAAAAAATTGGAGGAAAAGATTGACAGAAATTCCTGACCGACTTTATTGGTTGTGAGTTCTGGTCCACAGAGGGGACGTTAGGTTCCACGTCAGAGGGCTGGGCTTGCATTTTAAGGGACTCTGATGTCACAGTGCCTCTCTGGATTTCTCAGGCTGTGGGTGAGCATTTCCCCCTCTGGGGTTGGGTGACTTTTATCTCCTCCCCCATAGCATGACGTTTTGTCTGCCTGTATGTTTGAGCATCACACACATGCCCAGTGCCCATGGGATCCTTCAGTGTTACAGATGGTTGTAAGCCACCTCCTGGGTGCTGAGAACTGAACTCAGGTCCTCTGCAAGAGCAGCGGCCTCTCCATCCCTGCAGACATGGGGATCAAGTTAGTGAGCTCAATGAATTTGAAAGCGGAAAATCTGGGTGGAGACCTGGGGTTTGTGCTGCTGACTCTGGCTTCAGGATCCAGAGTATGGGTTCGTCTGCAGCCTGGAGAGAACCTGTCTCAGAACTTAGTCTTGCTCGACCATTTGGTTTAAACACATGGCAGCCAGAGCAGATGCTGAAGTTAGAGGCGGATGTGGGAGGGGCACCTGGGCCTTGCACAGGACCTGAGGGCTCATTTGGCCAAGATCAGCCAGAACCTGTGAGGAAACGAGGCCCGCTGGGTTTCCACAACGTTTTGTCCGTTTGTGTCACTATGCCTAGTTTCACAACACTTTGTTCTATTTCTGGATGTTAGATCTAAACTACTGAAGATCATCATGCTGAGGCAGGAGACTGTCCCCTGACACTGAGCTCCTTCAGAACTGGAGCATGATGGAACCTTTATAAATTAGTCTCAGTATACTCAGGAGCAGCTGGTGTGAACCCTGTCCTAATCATGATTCTATGAAGGTGATTGACAGGTCTGGTAAAATGTCGGCGACCTCTGTGCATTAGAAGACACCTTTGGATAAGTTTCAGCTTCTGGGTCCCCAGCTTGCTCTCCCTGCATCCGTGGGAGTTAACTCAGTGGACGAGGACTCCAACCCGAGTGGTGGGTGGGCTGTTGTCATCTGTGTGATATTGGTTAACATGGAGTTAAAATGCCGGTGACTGACTGATGATCACGTAGACCCCAAGCATAAAAACATACATATACACATATGCACACATATATGTATATAATACACACATATATAATGTACACACATGTATAATGTACACATGTGTATAATGTACACACATGCACATATATGTATATATGTACATGCGTATAATGTACACACACATATATATACACATACATGGATAATATATATATAAACATATATGTATACACACATGTATAAAGTACACAATACACATGTGTATATTATATGTACATATGTATAATGTACACACATACACACATGTGTGTATGTGTGTATATATATATATATATATACACACACACACATGTATAATGTACACATGTGCACACACATATGGCTGCTCACAAAGTCACAGCATGCAGGACTAGAGGGCAGCCGACCCATCCTTCTCAGCATTTCCCAGTCCACTCTGCGGCCCTTCGCTTCTGCGCAGCGCCAGATGTGGAAGCGCCTCTGCCTGTCACCTCCTGTAGCTTGGCTTCCTCCAGGCCCCGTGAGAAGACTCCTGCCACCGCCACTGATGACACATTTGGGAGGCACGAGCTGAGCACCGCTTAAGGTCTGGTGAGAAGGACTTCACGTGCTACAGCGATCACATGCTGGTAACCAGGATTTTATGTGTCACGGCGATCAATTATTAGTAACCAGGATTTTATGTGCTACAGCAATCACATGCTGGTGATCTGGCACAGGCTGGTCACCCTGATGACATCCATCATCCAACAGCTTGAGGGGTCCCACTGATGAAGACTTCCTTTCGCACCCCACCCCCACCAGCCCTCCATTCTGTGCCCTGACAAGATGCTCTTCATCCTCTGGATTCAGATCTGAGCGGATGCGTGGATCGTCTTTGCTGACCCGTGGCTGACACAGGCATCTGGCTGTCTCCATAAGAAAGCCACAATCACGTCATGTGCCTGGCAACTTCCTGCCCACAGCTGGGCATTTTAGGAGCACGGTTCTCATAACCTGCTTCCTCTTGGGTTTTCCGGTCTGATCCAGCAATCTCCCAAGGTTGCTAGTCCTGGACAACGATGATAATCAGTACTGTAATTTGGTCATAATAATTCTGCCAACAAAACCCTTTGCTATATTCTCTTCAAAATGCCTGTTTGAGGTACCCTGTCTGTTTCCTTCCGGGGCTCTGACCCTACTGGTACCAGCTGATCAATGCCACCTTATGGATACATGGCCCCTCCTCAGGCAGCATGACAGGCATCACAAGGGGCTTTGCAAGGAGGCTATGAGCTTAAGAAAATGTCCTATTTAGCATTTAGGGCTGGAAGAGGAAGCTGTGACCCCAGAGTAGGTCTGTATCCCTGGTGATTAGTAACACTCATTTCTGTTCATTGTAGCTGTTTAGAGAAGGCTGCCCATTCATTTAGAAATTTACATATATATTATATATATGTAAATTTATATATATAAATAAATTTACATATATATAATTTTATAAGATAATTATGCGAGAAAGCTTTGATGATTGGTACTTTTTCTAGTTTCACAGCCACTTGGGAGGTTGACTGACGGAAATAATTGAAGACCTAGTTGCCCAGTGCAGTTCCAAACTTTTAGGTAGATGCTACATAAAGGTTAGAGTCACGATTCTGGAACCAGGGAGGGAAGGGGAGGCTGAAAAACCTGGGCCTCTGTCAGCTGAGTTCTCTCAGGTCTAGATCGGAATCTGCTAGCTGCATGGTCTTTGACATTGCTGATTGCAAAATGGCCACTGCCACTTGTGGGAAGACAGATGTGTAAAATGTCTGGAGATTAGAACCTAACCGGCTTCATATCTTCAGTCAGTGGACCGTCATCTCAATGATGCGACTGATCCAGACTGTAAAAAGCATCCTTTCATGTCTGTCTACCTACCTCTCCACTTACCCACGCTGTGTTTTAACTGATACTTAGTCTGACTGGAATGCCATGCTGTGTGTTAGAGGCACTACCATGAACAAGACAGAGAAGACTCTTGCGAATATAATGCTTTAACTGTTAATTTTCTGCTAACACCGAGGAGTCTGAGAGAAACAAAGTGGTTACTGAATTAAATCGATGTAAATTGTGATAGATTTTTATGTGAAGGATACAAGGGAAAGCCGGCAGGAGTGGAACTTTATGATGGTTCTTTTTCTTTTTTCTTTTTTTAAAAGAAGATTTATTATATGTAAGTACACTGTAGCTGTCTTCAGACACTTTTTCTTCTCACTCCAGCCTGCTCGCTCGCTGTAGCCGTCTTTAGACACCCCAGAAGAGAGCATCAGATCTCATTACGGATGGTTGTGAGCCATCATGTGGTTGCTGGGATTTGAACTCACGACCTCGGAAGAGCAGTGAGAGCTCTTAACTGCTGAGCCATCTCTCCAGCCCCCTTAATGACAGTTCTTAAATGCTCTCATCTCCCTTTAGCTCACCACCCACCAGAGGTGGTGGAAAAGAAAGGATATGGGGGATGTACTGGCTGGTTTTGTGTGTCGACTTGATACAAGCTGGAGTTATCACAGAGAAAGGAGCCTCCCTTGAGGAAATGCCTCCATGAGATAGATCCAGCTGTAAGGCATTTTGTCAACTAGTGATCAAGGGTGGGAGGGCTCATTGTGGGTGGTGCCATCCCTGGGCTGGTAGTCCTGGGTTCTATAAGAAAGCAAGCTGAGCAAGCCATGGGAAGTAAGCCAGTAAGCAGCATCCCTCCATGGCCTCTGCATCAGCTCCTGCCTCCAAGTTCCTACCTGTGTGAATTCCAGTCCTGACTTCCTTTAGTGATGAACAGCAATGTGGAAGTGTAAGCTGAATAAACCTTTTCCTCCCCAACTTGCTTCTTGGGCATGATATTTTATGCAGGAATACAAACCCTGACTAAGACAGGGGAAGTGGACCTGTTTAAAAAGGTTCTCTGGAGCAACTCCTGTCTGTGATGCCTGGAAATCGCCAGTTCAGTTTACAGGTCAGCAGCGGCAGATTGATCCTCTCGCAAACACTTCATGGATACACCAGCAGTCCAGTTCGGAAGAGTCACTGGTAGCAACAGCGGTGAAAAGACCTAGCAAAGACAGCTAGACCTCAGCCTCAGCTCAAGCCAACAGGAGGGACCAGCAGGAACACCAGGAAAAGTTCTCGGCTGTGCCTCTCTCAGGGAAGCAAAGATCAGCAAAGACACGAGACTCACAAGCATTGCACAGCTGGCTGTACCAGCAAGCCGAGCTCTGTCTCCGTACAGCATGTGTTGTCTCAGCACGTGCATCCAATCAGCCCAATTCCTTGGAAGCAGCAAGAAACAGCAGCACACCACCAGAAGTTTTTTGGCGCGTTTCTATGGAGTCCCGACAAATGGAACTCAACTATGCATGTAAGGTGGACCAATACGTGCTTGTTGTTAGCAAAATATCCTTCATTGGGTGTCCTGTACATGCTTGCTTCAGCAGAATATCCACTCTCCTGTGTCTGCTTCCGCAATCATCCCTTTATGAGCCTTGGCTTTTCACCTGTGTCCACTTTAACGAAACGCTCTTTAAGGTGTGTGCCCCAGCAAAACACCATCCAACCAACGTTCCAAAGAACTCAAGTTTCCAGTTCAAAGAAGTCTTCTGGTCAACAGACCCCTGATGTGCTCGGGAGGCCTGGAGGGCTAGACCACCTAAGTTGTCATGACTGAGGAATTTACTGTTGACCGTGGGCAAGTCCCGGAACCTCCTTCTTCTTAGCCCAACAAAGATGGTGACTCTTAGTTTGCATATTAGTCTTGCTTGTCATGTTTGTCAAGTTTGTCACATCCTTAAGACTTCATGCACAGTCTATGTAGCCTGTGCTGCTGATGGCAAACCACATGGAGTCACAGGAATGAATAAGCCATGATCAGGTACATGCATCATTCAGAGAAATTGCTCACATTTTTTTTTTTTTAAATTAAAACATAACAAAACACCTCCCCCACAAAAGGCACACCACAGACATATGCAGGATGACAAAATGTGAAATAAGTTTCCAGGTTTATTTTTAGAGATGAATGGTGTGCTTATTCTGGTCTTTTAAGTTTATCAAATGTTTGCGTACTCTGCTGGGGCTTTCTTTGCCACCCGTTTCTCCATCCCCCTCCCCGACACTCTGCAGCCCACAATCCACTCTGGTATGTAGAGATCATTTCTCTTAAGGAGATGTGAAAGTACAGAAGCACTAGGCAGCATGACACTATTGATTATTTTAGTAAGTAGACCACACCCGTGGTTTTAGCTTGCTTCTATACCTCCTCAGAACTTAAACGTATTTTTAGTTTCTCATGGGCATAAGTGTCTGTGTGGCTTGAAAGGTTCATGGAGTGGCTGGAAAAATAGCCCAACACTTAAGAGCATTTGATGCTCTTACTGGGGATCCAGATTTAGTCCACTCTACTTTGACCATGAATTTTTGCCCCTGTCAGGCTCTTTATATATCTATAAATAATATACATATTTATATATGCATGTATATATGTATCACATATAAAATATATGTATGTGATTTATCTATTTTATTTTATATTATATACTTTATAAATTTTAAATATATACAATATTATTTTTTATATATTATATATATTTATATATTTATGTGTATATATATATAACATGTGTAATATATATTATATACACATAAATCTATAAATACGTGCTGATTTCATTTAGTGTTGCCTATATATGTGTGTATATGTATGTGTATATGATATATGTGTATGTATATATGTATATGTACATATGTATATATATTTTAAGGCTTACTGCTTGGGATCGGATAACCTTTCGGGGGCTAATTTCTGTAGAAGACTGATTTTTCATCCCTCAGCAAATATGTAACCATTCCTTATTTCTCAAACATTCCTCTACCACCCTCTGAAGCAGCCAGAGCTTTCCCAGGAGCCAGTCCCCCCAGTTTCAATACGATGGGACATCACCTGAAACCTTGAAAGTGTATGTTCCTTCTGTGCAGAAATAGCTACATATAAAGCTCAAAGATACTGAAAGGTATTAAGATATTCTCTATGGATTCTGTAGCAGGCCAATGTCTACTTAAAATATTTACTTTATATTTGTGTGTGTGTGTGAGTGTGTGTGTGTGTGTGTGTTCACGTGTGCATGCAGGTACCCATGGAGACCAGACAAAGACACTGGATTCTTTGGAGCTGGAGTTATAGTTAGCTGGGAGCTGCCAAGGGGGTTCTGAGAACTGTCTCCAGGGCATCTGCAAGAGCAGCCAGTGCTCTAATTGCTGAACCATCTCTCAAGCCCATGGCTCTACTCTTTTTGAAGTGGCTTCCATTGATAAGAGAACCTGGAGATTGTCTCAGCAAAAAGAGTCTCTCTTTGTCATAAGAGACAGTTCTGAATATTCTCCTTCGATGATATCGCTGGGAGAGAGATTTGGCTGGGTTATTGGGCAAGGAGGTTCTCTAAATCTGCCCTATACGATGTTCTGGTTTTCTTTCCTTTGCTGTGATGAAACAACTCACTGAAAATGACTTGGGTTGGCTGAATGGGCTGGCTTGGCTATCCTTCCAGGTGCCAGCGCATCACTGAGGATACGCAAGGCAGGAACCCAAGCAGGAACCTGGAGTGGGAACTTGAAACATAGTAACACTGGAGGAATGCTGTTTGCTGACTTGCTTTCAGACTCACCCCCAGCTACCATTCCTATATAGCCAAGGATTCTCTGCCTAAGGGTGATACCATGGTGGACTGGGCCCTGCAACATCAATGAGCGATTGAGTTTTCTTCTTCGGGGGTGAGTGTAGGCTTGTGTCAAGTTAATCATAACACAAGGTGAAACAAAGGATAAACAATCACTTTAATTCATGAATGCCTGAAGGTCATAGCTCACTCGAAGTGCCGTGCCTCAGTTGCTCCAGGAACAGATAATAACATAGTCATGTATGAGTATGATTGTACCTACAGATGGATAGCCTTCAGAGGTTGAGGTCCTACTGTGTACTTCTCAGCTGGGTGCTTTTCACCTATCCTTTAATTTGATATCAGTTCCTAAAGGCAGATGCTCTTACACCTCACCTCCACACTGCCCCAACGAGCACCTGAGACTTAGTGAGTGTAGAGGTTTTGGGGTCCAACACCATGCAGTCTGTAGGCAAGCGAGTTGGGATGACGCAACCACGAGCCTGTCAGCATCTCAGAGTTGCATGGCTAAGCTTTCTTCCTAATGTAGTATTGAATCATAAACAAAATGCTTACTAAACATCTGACTACTGTAATGGAGAATATTAATCTTCAATATTTAAGAGGAAGAGAC
This sequence comes from Uromys caudimaculatus, assembly GCA_028551405.1. Taxonomy (NCBI): domain Eukaryota; kingdom Metazoa; phylum Chordata; class Mammalia; order Rodentia; family Muridae; genus Uromys; species Uromys caudimaculatus. Next base: position 31,155,529 of record CM052720.1, on the reverse strand, counting down.
AAGGAGCAGAGAGCGAGTGTTTCATTCCTTCTTTCAAAAATGAACAACGATGTGTTGCCTGAGGGAGATTGAGTGTCCCTAATTTACGAAACACCGAGAGTGCTGACTGCATTGATGCAAACTTGCCTTCCCTTTTGTGAGCCAGGGAGTGACAATAATTGTCTGCCACTCCAAAAAGACAGTGATTGAAGGGCAAATCAGTGGGACAAGGAAAATAGTTTATTTGGAAATCTTACAAACTGAAGAATACAGACACTATTGTCAACAAAGACCATCTTGCCTTTGGATTCCAGTCACAAGAGCTTAATAGGGAGCTGTGGGGAGGCATATGAGATTGGTGGGCCTGGGGTCACTCTGGTTCTTGTACTGTGTGATCTGCAGGTCACTGGATACTCTATGAATCTAAAGAACCATACTGATTCTCAGGCTCTTTGTCTCATATATTTTTAGTTTTTTCTCTCAAGAGTCATTAACTCTGCAGCTAATTATTAGGAGACAAAAGGCAACTTTCCCCTGGAGACCAAGGGAAGACAGGTAATAGCTACTTTTCCCAGAGGAAGAGAAAGGGAAGACAGAGAAGAGAAATTTCCCTCTAGAGGTCCAGCTAAACAATTGCTTGAAGAATAGAAACACTGTTACTTAGTTCATTCGTAGTTTGGGGAAGCCCGACATAGACCTGGCTGTTGCCTCTTGAGAGCTTGGGAGCTGTGGTGATCCACAGGAACCTGTACTTGATTGGGCCTGTCAATCATTCATCATGGTAGAGGCCCTGGTTCACAAGGCCTTAGCCTTTCCCAAGGATATGTTCGTGGTTAACGGTTGCTGGGGAAGACTGATCTTCAGCACTGTAGCAACCCACTGTTTTCCCATGCTCTTGTAAGTAACCACAGTCAGCACCACTGTTTCACCAGGCTAGATGTGAGTGGCATTGCTTCTTCAATCTGTCATTGGTCCCCCATCCCCTCAGCCCCACCCCAGGCAAAGTTCACACAATAGATAGCTTCAGTCATCGGTGTCTTGCTGCTACTGGGGAACACCAACCTATTGTTCATCTGTGGGACAGATGAACTGAATGATTTTTATGACTGATTAAAAGCAAGGCGAGCTTGAGTGTTTACCAGCTCTCTCTCAGTATGGAGAGAAGCTTAGAAAAAGACTGGCAGAGACTTCACATTTCTGCTGAGAAGTCTTGTTCACCTACTGTGGTGGTTTGAATGAGAATGACCCCCGTAGGCTCATATATCTGAATGTTTGGTCATTAGGGAGTGGCACTACTTGAGAGGGATTGGAAGGTGTGGCCTTGTTGGAGGAAGTGTGTCATTGGTAGTGGGCTTTGGGGTTTCAGATGCTCAAGTCAGGCCTAGTGTTTCTCTCTTCCTGATGCCTGCTGATCTGGATGTAGAACTCTCAGCTACCTCTCCAGTACTGTATCTGCCTGCACGCTACCATGCTCCCTTCTGTGATGACAATGAAACAAATTTCTGAAACTGTAAGCCAGCCCCAATTAAATGCTTTCTTCTATGAATTGCCATGGTCATGGCATCTCTTCACACCAAGACACACTAAGACACCGTGTGATTGGGTGAAGATAGGATGAAGACAGACAGACAAACAGACAGACAGACAGAAAACATGTTAGATTTCTCTGTAGAGAGAGGCCTTTTTCCTCACTGCTTCCTCTGCATGGCCCTCATGCTGGCCCTCTGCAGGCAAGTCCCTCAAATACTGAGCTATGCAGTTCTCTGTACAGTGGACATTTTTCTACAACATGACATTCAAAGAGTCACTGTAACTACTAAATGAAGTAATGACTTGGAGCAGTATCCAACATATCGACCCTTTATGCAAGCTAATTAATGGTTCTGGTAATAGTTTATAAATATTAATGTTTCAAGGATCAGTATTTACACGCGAACATTCTAAGACTGTCCCCAACCCAGAATCTTTTAGCTTGTTCTTTCTGCTTCTGTGCTGTCCTTCCAGAGTTCCAGACAGTGACCATGGCTCACTCAGGTCTCAGTTCAATGTCATCTTTGTTAAAGAACGTTCCTATCTCCTCATCTGGAAAAAAAAAAACATTTTCTCATGATTTTTCATTTTTTTTTAACTTTATAAATTTAAAAATTACAAGTATTTTTCTGCCTGTTTGCTCTTGTTCTTTCTGTGTTTCTATTTGAATTCAATTTCCTAAAGACTGGGGACTTTCCCGGTTTGCTTGTTGCTAAGCAACCAAGACTTACAACAGTGGTACCTGGGAATGAAAGCTATCTAGGTAGCTAAAGTGTTCTAGTAGTCCTGTCAGCAACCATTAAAAAAGAGGGAAATTAATTTTAACGACGCATTTTGTCTACCTTCTTACTTCGTACACAGTATCTTATACACATGCAGTCAATACAAAATTGCAAATGAGACAGTTTATGTCTATTCTTATTACTAAGTCTAATGTGTCTTTGATACATTTCATACATTGAGATGCCTGAGTCGGGCATCTCAAATACTCAATGGTTTCTAGAGTCAAATGGCTGCCACGTTGGTCAATGCCTGCTTACTAACTGAACACACCCAGGTATTCTGTATTTACTGAAAATATTTGGGGGAGGGGCCTAAGGTTTACCATCTTTGTACGAATTCTCCCAAACCCCTCCTTTTTTTTTTAAAATCAAAGAACTAGAATTTTCGAGATAATCCTCACGATCAGTTGCAGAAAACTTTGGCGTGGAATGAGTCCAACTCAAGGTCATATTAAAATGTGGCGGGGACACTCCAGAAACCCATGATCCCTTATGCTAAAGCAAACATTGCTGTTAGATGCTCAGATGTAAAGATTTAAAGATGTAATCTGTGGGGTTTGGACACCATTCTGAACCTCCTTCTTTTGCTTTGTCCTGAGGTTTGAGCGTCCAGCCTCGTCCATGCCCGGCTAATGGTCTACCACTGAGCTATGTCTTCACACATCTTTAATTTCTATTTTGAGACCATGTCTATTCAGCTCTCCTTGTTAGCCTTGAACTTGCTCTGTAGCCTAAATCAGCCATGAATTTGCAGTCCTTCTGCATCAGCTTCCTGGGGGCAAAGATTAAAGGCTTTTACCACCTGACCCAACAACTGTTTGAATTGCTGACCACATCAAATGGATGGCACAAAATCCCCATTGGTTTGTAAATGGGCATCATTTCCGGAGTCTGGCATTAAAGAAGGGGTTGGACTTTAGGTACCATTGTTTTGGGGAATCACCATCTGCGCTTTATTGAGCTAAATCCCTTAATTCAGATCTCTGAAATTTTCTCAAGAATTTTGACTAAAGCCAAAGCTGATCATTTCCTTTCTCCTAGGATTTGATATTCCAAATCACTGGAAAGTCTAATATCACCCAGACACCTGCAGCCCACGTGGGCAGGCTACTCACATCCAGCCTGTCTCGAATCTTGGTGAATGCGAGCAGCGGCTCTGGAGACCCGGTAACATTGAGTAACGGTGTCTTCAGGAAACCAGCCTCAGACAATTAATTTTTACAGCATGATCCTTGTGCTTGCAAGTGCTGTATTAAAATTATGCATTGTTAATTGATACGTCTGAGAATTAGAATCAAAGACAAGTTTGCCAGAAAGGAGGAGAGAGAGGAAGAGAGAAGAGAAAAACTCACCTCCATTATACGACATTCATGCCTACTTCCCGCCTCCCATTCCAGTGGAGGGCGGGGGTGGAAATCAGAGCTCTGACACGGCAACTCTATTAGAGATGAAAAATTACCACACCCTTGTTTTGTATGCTTTAAGCCACGAACATCAACAATTGTGCTCCGAGATAATGAGTTCTTGCTGGGCCAACGAAAACAACACACGCACGCATACACACACACACACACACACACACACACACACACACACACACACACACACACACACGTTGTCAAGTCTTCCACTTTTGAAGCTCTAGGGGCAAATAATTGAGAGTCCCTGGGCTGCATGTGTGCTGGCTGATTAAATTCTCTTCTGGTAGCTATCTGCAAATCTAGACCACCAGAGAGCCTGAGATCAGTGACAGCTCCCCTGCAGAGCTGGAGAAATGAGAGGAAAGAGAGATGTCCACACAGCTGCTGCCTGTGGCTCCCAAGCATGGGCCGCACTGTGTCACAGGGTGGAGCCGGTGACAGTGAATCACACTGGTCTCATCAACGCAGTCTCACAGTCTCCATCATAAAATGATGGGGAATAAGGAAAGATGAGCACTGTAGATATTTGTCACATCAAGGGATGGTGATTGCAGTTAACCCCCGGAGGCTGGTCCTTAATGATACACCTAGGCTGGTCTTTAGAGATTTGACTCTAGCAAGAGACAAAAAAACCCAAACCAAACCAAAAAACAAAAAAACAAAACAAAAAACCCCAACCAACCAAACAACCCCCCCCCAAAAAAAAAACCCAAAACAATAAAACCTCTTTTAAAAACAGGGAGTAGGTTAAAATCCTGAGTATTAATTAATTATTAATTAAGCTATCAATTCCTTTATTTTGCGTTGGGCCCTTAAGTGTAGCTGTCTTCAATCCCGAGCCCTGTTCTCACATCTTCAACTTAGCACCTGTGCAGGATTCACTGAATCCTTATTTGGTCTCAGTGAGACTGAAAGGAAGAGCTGACAATGGATGGAGATTTGGATGGAGAGGGTTCAGCCCTGGATGACCACCCACCCACAGCCTATGCAGTTAGGAAGGACTTATGGCAGTGACTCTCAACCTGTGAGTCGTGACCTCTTTGGGGGTCAAATGGCCCTTTCACAAAGATCACATATCAGATGGCCTGCATTTCAGGTATTTACATTATGATCCATAACAGTAGCAAAATTAGTTATGAAGTAGCAACAAAATTATTCTGTGGTTGGGGTCATTACAATGTGAGGAGCTGTATTAAACATTAGAAAGGCAAAGAACCTCTGGCTTAGGATCTTGAGGATAGAGGGCAGGGCGGGTCCTTCTCCGAGCTGTGTGAACCTAAGGAATAGATTTAGTGTCTTCTAACTCAGTGTCGTCCTTTGTAAAGCCAGATAATCTCATGCTCCATCTGAAGGGGCTGCAATCAGAAATAATGAGAAAGTGAAAAACTCCTGCCATAGTCTAACTGCCTAACAAACAGTATGTGCATTATGGCAATTTTCACTGGGTAAAACTGCCCATGTCGCAGAAGAGTGGGATTGATGTCTATGCATTGAAAGGAATATGCGTTCCTTGTAGATTACGATGCCAAGCCATTCTTCATTTTAAATGGATTTGTGTTTTCATACTCATATAAATATGAATTGGTTGTGCACAGTATTTGAAAATAATAAAGCTTACTCTTTTGGTATATAAATATACCAATATAAATATACATGCATGTGTGTATATGTGTGTGTGTATGTATGTGTGTGTGTATGTATGTATGTGTGTATGTATGTATGTGTGTGTATGTATGTATGTGTGTATGTATATGTATGTATGTGTATGTGTATGTGTGTGTATGTATGTATGTATGTGTGTGTGTATGTATATGGGTATGTATGTATACATGTGTATATGCATGTATGTGTGTGTGTATGTGTTTGTGTGTGTATGTGTGTGTGTATGTATGTATGTGTATGTATATGTGTGTATGTATGTATGTATGTATGTGTGTATGTATGTATATGGGTATGTATGTATACATGTGTATATGCATGTATGTGTGTGTGTATGTGTGTATTTGTGTGTGTATGTGTGTATTTGTGTGTGTGTGTGTGTGTGTGTGTGTGTGTGTGTGTAGGTCAGAGGAGAGGTTGCAAGTGTTGGCTCTCCCTTTTCACCATGCAGATCCTGGGGGGTTGAACTCAGGTCATCAGGTTTGGTGACAAGGACTTTTACTCTCTGAACCATCTTGCTTGTCACCTCCAATTTCTCTAAGATAATATAACATATACCCTTCAACTGACTCTTTGGCTATTTTCTCCCCAATTCTGCAGACTTTAAAAAGACAGAATGAGGGTCCTGATTTCATTGCAATGGAAGGGTCAAGACAGGAAATCACAGTGTGTTGTCTCCAGCCTTCCATCTGTGAATTTATCAGCACAGTACCATGGCAACCACTTAGGGAGAGAAAAACTCAGTTAGGCAGCTACTTTAGCTTCCTGAAGCCAGCCAGTTGGTTTCGGTCTTCTCTTCGGCCTCACCACTCTGGTGAGTTTTGGTTCTGACATGATGCTCAGGCCCTAGATCATATACCTTCACATTCTAGAAAGGGCTTTGTGAGGATTTAAAGGGTTGTCTCCTCCTTTTTAAAGGCCTGCCCTCGCCTGCCTTTGCCAGGAGAATCATGAGCCGTGATTATGTGTACTGAAATGTCTGCTTGGGTATTGGTACTTTTAGATGCGTTCTTTGTGCTTGGCTGGGGCCGAGGGAACAGGATTTATGTGGGGGCTCACCTAGAGCAGTCTCACGGCAACAGAAGACAGCATCAAGGGTTGTGTGTGGGCATTTCTTGTTTAAAGTTCTGTCCCCATAAAGTGCTTATGTAATTGTGCTTCGTAGACAGACCGTTTAGACGTAAGGGGTGCCCAAGACTCAAAGAACAAAGTGTCTCGGCAGAGGTCTTCCTATTTTTAAGTTTCTGTTTCATCATCAAGAAAGTGCTTTTTTTTTTTTTTTTTCTTTTCAAAGAAGACAGCATTATGTAAGTTCTCACCAGGGACTGAAGCAGTCTAAGAATCTAATGAGCAGTGGCTGCCTTCACTTCTGTGTGTTCATACCTATGGCTGCAGTCTCTAGAGCACATCCCATAATTGTCTTTTTATGCCGACGTGTCCCAGGAAAGCTTAAAGATTGTTCCTTTTAAGCATAAATAGAAGGCACTAAACATTCATTTAAAAATTTAAAATTGTGCATGTGTGCGTGTGTGCGTGTGCGTGTGCGTGTGCGTGTGCGTGTGCGTGTGTGTGTGTGTGTGTAGGTCAGATGCAGGTGTCAGTTCTCTTTGCCATGTGAGTCTCAGGGATTGAACTCAGGTTATCAGGTTTGGTGGCAAGCTCCCTTATCCACTGAGCCATTTTGCTGGCTCATGTACATTAAAATGTTTACTGTCCCTTGTTCAGCTGGAGATTTTAATTCTTAGGCTCCTACCTGGAGTCTCTGAGCTTATACAGAGGGGCAGAGAGGCCTAGCTCCTGGACTCATATCAGGTGTGGCACTGAGGTTTCTCTTCGTACTTCTCTGGGAGGTAGTGGCCTTGATAAATGACAACATGGAAAGATTTCCAAAGACTTCTTCGAAACAAGCTACACCATTCCTGTTGGAACTGGCTGTTTCCTGTAGGGTCCGCAGGAGAGCATCTCTCCTAGGCTTGCCTCAGCCAAAATTAGTCTTCTATGTAGGTTTTGTTGGTATTGTTGTTGTTTTAAATGTCACTTTATCATTCCAATATAAGACCACCCTTCTCTGCCAGAAATCCTCAGATCCATTTTTTTTTGTCTTTAATAAGATCTAGTTCAGGTTTATTACATCATAGGATATTAAGGGTGATGGTGGCCAGAACATTCCACCCAGAGGCAGGTTGTAGCAGATGTATTATGTAGAGAGAACAGAAGAAACGTCACCTTTTATATTTATCCAAATAGCTAAGTCATCTGCTTCACGTGAGTACTAAGTACTAGCAATTATAAAGGTCAACAAATACCAAAAGGCTTCTCCTCGTGGGTTGGGTTGGAGCCCCCCTTCAGCGTTAAGGAGGATCTACAGTAGCACTGATATGACATCTTGCTATAGTAACTTAACTGTCTCTTCCTCACCCAGAGCATATGGTCCTTGTGGATCATTCTAATGACAGAGATACTTTCGTATTCTCAGTGCTGATGTAAGGTCCAGAGTGGGTGTTTGTACAAGCTAGTAAAACAAAACCAAAACCAAAAACAAACCCCTCAGACTTCCCCTCTTCACATGGGAGTTACCTTTTTATCAGTAATTGAATATGGAGCCCTTTCTGTTCAGAATAAAATTTGCATAACTTTGCACATTGTAATCAATGATTTGAAAATGTGCAAATTGTATAAAGCAAGTTTTAGCAATGAAATACGGACAACCTGAGGAACACAGGGGTCTTTGGATGAGTAAGCACTGAGGTAGGCATTTGTGAGTCTCTCGATTCATCCGTGAAAGTTGGCTTGAGGATCGAGAGTCTTAAGGGCACGTTCTGGCTCCATCTATCTCCTCCATCACAGAGAGCAGACAGGGGCAACTCTTTAGGAACTCATTTTTGCATGAATAAATAAGTATTATGAAAAATAAATGTACAGATATGTTTAGTGGTATCATTACAAATGATTTTCAAATCTTGAAATTTGCCATATAACTTTAGATATTTATATAGTATATAGTTCACTTTAGATATCAAAATGCAATGCAATAAACTTACTTATCTGATTCAGGAAACAGACATCAAAGTCCCCGTGAGATCAAACTGCAGAAGACAACTCTATAATGGAGAATTTTTCCATAGGCTTTGTCCGAGTCAGATTTGTCATCTGAGAAGAAGGTCTCCTTTGAGAAATAACCTAGATTCAATGGCCTGTAGGTATACCTACAGAGCCCGTCTTGATTATTAATGGATGTGGGAGGGCCCAGCCCACTGTGGGCAGCACCATCCCTAGCCAAGGCATCCTGGGCTAGATAAGAAAGCTAGCTAAGCACAAACTTGTGTGTGAACCAGAGAATGAGCTAGCAAGCAGAATTCTTCTATGTGATGGACGAAGGCCAGGGCAGTAAGACATAAATTCCTCCTTCCTCTAAGTTGCTTTGGTTACAATGTTCTTACAGCAGTAATAGAAAGCAAACTAGAAAAAAAAATCATCCTGTTGGTTCTCTGAAAAAGAAACATTGTGAAGGATTGCGGGGATGGTATGTTGAACCCAACCTGATGGACGCCATGTTGTTTTAGACAACAGTGTCCAGATCATTAAAATTTTGGTAGAACTGTTATCCAAGTGAACATCAGTTCATTTGAAACAAACACTGAAGGAACCCTGTTATTTGATGTGATTGCCAGTCAATCTGCCAGAATTCAAAATAGAATCACAAAATACACAGATTTTGCACACCAATCTCTTTTTGAAGTAATTTTGACATTTTTTAACTTTTTTTCAGTTTCATACGTGTCTCTGTGTAGGATATGAGTGTGTTCATGTGTATGTGGTCCTCAGGTCATCCTTGACTCTCTTTCCTCTGAAGCCATCCACTATCTTGTGTTCTGAGACAAGGTCTCTTACTGAGACCCAGAGCTCCCTCATTCAGCCTGACTGGGTGGCTAGGGAGTCTCAGGAAAGCTCCTGTCTCTGGTTCCCCAGTGTGCTGAAGTCCGGGGTTGGGGTTGGGGGTGGTTTACAAACACACCATCATGACTGGCTCTTTAAGTAGGTGCTGGGATTAAACTTGGATTCTCATGCTTGTGAGACAGCACTTTGCCGACTAAGCCAGCGTCCCAGCGCCTCGTGCTTTAGGTTAGCATAGGGAGTAGTGGGTTCCTCCTGGCATCTTCATACCATAGCAGATCTTGATGAAATGTCGGCGTTTTCTCCTGGCACAGATGCAGGGATCCCAGGGTTTAGTCCCCGCCCCTCATGACCCAGGTTCATCATGCCCCACCCACTCTGCTGCTGGTACCGATTTCAGATTTTAAAGGCAGATCTAGTAGCTAAAGACAGCAGAGACGGTGCTGGAGGGCAGACTCTTCCCACATTTTCACCACCAGTCTCATTCTTTCAGAACCACAGATCAACTACAGGGAACTCAAGTTTTCTTTCAGTTAGTTCATCAACTCTTCCTGAGCCAACCAATTATAAGTACTTAGGAACGAGATACTCCCTTCCCATACCCGGATCAAGCAAGTGGACGTAAGCCGATCTGAGCGGAACACAGCTGTCGTAAACCTATGTGTGGGGAATTCTAGAAACCCACCTACTAACATGTTCAGTGTGCTGTCAATCAAATTCTTACAAAGAGAATGGAGACCACAGGCCAGGCCCATTAACTATTTGGGAACATCTCCTGGGTTTAATCTTGAGAGCTAAGCTCCCTTCTGTGGTCCAATTTTTTGCTCATTAGAAATGCTTTCAGATTCTTAGCTTCTGACCTTTAAGCTGTTTCAAATGTCTGGAACCTCCTCCATTCGGCTAGTTCAAAGCCATTCTCTCTAAGATGTTGCTTCGTGTTTGAATTTCAACTTTTGCCAGTCAATTTCTTCTTTCGTGATCTCTAAGACATAAATCCCAATGAAAATTCTAATTTAATTTTAAAATTCAGTGTAAATGGAGGGTCTTAACAATCATATCCAGGGAAACAGTGTCTGACAAACACTTGCTCAGGCAAAACACCAATAGTGTCCTACAGCTCAGCCACGCACTTGTGCCCTAAATCCCCCTCCGACTCCCGCCCTGAGCACTCAAGCTTTGGGAATGCTGCTTGATCCTTAGAGGACTTTGATGACGGCAGTTTTAATGCTTACGATCATCTCATCTTGCTGTGGGTTCATGTAAGTCTCTGCTGGCCTGATGCTAATATAAATATTTTCTTTATGTACTTAATGTGCAACATACCGTCCCTTAGATACACACACCACTAAAAATAAGTCCTTGATAAAAGAAAAAAATCAACAGTGTTTGTTTAGGCTGGGTCTTTAAGGATTATGAAACAAACGTGTTGGTGTGGAGGAGGTAAACAAGAAGGCTGGTGTTTATAAATTTCGATACAGGGCCTGGAAAGATGGCTCATTGGTTTTCGAGTACCTGCTGCTCTTACAGAGGACCTGAGCTGGGTTGCCGCACTCACATCCAGAGGCTCACAACCACCTGTAACTCGAAGTCCAGGGCATCTGATGTCCCCTTTTGTCCTCCATGATGACCCACACTCATATATATATATACACTGCCAACCAGACACACGTACATGCACACATAAATAAATAATAAAAATTTAAAAAGTATTGATCTAACCACTCTGATGAAATTTCATTCCTACTGTTATTGAAGTGACTACGTGAGCACGCAGAGCTCATCTTCTGAGTATCTGGAATTGGGAAATACTCTCAGGGGACTGTCGAAATTTTGATGATAGCATTCATTTCTTGAAGAACTATTTGTCTGGGAATGATTTTTTTTTTTTAAATCACAACTCTCTACAGTGTGATAAATTAGATGGGTTGTAGTTTAGAAAAAAGAAATTTCCCTGTCCAGTATTTTAAAAGTGGGGACTTTTTACTGTGAGACACAGGATGTTACCTGGTGTCGGTGAGTGCCAGGGCTGAGGAGCAACTGTCCCACCTATAGGGTTTCCCCACTTCATTCCCTTCTGGCTTTATCAGTAATTTTTGTGAGCGCCTGACTCTTGCCTTCGGTGACGTCATGTGACCGATCTTGAAGGGTTGGTTCCTCCATGTAATGAATATTTTCCTCTGCACAAACACTTTCAAAGGCTGTTCTGTTCTGTCATTGTCCTCTGAAATCACTCAAGGCAGAAAGCACACTGTTCCGACAGGTAGAAGACCTGGCAGTAGCCACACCTAAGATAAGGCGGCATCAACAATACATTATATTGCAAATATTATCATCAGATGACCTCTCTCAGCCAAGGTGTATGTGATCGATTACTGTTTTACTTTATAATCTCACCCTTATGTGTGTGTGTGTGTGTGTGTGTGTGTGTATGTGCTCATGAGTGCATGTATGAATGCTTGCACAGGGTAGTACAGATCCATGTGTGTCACAGTGTGCATTTAGAGGTCAGAGTATTGGTATTGGTCCTTTGCCTTCCATTTTGTTTGAGACAAGGTCTCTGTTGTTTATCACTCTGTATGCCAGGCTAACTGGCCTGTGAACCTCTAGGATTGCCAATTCTAGGCTGGGAGTGACAATCCCCACTAGCTGGAGGAGAAAGGGATTGCAGGTGTGTGCTATGATGTCCAGCTTTCCATGAGTCCTGGTAATCCAAACTCAGGTCCTCATGTCCATGTGACAAGTGCTTTACTATAGAGTCATCTCCCTGCTTAATGAGCCCCTATTTTTTACCCACCTGTCGTACTCTTGGGCCTCCTGATTGGTCAGTTTGCATAGGGACTAGCTTTCCTAGAGACAATTCTAAGTCCCAGGGCAAGCCCAGCATGGACTTCTTTTGCTGTCTCTGATTAAAAATATTTTAGTTAATGAATAATAATTATTCATATTTATGGGCTATGATGTGATACTTTAATGCATTGGAGGAAGATAAAATGATCATGTCAGGATGGCTTGTCATCTACCACCCAGATGTTTATGTCTCCTTTGTGTTAGGAACATAGGAAATCCTCTTGATTGTTCTGAAATGTAGAATTGGATGTTGTCAAGGGTAATTACCATATCCGACACCTCCAACATTTATCCTCTTTGTGTGCTGGGAACATTCCAGATCCTCTCTGTTGTTCTGAAATACAGAATTGACTGTTGTCAGACACAGTTACGCACTGTGCTGTGCAGCCCCAGAGGTTCCTGTGTTCCACCCCTTGCATGTCAGTTCTTGCTTCTTTTTACCCCAATACTTCAGCAAACTGTCCTTGTCCCCAAGGCTTGCAGATGGAGCGTGACCCCAACTTCAGAGGGATTTGTGAAGCAAATGATGTTGGGGTGAGCTCTGGAGAAAGAGGGATAGAGGAAATCAGGTCAAGGGAGATACAGTCAAGATCACTGAGAGAGGAAGTGGATGTTGAAGCCAGAAAAAATAAAATGAACGTTTCATCATTACCTGCTTCTGAGCCACTGTTCAGCCTGAGCTTTCACTTCCGGTGGAAACAGAACACGTGACCTTATCTTGATTCCCTAGACCTGTCAAGGCCTGAAGAGAAAGAAGAGAACTATTTCCTGGAAATACCTTTACTCTCTTCCTTAGAACATATCACAGATAGTTTAGTCATCAGCAAATGCAAGGCCAAAGCTGCCAATTAGAGCCTCACATTCTGGAAGCTTCTAAGCCTCACATTCTTTTATTTATTTATTTATTTTTGTAGTATATTTATTTTTGATACTTTATTTACATTTCCAATGTTTCCCCTTTTCTGGGTCTCCTCTTTGGAAACCCCCTATCCCCTCCCCATCCCCACCTCTATGAGGGAATTCCACCTCCCACCCACCCACCCACCCATCCCCATATTCCCACCTTGACGTTCCCCTTTACTGGGGCCTCTAACACCTTCAGGCCCAAGGGTCTCTCCTCTCTCCCTGATGGCCATCGAGGTTATCCTCTGCCACATATGTGGTCCAAACCACTTTTGTTCAAACTCACTGGATCAAGAGGGACCCTTGCAGAACCTTCAGGGCATAGGAACCAAGGGACAGCTGGGCCTCACATTCTTTTAGACTGGTGCTTGGCGATTGGCGAATGTGTCTCAAGGAGATGCCAGCATTTCCAAAGCTGCTCCTTGCCCCAGAGCGGGGGGGGGGGTGTCTGTACCCAAACTAGTATAAGTGCTGAAACCTCCCAAATAAAGCCATATAGGAAGAAGCTGAGGGGTCAAATGTTTCTCTGCAATGAGTTTAAAGAAGCAATTAACCTGTAAAATTCTGACACAAATAAAGCCTCCTTCCTAAATCATGTTGTTTGGCTCCTTTCCCGAATTAAGTCCGTGAACCATTGACCTTTGCTCTTTGCCCTAAACGGTGGGTTTTCATCTTTCATGATTTGGGGGGCACAGGTTAGAGATGATTGACTGGAAAGGATTTAGGGATCTGCTAGAACATCTGAGTGTATTGCTGAACAATTTTCTGCAGACTGCCATGAAACGCACTGGGTTCTGTCTTAAAGTTTTTCTTTTATTTCTCTAAACTTCTTGTGTTACAGCTACTCTTATCTCCGAGGTAATAATCATAACCTTGTTGGTTTTGAGCCAGGTTCTCTTTGTAGCTCAGGATAGCCTGGAACGTGCAATTATGCACCAGTGTCCCAACCACTAGACTACAGACCAGGCACGCACTATCAAGCCTGGCTCGTCAGAATCATCCTGTGTCTTTTCTATGCTGGTTGGTCCATGTCAACTTGACACAAACTAGGATCACTTGGGAAGAGTGAACCCCAGTTGGAGAACTGCCTCCATAAGATAGGCCTGTGGGTTGCTTTCTTGATTTATGGTTGATGTGGCAGGGCCCTGGGCAGGTAGCAAAGGAAGCTGAGCAAACCAGAGGCAGCAAGCCACAGCATCTCTTGATGGTTATGGCTTCAATCTCATGTCTTGAGCGCCTGCCTTGGCTTCCCTAGATGATGGGCTGTAATCTGTAAGATGAAACAAACCCTTCCCTCCTCAAGATGCTTCGGGTTAGAGCGTTCTGTGGTGAGAAGGGACAAGCAAACTAGGGCACTGGGTGATACTGTTATTTGTAAGTTCGTATACATATTTTTCCGGAACAGACAGGTATTTGTCTCTGTGGTGGCTTGAATGAAAATGGCCCCTTAAGAAGGTGTGGCTTTGTTGGAGTGGGTGTGGCCTTGTCAGAGGACGCTCATCACTTGAAGGGGTGGGCTTTGAGGTTTCAGATGCTCAAGACCGGCCCAGTGTCATTCTCTCTTCCTGCTGCTTGCTGATCCAGATGAGGAACCCTTGGCTCCTTTGCCAGTACCATGTCTGCCTGCTTGCTACCATGATGCCATTTGACCAAACCTCTGAACCTGTAAGCTAGCCCCAATTAAATGTGGTCCTTTATAAGAGTTGCCTTGGTCATGGTGTCTCTTCACAGCCATGGAAACCCTAACTAAGGCAGTCTCTGATGGGTTATCTCTACTTCACGTTCCCTCTTTTCCATGTTACAGAATCTCTGTCTGTCTCTGGTAACTAGTTTTTCTCTTCTCCCAACGAATGAGGGACTAGAAAAGCATTTAAAGTCTATGACAAGGAGACCCGTGAGCTGTGGACTTTGAAACTTAGTCATTTAAAGGGTTTCTGGAGAAGATGGAAATAAAGACATGTGTTCCATTCAGTTTGTCTGGATGTTCTTGTGGGTGTATCCTCTGACCAGATCTGTACTGATAGAACCCAGTTGGGCCATGGTGCTCTGCCAGCACTCCACATTCCCTTTCTTCTTCGTGTGTGAGTGTGTGTGTGTGTGTGTGTGTGTGTGTGTGTGTGTGTGTATTCATATGATGTTCAGGGACCCCGCTTAGAAGATGGACATTTTCTTTCCGTCTTTAGCAATTTGGGAATAAAGCTCCGTGGGAACAACCTTAAGCCAGGATGAGGTACATGATCATCACTCTTTATCTGAGGCTGAGGCTTCAGGGTAGGGCAGCATCAGCAATTACTAGGCATCTTCCAGTTAATTCAAAATATGCACACAGGGGCCAGGTAGCCAGAGCCAAGGAAACAAGCCAATAAAAACAAGCTCAAAGCTAGGGCTACACAGAGAAACCTTGCCTCGGAAAAACAAAAACAAAAACAAAACAAAACAAAACAAAACAAAATAAATAAATAAAATAAAAAAATAAAAATAAGCTTGAATGCCCATTCCTTTCTATGCCCACGATGTGGCTACTACTGCTCATTCTGTTACTGTTGATGTGATGCTGTGTTGGCTCAGTATCAAATGGATTAACGTCCATTGAGCTTTCAGGTTGGAGTTTTAGCTAGGCTCACTCCCTCTGGTCATCATAAGATTTCTGAAGACAGAGGTCTCACCTGGAACTCTTTTGTTTTGCCTCCAACCATCCCACTCGGCATTTTCTCTAGCAGGCGTGCCGAGCACCTGTGTGGTTGATGACTCTGGCGGTTCAAGTCTGGTCAGTGTAACTGTCATCCTTCAAATTTTGAAAGGAAATTTCTGGCTAAAGGTTGGGAGG
>CM052720.1:31124646-31139587 GCA_028551405.1 Uromys caudimaculatus | reverse complement strand
TTTTTTTCGAGACAGGGTTTCTCTGTATAGCCCTGGCTGTCATGGAACTCACTCTGTAGACCAGGCTGGCCTCGAACTCAGAAATCCACCTGCCTCTGCCTCCCAAGTGCTGGGGTTAAAGGCGTGTGCCACCACTGCCCGGCTGTCTCAAAATTAGGGCTTCTTCTCCACCCATCCTAAGACTGCTCAGGAACGAGGGTCGTGTAACCTCTTTTTTTGCCAGAAGTAGATGGAGTAGGCCCTGAGTTACCTGTCTGCATATCTATTTGGAGAGCTTCTGTAGCATGTAGTTTTTACTAGCCCGCTTTAAGCTCCTGGGCAGGCTGTGCTTTCAGGGAATTTTTAGATCCGTGGATGACACACACACACACACACACACACACACACACACACACACACAAGCTTGTTTTAACCTGCCTTACTAGCTAAATGGCTGGGCTCTTCTAAGCCTCCGCAGCTAGTGTGTCCTTACCTTTACTCCTAGCTCAATACCTCTAAATCTGTCCTCAGCTTAGTTGCCCAATTACCTTCTGTGAAGCCCAATAGTCTGGCTGCCCAACAAGCTTTCAAGCTGCCCTTCCGTGGGCCACTTTCCCTTCCCGCCTACATTTCGGAAGATCTCCCTTGCAGCTCTGAGGCTGTCCTGTCTCTCTCCAGCAAGTATCTCCATTCCCCTCCTCCTCTCTCCTAGCCTGCAGGAACCCGGAAGTCCCGCCTTTTTTTCCCACCCCAGCCATTGGCCGCTGGCATCTTTATTGATCAAGAACCAATAGGAGACAAGGATGTCAAAGCGTCAGAACCACTCCTCTATAAGCTTCCTTTTGACTATAGGAAAGATAACAAGGCTTTGTCTCTGGAGAAAAAAAAAAGGTGGATGTTTGAAGTAAGACCTCTCACGCACAACATGAATTATAAATCTACAAATCTTTGTGTACATGGGGATTATAGTTGGCGATGATGGAGTGCAGTACTTAAGCTTTGCATAGGTGTGTGGGCACATATGTGCCCCTGTGCCAGGGTAGAGGGCCGAGGACAAACCGGCTGGAGTTAGCTCTCTCCTTCAACCACGTGGGCTCTAGGGATTGAGCTCATACTGTAAACCTTGGTGGCAAGCAGTTTACCTTCCGGGTTCATGTATTGCAGTTTTAAAAATCGATATCCGAGAGCAATCTTTAAATGGTCTCATCCCTTGAAAACAATGCTGAGAGATAATACATATGTTAATTTCCTCACTTTAACTATTTTATAATTATGTCTTGAAAACAAACACGATAAACACATGTAATTTGTATTTGCTCATTAAAATAAGCTAGTAAGTAGGGGACTGGGAAATCTGTGGCTGCACCACAACCATGGACAGACTGTGTGTGTTTCTGCACTCAGGGCTCATTACTCCCACTAATGGCCCTTGTACAGTCGCTGAGAACATGCACTAGCAAATGTGGAAACACTGCTTGTAGGAAACCTCAGTGTTAGGCCTCTGTGAGCTTTTGTATTGATTATGTCTGCCTTATGCTCAGAATGGAAGCTTTCTTCATATAATAATTGACTTAATATATACTGTGGCTCTTTAACTTTGAACTCACGACCTACCGCAGCATGGCTCGGATCTTGAGGAAGTGTCCCCAGCACACACACATAATTTGTTTCTTTTATAAATCACATTCAGCCTTTGCATGACAAAACACCACAGAACACGCCATGACGCTACCTTTGTTTTATTAGTATTTTTGTGTATATTTGTATGTGTGCATATGTGAAGATGCCTGTGGAGGTCAGAAGAGACCTTTGCATCCCCTGCAGCTCGAGTTTTATCTCAGATGATTGTGAGCTCTCCTACTTGGGTGCTGGTAACCGCTTGGGTCCTCTGCAAGAGCAGCACTTGCTTAGAACTGTTGAGCCATCTCCCTGGCCCTACTCTGGAGATTAAATATCCAAATGACCACCCCCAATCACAAAGGCGGAAAAGGTACCAGCCAGAGGACAGCAAGTGTAGTGGGGTTTGGCCTAATGCTGCTTGTATTCTAGTGTTCATTTGGGCCCCCCAAAACTGTTTGCATGAGAGAGTCTGCACATAGATGGAACATAGACATTAGTAAGCAGTAATGGAGTTACGGATAGAAAGTAGATTCTAACAGCATGAAGGGTAGGCAGCTGCCCAGGTGTTGTGCTGCTTGAGACATTAAAATATAAAAGCTGTGTGTGTGTGTGTGTGTGTGTGTGTGTGTGTGTGTGCGTGTGCGAGTGTGTGTGTCTTTTATCCGGCAACATAAGGCGAGAAGGAACCCCGTGCTGGGATTTATTAAAATATTCATATTCTAAGCAAGGATTCCTGCTCACAGAGCCACAGCTGACCAGAAGACCGAGCTCTCAGCTTTACTCCTCTCAGGTGGGAACAGGAGCGAGACACTCAACCCATGCTTATGAAACACCTGGGTGTTGATTTACGGGCAACAATCCTCCATACCGGTAAATCTGCAAATACTGAATCCAGAAAATAAGAATTATGGACGTGTGTGTGTGTGTGTGTAAATGTGTGTAAGTGTGTATACAAGGGTACATGTGAATATGTGTTTATGTAAAAATAAGTGTGTGTGTATATGTGGGTGCATGTGTGCATATGTATATGTGTACATTGCAAATATGCCAAACAAAATAAATCAACCCCCCCCCCCCAAATCGAGTGACCTGTCAGTCTCACCCATGCATGTTGATTTGATGCATGATGACAGTCCTTTAGACCCAACAGGACAGTCTTCCTCCTCTCAGCTATGATGTCCCGTATTTTCCATCAGCCTCTAGGTTTGCTTTGTGTTTGCACCACCACCAACACGTTGGACTTACAGTGAGCAGGCGTCCTGAAACCACAGAAGGCAGCTTCCTGCTTGTGGCAGAGATCGACAGAGCCACCTGCAGCTGGGTTCCTGCGTCAGGATGCATTGGCAGGTTCTGATCCACTCAATCTCTCTTTACCATTGTACGGTGCTTATAAGAACCTACTGTGCTTGAGCAGGTCCTAGCCTTGCCACAGGACCTGGATCTCTAAGGAAAGACAAAAGCAGTGTTACTATCAGAAAAAAAAATGCTCCAGCAAGAGTCATAGGGGATCATATCCACCCATCCCATGGATAAGTAAAACGGTCAGTGCTGTCAGAATTTGATTAGTCATAGTTCAACTCAGCAAATACATTCAAAGCAATAATAGATGGTTCAAATCCACTGATAGATTGATTCTGAGCGCTTTGAATGTTGCCAAGGGATGTTGGTCTTTTGGAATTTCCTGTTGTGGAGAAAAATTATATGAGGAGGAAAGGGGGGAACTCAACATGGTTTTTGAATCCTTTTACCATTTGACTCCCAGGACAATGGCGTGGAACACAGCACGGGCTGAGGACTGACCCCCCATGAGAAGGACTAATTGTGTGACCTCAGCTGAGTCATACAGCTGCTGGTCCTCAGTGATCCATCTCTGCACTGTTAGGATTCCTTCTGCAAAAAGGAAAGCCATCCAGATGAGTTTTGCGATTAAAAAGAAACATACTCGTTCATTTAACAAAAATGTCCTGTGTGGACTTTTGGTATGGCTTGATCTGCGGGTTCAAATGATGTCTCAGTAGTTTTATTGATGGTCTCTCAGTTGCTTCTCCCTGTAAAGTATAACATTTGTCATAGTGCTGGTTGATTATTGATTTATACATACAGAATTATAGGGGAGACAAGCTTCTGGGATTCCTGTAAGGGGTTGTTTACAGTAGGGTGATTGAGTAAATGTGGGTGATAGTGTCCCATGGGTTAGGGGCTCAGACTAAGTGGGAAGGAGAAAATGAACTGATTACCAGCATTCATCTCTGTTTCCTAACTGTGGTCACGGGACCAGACATCTCAACTTTCTCACTTCATGACTTTCCTGCCATGATGGGTTGTGTCCCTAGGAACTGGGAGCCAAATGAATCCTTCTTCTGCACCGTTGTTTTCGTTATGGATTTCATCCACAGCAATGAGAATAGTAACTTACAGTTTCCTAATATAGTTACTCCAGTGGTAAGAAATTCTGCTGTTGGCTCCAAGTCTCAGAATCCCATCCTTTTGCTTCTTTGGGGCCTGAGGACCAGTCCTGAAGGCATTCCCGTGTTTCAGGGACTGCAACATCCTGATGAGCAGGTGTCTACCCTGTCTACAATGGCGCCTGTACTCCTCAGGTAACTTCTCAGGAAAGAGGTTTGTCTTCAGGGACACTGGACATTAGTATCCAAAGAAAATAAAGGACTATCAGCCAGGAAAAAGAACAATCTCTCTCTTCTCTCTCTCTCTCTCTCTCTCTCTCTCTCTCTCTCTCTCTCTCTCTCATACATCCATATATATAAATATCATATATCCATATATTCATAAAACTCTTGGAATATCTATCTATCTATCTATCTATCTATCTATCTATCTCAAGAATTTTATGAATAAGATTCTATAGATCCACTCTTCTTCTGCTTCCCTTCATAAAATGGCAGGCCTCCCAAAGATAGCATCCAAACATGGCATATCAAGTTTCAAGAAGACTAGGCACAAACCCTCATATCAAGGGTGGTTGAGGCAAGCCGTAGGAGGAAAAGGATCCTAAGAACAGGCAAAAGAGTCAGAGGCAGCCTCATTCCCACTGTTCGGAGTCCCAGAAGAACACCAACCTAAACAACCACAGCATGTACACAGAGGACCTAGGCCAGACCCATGCAGGCTCCCTGATTATCTCCTCCAGTCTCTGTGAGCCCCTATGAGCCCTGCTAAGCTCATTCTGCTGGTCGTGTTCTGTGGTCTCCTGGACCCCTCTGGCTCCTACAATCTTCCCTCCCCCTCTTTGGCAGGGTTACCCAAGCTCTCACTACTATTTCGCTCTGAGTCTCTGCATCTGCTCCCTTCATGGATGAAGACTCTGATAATGACTAGGCTAGCCCTGATCTATGAGTATAGCAAACTATCACCAGAAATCATTTCATTGGCTTCTTTTCCTTTGTCATGTTTGATTCTGGCCTAGGTCTCTGGGCTCTCCAGCCTCTGGATGGTTAGACCATTGATGGTTCCTGGCCACCCAGACAGAGTCAGGCAGGCTCCCTCTTTGGATGTGAGCCTCAAGTTGGACCAGTCATTGGTTGGCCACTGACCCACATTCTGCACCACCTTTACCCCAGCACATCTTGCAGGCCAGAAAAATTGTAGGTGGAAGGTTTTATGGCTGGATTGATGTTCCAGTCTCACCCTGGAGGCCTTGCCTGGTTAGAGAAGATGGCCAGTTCAGGCACCATATCCCCCATTACTAGGAGTCTTTGCTAGAGGAATGCCAGGGAGTTTTCATTGTACTAGGTTTCTACATTGCTCCCCAAGTGCCCCCACCCCCTCAATTTCAGTCCGAGGCAGCTAGTCACATCACAGCCACAGAGAGCAACCGAGGTTGGGGAATGTTTGTGCTTACTTAGGTTTCTTGTTTTTCTGCAGCCCAGGACCCAAGCTCTAAATGGTGCCAACTACATTGATGATTGGGTATTGTCGTCATATTTTTAAATTATGCAAATATTTAAATTATTCTTAAATTTAAAAACATGGATATTGACATCCCTACAGAACAACACATACATAGAGTGCACCATTACGACTAATATTTATAAACAACATACACTAAGCTAAATATACAGGCATTAGTATTCACTCTTGCATGTGTAAACGTCTAATCTTTACAGTTTATTAGGTGCTATGGAGGATTCCAGGAGAGAAGAAATTAAGACTGGTCTCCAAGGCTTGCAGGTCTAGCAGGGATACTGGCAAGTAGAAGAGAGTTAGTTACGGAAAAGCATCTATAGGAAGGAAGTGAACCAGATGCAGGGAGGGTGTGGGGGAGGGGAACGGGAGAGGTGGGCAGGTTAGGATGGAGCACGGTGTCCTAGGCATGAAGATGCCACAGGGAGACCCATTGCTTTGAGTGTTAATACGACTAATTAAAAATGGTTAGTTGTTGAAGGAGCGGAAAGGGTTTGCAGCCCCATAGGAAGAACAACAATATCAACCAACCAGATTCCCCCAGAATTCCCAGGGACTAAACCACCAACCAAGGAGTACACATGGAGGGACCCATGGCTCCAGCCCCATATGTAGCAGAGGATGGCCTTGTCAGGCATCAATAGGAGGAGAAGCCCTTGGTCCTGTGAAGGCTCAATGGATGCCCCAGTGTAGGGGAATGTGAGGGCGGGGAGGCAGGAGTGGGTGGGTGGGTGGGGGAGCACCCTCATAGAAGCAGGGGGAGGAGGGGTGGGATAGGAGATTTAGGGGAGCGGGAAAGGGGTAAAATTTGAAGAAAGGAGGGGACTGGGTGTCAGGACTGAAGGTACAAGAGAAGTGAGAGCAAGCAAGGATGGGACCAGAAACAGAAACTATTGTCTGTAACTTCGTCTCGAAAGACTGACTAGAAGAGCGCTAGCTAACACGCCCTTCACTGTTTCCTTATGGTACTGTTGGGTTTTAAATCTTCTCTCTAAAAATGTATAGACCCAAATTAGGACTTGATATTGACGTATGAAATGATACCGTACGCTCAGCGGCTTTGTGTTGACGTCGCACGCCAAGAACAGGAGATCTGGGAGATGGAGAGAGATTGGTTGGTCTAGAAACTTGGCTTACTTCCTCAAGTCTTCAGTTGAGAAGGACTTTGTGCCACATAGCACCTTACCTTAACTTCTTGTTGGTAAGGCAGCTGCTTAACTTGGGACTTAGTGAGAAACCAGGAAAAGCATAAAAACTCTGAGCAACAGAGCCTAGTCATGAAAGCACCTGTGGTTTATTCTCAGGAGAGTCCAGTGCTGGTCTATAGTCATGACAGACAGACAGACGTATACATACAATTCACATATATATACACATGTACACACATAATGCATATATACATACAGACACACACACTTACATGGACTCACACACACATGAACACATACATACTTAGACTTATATACACATATATACATACACACATGTATATATACACACAGACACACACACTTACATGGACTCACACACACACATGAACATATACATACATAGACTCATACACACATGCACATGGACACACACACGTATATACACACAGACAGACAGACACACATTCTGTTTGTGTTTAATAGATCAGAAATAAGGAATCAGAAATCAACAGTTGTCCTGATGGCCTAGGGCTATAATAACCCCACCTATGCCAAAAGCTGAGGCAGTAGGATCTCAAATTCAAGGCCTGTCTGAGGTATGGGGTGAGTTTAAGGGCAGCCTGAATGACATGTTACATCCAGACCTACGTGCAATACAGACATATGTACTTGTAGGCACATATATTACAATATGTATAAAACACAGATGTCTGGGCCATGCAGCTGATGCTCACAAGGCGAATTTCAGTTATTGGGACGATCTGGTCATTTATAATTTACTCTCCTCTAACTGTGTCTGTACAAGTGGACATCGAGGCACTGTAAGACTTCATCTCTCTGCTTTCTATTGTCACATGAAGCTCTGTGCTTGGGGAGACACAGTGGTACGCATATTGAAAACTATTTTTGTTATTTTGCTAGTTAACATGGTCTGTTAGCAACATGGTAAGTCACGAAGTACCTTACTCAATAAATATAGTACATTTCCGTTATTACTTTATAAAATAGCATCAGTCTAATAAGATATACATGCATGAACAGTAATTGTGCATACATCTAATAGTTGTGTTTTACTAGGTGTTATGGGAGATGCCAGCTAGCTAAGAAATAAGACTAGGGCTGAAGAGATGGCTCAGTGGTTAAGAGCACTGGGCGCTCTTCCAAAGGACCAAGGTTCAATTCCCAGCACCCACATGTCTGCAGCTCACCACTGTCTGTAACTCCAGTTCCAGGGGACCTGACACCTCACACACACATATAAGCAGGCAGTACACCAATGTACATAAGATAAAAATAAATAAATTATTAAAAATATTTTAAAAAATAAATAAGACTGTTCCTCAAAAAGTTTGGATCAATTATGAGGACTCTCTATGGGAAGGAAGGGAACCTATTCCAGAGGCAGATAGCAGCCAGGTTCTTTATTGCTAATAAAACACAGCCAATATTTTGTCCTAAGCGCCCCTTCTTCGGGATGGAACGTTCTCCATCTGTGTCTCCTTGCTAAGAGACTGGAGCACTGGGGATACAGGTTCAGCAGAGCTGATGCCAGAGTACCCCTGACAGCTCTTACCTGGGCAGAGACCACAAGGTCCACCTATAAGATTCTGGTTTTGTTGTTTGTTTGTTTTTTAAATCTCCTGGATACTTTCATTTCTCAGAGTCTGCTGAAAATGAAAGCATGCCTAGCAACAAGCCCATTGGTCCTTCAAATGGGATCAAGTCGAGAGGTCTGCAGATCTCAATCAAGGCGCTATGAGCAGACACTGAGTTTGGTGTGGTATCTAGGGCAGGTGCTGACTGGCTGCCAAGCAGGCAGAATAACAAGCTCCGGATCCTTCCAGGTTTGTGTGCAGCGGCTCTCGCATGAAAATTTAATTCTTGTTCCTCTAAGGGATGCTAATGTCCGATGTTCCCACTGAAGGGCTTGGCTCACCCAGCTTCTCTTCTGTCCGGTTGAGACCCAGAGAATGATGAATTGGATGCATGTATGTCCTCTGCCCCCATGACATCATTCCTAACCCTTATGACATCATTCCTATCCCTGATGACATCATTCCTATCCCCGATGACATCATTAATATCCCTGATGACATCACTCCTAACCCTTATGACATCATTCCTATCCACGATGACATCATTCCTATCCCTGATGACATCATTCCTATCCCTGATGACATCATTCCTATCCCTTATGACATCATTCCTATCCCCGATGACATCATTCCTATCCCCGATGACATCATTCCTATCCCTGATGATGTCATTCCTATCCCTGATGACATCATTCCTATCCATGATGACATCATTCCTATCCCTGTATGAAGAAAGAGAATTGCCTTCTTTATTTTTTTATTTTTTATTTTTTTGGTTTTTCGAGATAGGGCTTCTCTGTGTAGCCCTGGCTGTCCTGGAACTCACTCTGTAGAGCAGGCTGGCCTCGAACTCAGAAATCCGCCTGCCTCTGCCTCCCAAGTGCTGGGATTAAAGGCATGTGCCACCACTGCCTGGCTCACCCATTCTTAAGAAGGCAATTCTCAGGCCAGGCAGTGGTGGCACATGCCTTTAATCCCAGCACTTGGGAGGCAAAGGCAGGTGGATTTCTGAGTTCGAGGCCAGCCTGGTCTACAGAGTGAGTTCCAGGACAACCAGGGCTACACAGAGAAGCCCTGTCTCAAAAAACCAAAAAAAAAAAAAAAAAAAAAAGAATGGGTGATACTGACTTATAACAAGGCTGTGATTGCATTTGGAATCTGTGATTTCAAATTCCCCAGGGGCCAATATTGCAGGTTTGATCTCCTGTCCTCAAGTGACAAGCTCAAGAATTTCAATCCCATTTTAAGAGCAGACCTCAAACCCTGCTTATTTGCTAGGAATGGAGATGCCTAGAAAGGATATAAATGGTTTCTAAAGTTTTCCAGAATCAAAGGAGAGAGAAGACGGCCCATTTCTTCACAAATAGGCCTTAAAAACCATCTACTCTTTTCTTTCTTAAAAATTGTTTTATTATTATTATTGTTATTATTATTATTATTATTATTATTATTGTGTGTGTGTGTGTGTGTGTGTGTGTGTGTGTGTGTGTGTGTATTGAGACAGGATCTCTTTATATAGCTCTATCTATCTTGGAACTCACTATGTAGAACAGACTGGTCTTGAACTCACAGAGATCCACCTGCCTCTGCCTCCCGAGTGCTGGGAGTAAAGGTTTGTGTCTAGGGTATCCTGCCAAAAGATTCCGCATTTTAAAAAAAAATTATATTTTATGTATATGGGTGTTTTACTTGCATGTATGTCTTTACACTATGAGCATGCAGAGCCCACGGAGGCTAGAAAGCAGCACTGGATCTCCTTGGAACTGGAGTTACAAATGGCTGTGAGTCACAGTGGAAATTCTGGGATTCCTCTGGGAGAAGTCTTAAGCACCCAGCCATATCTCCAGCCTGTCTAACTTCTCTCTCTCTTTCTTTCTTTCTTTCTTTCTTTCTTTCTTTCTTTCTTTCTTTCTTTCTTTCTTTCTTTCTTTCTTTCTTTCTTTCTTCCTTCCTTCCTTCCTTCCTTCCTTCCTTCCTTCCTTCCTTCCTTCCTTCCTTCCGTACTTTCTTTCTTTCTCTCTCTCTCTTTCTCTCTTTCAACTTATGAGAATGACTTTCTCTCAGGATAAGCAAACAGGCACACATCAAGGCATACATTGAGAAAAATCCTCGGCAAAGCAGAGAGGGGACTAAGGAAGTCAACATTCTGTTTTCTCTGAAAGAATTCTCTCTATAGATTAGCAGCAGATGTCAAGACCTCAGAGTTTTGAGGCCCCAAAGGGTCTCCTGTAGGCCCATTTGTTCACCTTACTGCCCTTTTAGAACATTCTGAGGCACAGCCCAGAATGTTCTAGTGGCAGCAGGGTTACAGAGAAGAAACCCATGTCTCCCATGATGAAGAGGGAAGTTATATGACACACTGTTTGCTTTTGAAAAATCATTCTCCCAGGGTCAAGATAATAGCAGCAAAAAACAGACCAATGCTAGTCAGCTTAGTGAGCCAGGGCTTTACAATCAAGGTGTACCCTTGTAATATGTAGCCTAGAGTTTTATCAGAACCTTAGCCCCAGAGCTGATGCTTGTGATTTGAGACAGTGATATACTGTCAGCAGCTCTCCCTCCAGAAGAAAGCTGAAGAGGTTTTTTCCAAAATGGGTGTTTTTTTTTTTTAATTCAATGAAGCAGTGCTTGAATTTTCTTTTTTAGCCTTTATCCTCTGTCATAGATGTGCTGCCGAGACAGAAATGTCTAGGCACTGACATCACCCTGTAAGGGGCACGCCATTACCGTTAGTTAAAAAGCGATGCTTTGGGGGCTGGAGAAACGACTCAGTGATTAAGAGCATGTGCTGCTCTTACAGAGGACCTGAGTTTGGATCCCAGCACCTACATTAGGTATTTGTATTCCAGAACCTTCTAGCTATGGATTAACTTCCATGTCTCTGTCTAGATAATTGATCAGTTCAGCCAAACCTTTGAATTGATTCCCTTTGGGTGCCGATCTGTGGAGCCTTCTGATGGTTAAATTATCAATGACTAGACACAGGATGGCCCATGTTTATGCAGAATTGACTATAATCTTCTCAAAGGTTTATGGCAGGATAAACCAAGATAAAAGGTTTGGATGCGACTGTAGACTGATATTATACATACTACATCTACCTCTTTTGGGATCCTAGACTCTAACTATGAACAGATTTAAGAAATACCATGTGATTATCGGAGAAAATTTGAGAACTGGGGTAATGGTGAAACTACGTCCGTTCCATGGTTCAAATGCCAATGCAGACCTTTTGATATACTTACTTCCAGATTTGTTTTGATAAACTGATCTCAAAATGACTTATTTAACAATAAGCAGATCTTGATAGGAAAGTAGGTGAGGAAATACTTCTGTCACTTTTGGATTGAGATATTTTAAACAAACTAGAAACATTTAATGTAATTTTTAAAAAAAATACAGACAAAAATATGCATGGTCTGCTCCCTTCAGCTTTTATGTTGTGTGCATTCTATAGTTTTCTTTTATCTTTTATTTCTTCTTTTCTTAAGTTCATCTTCACTCCTCTCTTGGTCCCTCTTGTTTTTCTAAAATTTTTATACTTTTTAAAAGATTCATTCTATTTTTAATTTGTGCACGCACTCGCAAATACATGTGTGTGTGTGTGTGTGTGTGTGTGTGTGTGTGTGTGTGTGTGTGTGCATTATGAGTGCAGGTGCCAGCAGTGGCCAGCAGAGGGCACTAGATCACCAGGAGCTGTAAATACAGGAGGCTCTTTTACATGGATGCTAGGAATGGAGCCGGGTTCTCTGAAAGAGCAGCAAGTACTCTGGATTGTTGAGCCATCTCTCCAGTTTCCTCATGGTCCCCTTTCTTTGACCTACGTCTATCTAACCCAAATTAATATAAACCTATGTTCCACATATTAGAGAGAACACGTGATATTTGACTTCCAAAGTTTTTGCTTCCCATACTTTTCAGTCCCATACTTTTTCATTTTTCCCTGTGGTTGAGTAAAATCCCCTTGGGTATCTGTCCCACGTTTTCTTTATCCACTCGTCTGTTGGTGGGCGTCTCCGCTGCTTCCATGTCTTGGCTATGCTGAGCAGTTTTCCAATAATATGTGTGTGTCTGTCTGGCCATGCAGCCCCGAAGCAGCTGAAGGCCGCTGGGTTAAAATAAAATGGTTTCTTCCGGAATGCATGGTAGTTCTATTTACAAAAGGCAGCTCGTGTACCAAATGGGCATTTTTCGGCTTCAGTATATTCTCCATGTACTTTCTGAGGGTTTGTGTCATGCCAGCATTGGACCGGGTTTTTCATATGCTATTAAGTATGTGATATACCACGCCTTTCTATCATATTTTAATGATGGGTTAATATATTATTGCTGCATATTTATTTATTCTAAAATTCATTTACATCAATAATCTCGTTCTTGCAGATGCATCACTTAATAATTGAAGATAATTGGAATTTAAAGAGAAGGACATGTAATTGTCTGCCTAAGATGAAGGCCTGTGACGTACGAGCAGGTTCCTCAAGCATCTGTATCCGCCCGTGCGGCCTCAATTTTGCAGAGAAGTTTTACACAGGTCTTGGACAGCGCGACATTTTTCAGCCATGGGAGGACATCTTACCAATGTAAACTATAGGAGTAAAAGGGTCTGATTCTTAAAAACGAGGAAGTAAATGCTCATAAAAACAAACCACTCTGTCTGTGCCCTCTCCTCCTAGGTATTAGAACTGACCAGAACAGTTTTCATAAGACGCATGGTAGTCACGTGACTCCCAGCTAACCCTTCTGGAACTAGTGCAAACAGCAAACAGATACGTTCATATTTAGTGTTTCTACAAAATTGTTTGTAATGGAACACAGAAAACCAAAGAAGTCAGACTCTAGTAGAATTTTCTTAACATTTGTTTGTTTAATGATGGAACGATAGTTCGAATTAGACCAGAGTTTCAGAGCCAAGTTCTCTCTCTCCTTTGTTACCTAGATCCTCTGGTCAAGAAACAACCTGAGTGCTGGAAAGATGGCTCAGTGGTTAAGAGCACTGACTGCTCTTGCAGTGGTTCTGAGTTCGATTTTCAGCAATCACACCATCTGTAATGGGATCTGATGCCTTCTTCTGGTGTGTCTGAAGACAGCGGCAGTGTACTCACATACATAAAATAAATAAATCTTTTTTTAAAAAGCCAACTGAAACCACTGTGAGACTCTTCATTTTATTAGCAAAGGAAGTATGGGGATGATAGTCTTTATTTTGTTTAGCAAAGAAGGTATGGGGAGGGCAGCGGGGAGGGGCAGATCCTATTTCTTTGATTGATTCTCTAAAAGCTTTGTCATAGCCTACCAGGTAGGTTAAAAATCTCATGTCACCTAAGACAGAACACTCAAGTGCTCATGATGGTTAGGGGAAATTCTCTATTAAACCACTGAATGTGGCTGTCTAAAACCTGCCTGTCAGCATAATATGCTAACATATCTCCTTCCGACAGAGGAAGGGAACAGGGTGTAATTACCAACGGTTCCGGTAAAAAAGAAAAAAAAAAGTAGCCATATCATTTTTAAAATCTGAGCCTGAGAGCAGTAAGTTTGACTTGTCAGCTCCGCTGATATCTTCACTCTGCAAAAATCCTTTCTTGTCTCTCACCCCTGGTTTCCTTTCTTCCTCCATATTCTTGACAATGGTCTGCGCATGCTAACCCGAGCAGGACGCTGTAGGTTTGTCTCAGCAATCCTGGGCTTTCCTGTGAAGCTTTGCCACATGTTCTTTGGGCAAGGATGTCTGAGACCATGTTCCCACCGACACACTAGCTTCTGGCTTCTACCCCTTTTGTGTTGTATTTTACCATACGCTGGTTTCTTCTTAACACCTTCAAGCTGTTGATTCTTTTTCAAGCACTCAGTTTCAGCTCCTGGTCTTGAAAGAAACATTTGTACACTGTGCATTAAATATATATATACCAGTTTTGAGACAGGGTCTCACTGGTTAGCCCTGGCTGCTGTGGCATTTACTACGTAGAGTAGGAAGTCTTACTTGGTGCTGAGGATTGACTTAGGTACATGTACGCATGCGCAGCAAGCACTTTACCCACGTAGCCAACTCCTAAAACCCCAACGGTGTTCTTTAACGCTGAGTTTTATAAAGTGAGGAGTACCAGCAATGGCTGGCTGCCCCGTCTTCCCAGGCACAGAGAGAAATAACATATGTAGAAGCATGTCTTTATCCTAGGAAAAATGAGTATCTTTTAAGTCAATTTAAACAAATTATTATTATTTATTTTTAAATTTGTATTATTTTTATTCATTATATTTTATTACTATTTATTGTTTATTATTTTTATTTATGATTATTTATTATTTCACTCATGTCTCTGTGTGTATGCACGTGCATGCCTGTGCACTCACGAAGGGCAGAAAAAGTCAGATGCCAGCTGAAGCTCAGTTACTGACTGAGCTGCCTGACACGAATGAATGCTGGCAACTGAACTCGGTTCCTTGGCAAGAGCAGATTATACTTTTAACTGCTGAGCAGAATTCCCAACCTTTCTTAAGTTAGACTTTTATGTTAGCTATATGCAAACAGCTTTACAAATCTTTTTTATTTATTTAATTTATTTATTTTTATTTATTTATTTATTTTTTTTATTTACATTTCCGATGATTCCCCTTTTCTTTGGAAACCCCGTGTCCCCTCCCCCTCCCCGCCTCTGAGAGGGAATTCCTCCT
>CM052720.1:31061742-31124146 GCA_028551405.1 Uromys caudimaculatus | reverse complement strand
TCCCTGTGTCTCGCAGGTTCGGGGCAGTACCTGGTGAGCTGTGGGGCGTGTCTTTGGCCCTCTGCTGGGTCTTGCAATGTCCTGAGAGGGATCTTTGTCGCGGCGCTGATTAGCTGTGGGGCCCTGTGGCCCAAGCTGAGGTTTCCGCACAAATCTTTTTTATATTATTATTATTACTACTACTATTATTATTACTATTCAAAGTTCGTAAAATGCTGTAAAGTGTGTAGTTGCCCCATTTTACAGACGTAGCATGGAGGTAGAAAAGTCACGCTGCCACACTCCATGTAGAGGAACCAGGGCTTAAAAAGCACTTTTTTTTTTCTTCACTCCTCCTCCTCCTTCCCCCTCTTTCTCTTCCTCTTCCTCCTCTTCTTTCTACCATATTCTCTTATCTTGTATTTATGTAGATTGGAAATTCATAATTTTTTGTTCGCTGTGATACCATTTTCAAATTTCACATAGCCTCCATAAATAAGTAAGATCTAGTTTTGACCATAAAAATACTGTTTGTGGGGCCTATGAGATGGCTTAGCAGGTAAAGACACTGCCAGCAAGCCTGGCAACCTGAGTTCAGTCCCTCAATCCGCACAGTTGAAGGAGAGAACAGAGTCCTGAAGGTCGTCCTCCGACCTCCACATGGCTGTCCTGGGATGCTCCACTGACCCAAAGAACTAAATAAACACGTTAGTTTAACAAAAAACCATTGCTCAGGATTCTCAGGGAACTTGCTGGAAGTTTTAGTCTGCTCAGGGACCCTCAGACTCAATTGTAATTCCCAAGAGAAAGTACTATTGGAACCAAGAGGATTCGGAGGGTGCAGACTGAACTCAGTGGCTTTATAACACAGACTAATTATTCCAAGGAACCCAACCCTTCACCCACACGGGTTGCTAGCTGAGCAATTCTTGAGAATCCTGCTGTTTTGCCATGATCCTGTAATTTAAGAAATTACTGGAGAAATGTCAGGAATTGCTTATGAGATTTAAAATTCCGAGGGAAAGAAACAGCTCTTGGACTCTGCCCCAAGGACGCTCTGAATGGATTCCAGGCGTCACTCTTTAGTGCTTTGCACTGATTGATGTTCTGTTTGGTTAAAGCCTGCTGTTTCACAGTTTCTATGCCATCCTCCAAGTTCACAGAAATTCCCAGAGGCGAGATCAGCATCTGTCCCCCGTTCTTCACCGCGCTAAAGAAATATGGCCGAGGACTGTGGGAAAACTTAAGAAAATTACTAGATGCTTGAAATGTGGCCATCAATCAAAGCTCTTTCTAATTGTTACAGATATTTTAGGGAACTGTAAAGGAAACTTCAAGTGCTAGTTGGAATAAGACAGCAGCACCTAAACTTTATACTGGTTAGCCTCCGAGTCTCTAGAGGATGACAGATTCTTGGATAACTATGAAGTTTTAGAAGGCATTTCGTAAAGCCAAAACCACCATTTGGATTCGGACACATATAACTCAAAACCTCACGATTTCTTTAATAAAAAATTTCATAAATGGGAAGATTTCAGTGTTAAATGTCCTTAATTAAGAGAATACGCTTGAAACCAATGGGTTTTGCTTGTGATTTTTTTTTTCACCCAGCAGACTGTCACGCGCAAGCCCCAGGAGAGACAACAACTTCCGGATGTGATCTGCCCACTGCTGTGATGCGATCTGCCAACTGCTGAGTTTTGCGGAGCCTCTGCCCGTTTTGCGCTTGGAATGTCCCGAGAATCAATCAACTCTATCCTATTTTCCTGGATGTTACGTGGCTCTAAAAGCACATGGCCAGCGCTCTGCTAGATGGTATCTGCTCCTCCTCCGCTGACCTATTTGTGGCTGTGAGTTCCAGGATCCAGGCAAACCTGTTCTGTGCCGGCTTTAGTGAGAGAGACAAGAGAACCCGGCTTTCTTTGAGTCAACTACGTTCTATGTTTGCTGTTCCTTCCTGCCGGTTTCTTCACAAGGTGGAAGCACTTCACGGTAAACTATAGAACTCATTTCTCAAAGTTAATGCTATGTGCATTCTCTCACAGACCAACACTTGTCTTTCCTAATTTTCTTCCAACGTTCGTCTATCAAGCTGTAATTATGCAGAGGGGAACCCTGGAAGGAGATTACAACACTCGACACAAAATATTTGAAAACTCAATTCTGTCTCTGTCTCTGTCTCTGTCTCTGCAAGAGTCTCAGAACCTTTGCCCCCTCCTCTGAAACTGAAGGTCAAAATTTTATCCATTTTCCTCTTCCTAGTTTTAGAACTAAAATCGAGTCTAACATTTGCCAAGTGCGATTCAGACTTCCTGGTTACAGGCCAAGTTCTCACGCGAAGCATTATGAATTTGCAATGAATTCATAACATTTAGTATTCATGCTAATAACACTGATCACTATGAAAAGGTTTAATATTCATGAGGGTTATACTGTTATTTTCTCAGGTGCCATGATAATTTTTTATAACAATTCAGCCTTTCTTAATGGGCAGTTGGCATAATAGAGTGTGATCCAAGAGTTTTGGTTAAGGGACATTGGGGGCGGGGGGGGGGGGAAGCAGGACATTAATACAAATTCCAAAATCTGATCTTTCGTGAGAACATTTGGTCAGTGCTGCTCTGCATTTATTAAAACAAGCTGTGTCCCCACTAACGGCCCCTGAAACGTCTAATTGTGTCTCCACTGCATAAGTGAGCTCCTGACTGGGGTAGTTCAAAGGTCAAAAGGGAGAGAAAACACCCCCAACCCTCACCCCGCACATCCATTCTGATGGAGGGAAAAGTACTTTTAGTCCTGGTGCCGGCACTGGCCTTTGTGCCCTCGAATTCGCCTTTTTACCAACACGTACACTTCCAAGTATTTTTTTTCCCGGTATGCCATCTGTTTCTTTGCGATTGGGGATGGTTGAATAATTTCCTGGGGGATTGCTGACAAGATGTGGCCCAGGAACAGGGATCCAGCAGGCCCAGATTTCTCATTAAAATTGCTAAGCTCAGCTGTGTTCCAGCAAGCCCTTGATTTAAGGTGGTCACCCTGGCTGGGAAGGTCCGTGGAAGCAGTGACACTGACAGCGACAGGACGGGGAACCTGCATAGACACCATGCAGAAGAGTCCAGGTACAGGGCAGTTCAGGGGGTAAAGCACCACTTTTCCCAAAGAGGTGATTTGGGGGGATCTCTTTTACAGCCATAGTCATCTTGATTTAGCTTCTCTAGCACCCCCCTTCCCTCCTTTGGGGTGACTGAGGTAATGGTGGGTTGCAGCTCACACATCACACATCTTAAGACAGACTCCAGCCCTCTGGTCCCAGTATGTGGATGGCTGGAGTGTGTGTGTTTTCTTTCTTGGAATTTTCCAAGGTGTTTAACATAGCCTAATGTTTGTCTCCAGTTGGTCTTAACTGTTCTCAACAGGAGGCAGCTAGACTCCCCCAGAGTCCCAAGCAGGTGCTTGATATATATATATATATATATATATATATATATATATATATATATATATATATATATATATATATATAAAATTTAACCCCATAACTTATGTATTATTTTATCTACTTTTTCTTTTCATTGCATAGATAGGGAAACTGAGTCTCAAAGCACTTCAAAAGTTTCCTCCAAACTCAGAACTGGGGAGCTGATAAACCAGGGGTTCTCTTCTGTTACCAGCATGAAGTTTGAGGAGACCCCTCACCCCCCCCCCCCAACGCTCTCCCCACGGAGTGGTTTATCCTGAAGTACAGCCACATAGCAGGAGAAGAGGGACAACAGAGGAGATGGTTGGAGACAGAATTCCTGTTCCCATGTCAAACTCACTGAAAGTCAGGCGCCGGGCTGGTGGGTGTTGGGAGGTTTTAACAAGATCCCTTGGTGATTCAGATACATGCTAAAATATGAGAACCACTGTCCCACAGCATAATAAATGTTATTTAATTAATTGCTTCATTAAATATTGAACAGCTAAAGTCATTCTAAAGCTCTGAGTTGAGTCGGATCAAATTAAAAGTAAAACTGTAATACAGACGCAGAGGTGGGAATGGCAAGACCTAGGCAGAGGCTTCTCCAGGATAAATCCCAATTCTAGCGCAGTAGCAATGATGGCCTTAAACAGAGCCAACCCTGTCTGACTTCCTTTCACAATTCAGTTAACCCAGTAGAAGGGGTCCTCACACACCCTCTGGGCCCAGTCTGTTACCTCTCTCAATGACAAACCAGGTGTTTTATGTATGGTGTATCATAAGCACTGCACACAGTAGGTGCACAATGCACACAGTGGGTGTACAAGAAGTACCTATGTCAATGAAATATTCCAGGTCATGTTTCTGCTTAGAATTTTATCACATTTGGGACGGTGTCTCTCAGACACAGGTTCCTCCAATCTACTGCTTTCAAGTTTAGGATCTATAGCATCTCTGTTGAGATTGACAAGGTTTGGCAAGATAGAGCTCAGGTCTCAACTGGCTGTAGGACAGGAAGGGTATTGGCAGGGCTTAGGGTGCCTCCTGACACATGAGAGCCATTCTCCAAACTCCCCCTGTCCCTGCACCCTTCTGCCATCCTCAGGCTCCACTCAGAAGGACACCTGAATGACTTATCTCTGTTACTTAGACTGGTTGGAGGAGGCATGTTGCAACGTCTGCCGTATATCTTCTTAGAAAGGAGAGCTCAGGTGTTTGCTCAGTTTCTCTTTCTCAATTTCAAGGTAGAACATTTTAACTGGTCTAGTTCAGGGCGGGTCTCGTTGACAAGGTCTGTGGATAGGACTAAGGAGGAGTAGCATAAGGGGACATGTCTTATATCTGCTAGGAAGGAAAAGTCCTACCTTCTCCATAGACTTGGAGAGACAATTAAGCATGGGCACCAAGAGAGAAGGCTATGGAAGTGTGACTGGGAAAACACGCCCAGTGTTGGTCGCTCAATGAATGGACAGGATTCCCTCTGCCAATGCTCCTAGCCCTGGTTATCCTCTGGGTGGAAGAGAGCCAAGGGTTAGCAGGGAGCAGGCTATTAGAGACACAGCTTTGCATAAAAAGGATTTAATGGAGCCTATAGAATTGGTAGCAGCTCTCTTTCCCTTTGATGTAGCCTCCTAAGATTAGAGAAACAAGTCACACACATCCACAAAACCCAAAGCTATATTAGCTATGAGAGGTACAGATATACCTGTAATGAATCTCGAAACTAGGCCCTGATGACCCAGGATTATATGCTCAACTTTTATGAGGTATGCTCATCACATGTGCTAAACGCACAAACACACACACACACACACACACACACACACACACACACACACACACACACTGACACTGAGTGGGTGGGGAGAGTCCGTGGTTACTCCATCTATAAATGACACATCAGCTAGGTCTTTTTTATAAAGTGTCTGTATAACAGAGAAGAGAGAAAATTTGATGGATTTTTTTTTTTGAGGTGTTTCCCTGCATCTTCGTAGAGAAGAGATAAAAACCAATGCCACAGCATTCTCATATTCTGGCTGCTGGATGGGAAATACCAGGACTGACATGCCCTGCAGTTGGAGGGAGAAGCAGTACATTCTGGGAAAGAATCAATGCCTTCCTTCAGCAAGTTTTTATCTCTCGTGTTACAGGCTCAAATCCGGTGACTTATTGGCAGGACCGGTCTTGCAAATGTGTGCACGTATATACATGCCTGGAGGGGGCTGAGTAAGAGGCTGTGGTTAAATCTGTTTAGAAAATGTTTCCCCCTCCCTCATAGAGGTGGGGAGGGGGAGGGGATAGGGGGTTTCCAAAGAGGAGACCTAGAAAAGGGGAAACATTGGAAATGTAAATAAAGTATCAAAAATAATAAAAAAAAAGAAAAGAAAGAAAGAAAGAAAGAAAGAAAGAAAGAAAGAAAGAAAGAAAGAAAGAAAGAAAGAAAGAAAGAAAGTGTTTCCCCTAAATAATGCACTTTACTATCTTGAGTATCTATGAAGCAGAGCTTAGAAAATGAATGTGTAGCAATGACATCTTAGCAGGAGTCCTTATGAAAAAGTTTGCTTTTTTCTCATGTGTATTCGAGGGTGCATGCTCACACCTATGCGGGCACACATGAATGCATGCACAAGCTTATATGTGTGTGTGTGCACATGGGTCCCAGTGGCAGCCCGAGGTTGATATGGGGTGTCTTCCACAGTTGTCCTCTACTTTATATACTGAGACGAGGTCCTTGCTCTGGGGACTCCTGACCCCAGCCTTGCACGATGCTGGGGTTCCAAGAGAATCTCCAAACCCACTGAGCATTTCCTACGGGTGATATGGATGAACTTTGTTCTTCACACGGCGCAGGGAGCGCCATCACCCCAGCCCCGTGGAAGAGTTTACCACAGAATCAAGCATTGGCATCCAGAGAGAGGGAGAACAACTCTGAACTCCGTTTAGAGCCAGGACACTGTCCCATCTGTGTCACTCCATTGGGAGTGCTGTGTGTTTTTCCTGTTCCATAGAGTGTCCTTTCAAAACTGTGTGACAAAGGTGTAATATTTTACCAGGTAAGTATTGGAGTAATAATCTTGGACTTCATATAGAAAATGAGACATTCATTATCAAGTTTTAAGAATCTATTTCTTCTGTTCTTTAGATCAAGGATCAAGTAGTAAGTCGTTTTATATTTACTGTATTCATAATAAAACTTTCAAACCACCATGAACACAGTAGAAGTTTTATTCTTTTATATTATTTATATTTATATAATATGACATAATATATAAGCATATATTATATACAATACAGAATTATATAAAATATAATATATAATACAAATATAAGAAAACATTATGTACAATATATAATTATATAAAATATAATTATATAATATAAATATAAGTAATACATTCATATTATATAATATAAGCATTAAGGAGTTTTGCAGCTTTCAAATCTTTTAAGAGTTACATTTTTGTTTTTTAAAGTTTTATTTTCTATTTTATATTTATGGGCTTTTGCTTACATGTCTGAATGTATACCATGTGTGTGCAGTGACCACAGAGGCCAAAAGGGGGCATTAGATCCTCTGGAACTAAAGTTACAGGTGCGTATGAGTTGCTCAGTGGGTTCTGGGAACTAAACATGGACTCTCTGTAAGAGCAGCCAGTGCTTTTAACTACAGACCCTCCTCCCCAGCATCTGCAGGGCTATATTTTAATTTTACTTCTTAACTTTATCACGGATAGAGTTAACAGATTGACTAGAAGGTGAAATATTCTTCGTCTGACACCAACCAAGAGCTCTTTCTATGAGAGCCATCCCCAGTAAATCAGCGTTTTTGCATGTCCTTAATTGTGAGTGAGCACCTAAGAACAGTGTATTTAGTCTTTGTTTCCCTGCTGTAACAGAATACTTGATAAAAGCAACCTAAAAAAGGAAGCATTTATTTTGGCTCCCAGTTTTTTGAATACCAAGCCCCACAGTGAGGAAGCTGCCTGGCAAAAGCCTGAAGCCTCTGGTCACATGCATCCACACTCTGGAAGCAGAGGGAGGTGAAGTGGATGCTCAGCTCACTTTCCCTCTATGCATTCCAAGACTTGAGCCTAGGGAATGACAACACCCAATTTTTATGGTGGGTCTTCCATTTAAATCAACCAGACCAAAATGGTCCCTCATAGGCATGGCCAGTGGCCTGTTTCCTAGGTGATTCTAGGTCTTGCCAAGTTGATGATGTTGACCATCATGGTTAACCATCCCAGATGGACTGGTAGAATGATATCTTTTGGTGATTTGAATTTTTCAGGACACTGTGATGCAACATTTAGGAGAGTTGTTTAGATTTCTCACTGTAGACTCCAAGGGTAGGGAAGGAGGTGCTTTCCAGGCAAACCATGTAGAAACCATTCCGGGGTCAGTCAACACCAGGGACCAGAGTCCATCCGAGGATGAGAACCATTCCTGCAGATTTCATGGCTTCCTCTTGTCTCTCGTGTGAGAGTTTCGCGATTCTTCAGTGTGCTTCCTCTGGGATGGCAAGGATGGAGATTTCAACAGCCTTTAGTGTCTTCACATCTTCTATTGCTAAATCACCGGGGACTCTTTACCATTGTTAGTTAAAAGCTTAATAACGGTTCAGTTAGAATATAATTAAATATTTGTTAATTGCCTCAGCTTTATTCCACAGAGTCTGCAGTTTTCAGCGTTTGTCTCAGTGTAGGATCAGGAAACACAGGGATTCAGAATTTGCCAATGTTCCCTGAGTGTCAGCTCAGGGGGAAATGCCAGGGCCAAGCAGCAGAGGAAAGGAAACACTCTTAAAAGGGAGACTGCTGCTGCCCACAGAGCATGAGAAGCAACAAAAGGTTTTAAAGGCTGAAGAGTGCAAATATATATTTCCATATCTGCACTCACTCTCTGACTCTGTGCCCTGGTTTACCTCACTGATGGGCAAATCATGAATCTGTAAGAGAGAGACCCAAAATATCCATAAACACAGATATGGAGAGGCAAGTGTGACAGATAAGTTTATGTCGATCTGACACACACTTAAGTCATTTGAGAAGAGGAAACCTCAATTTAGAAAATGCCTTTGTGGGACTTTTTTTTTTTTTTTTTTAAGTTATTGAACTCAGATTCTCAGTCTCTCACAGGGAGTACTTTGCTGAGGATTTCCTTAGCCCAGTCTGTTGGGATTTTTGCTCTGTGACCTGCAGTGTTCTCATCTACAAACCCACAGCAGACGTGACTAGCCAAATCTATGCTTCTTCCTTGGGGTGGCTTGGTTTCTAGGGCTGGTTCTTCTATGTGTCTTAGCCCAGGCTACCCAACTGATGCTGGCCAATGGCATGTGAGTGGACTTGTCATTCTGGAAAGGTCAGATCTGAGAAGGGGGTGGGGGAAGGGAGGGGAGACAGAGAAGAGAGGAGAGAGAAAGAAGAGAGAGAAGAGACAGAGGAGAGAGAAGAGAGATAGAGACAGAGAAGAGAGAGAAGAAAGAGGAGAGAGAAAAGAGAGAGGAGAGAAAGTAGAGAGAAGAGAGGGGGAGAAAGAAGAGAAGAGAGAGGAGAGAGGAGAGAGAGAAGAGAGAGAGATGAGAGAGAAGAGAGGAGAGATAAAAAGAGACAGAGACAAAGAGAGAGAGAGGGATATGGAGACAGAGAGAGAGAGAGAGAGAGACTGAGAGAGAGACTGTTGCTGTACTGACAATGACATCTGTGTGTACCTCTGAGGAAGCCACAGCTAATATGTGATGCCAAAACATCCCATATGCTCTGGTTCTTTGGAGCAACTGGGTTTTGGGGTTACGCACTATAGGAGTTCAGTCAGCATATACAGTGCAAGCATATACGCTTCAGTTCTGTGAGTCACATAGCTATTGAGAGCCTCAGACCCCATAGACATGAAGAGCATCTAGCAGTTGAAATGCTAGACTAGTGCCTGGGATTCTGACCAGGAAAGGAGCCCATCTAGCGGGAGTTAGTAAGAAAACGAAGTAGATTAATCTGAGAGCATGTTTCAAGGACTCCCTGCTGTGGGGTTAGTCATCTCTCAATCTCAACAGAAGGTCTTCTGCTGTTCATTGTATGCAAAGCCCCCGAAAATCTGAAAGAACAAAAAACGTTGGAATACAAACTTGAGTTTCATTCATAACAAACTTTTTATATGAGTAAGATTTGAGAAATGCCTTAAAAATTTCAATATTGAAAGTAAAATATACAATAAATATAAGGTAGTCATAATTGATAGGTCATTTCTTCACTGCCTGTGAAATGGGTCAATTTAAGCCAGATTAGATTACATTAAAGGCAGGTTTATTGGGAAGCTACTCTCTGGGGAGTTCACTGGCCCCAAGGATTGAGGCCAGGGGAGTTGCCATGGGAAGAGAGAGAAAGAGCTTGCAAGCAGAGAGAGAACAGAAGGAGAAGAAAGGAGAGGGACCGAAATGTCTAGATTATATCGGGAGGAGCCTCTTGGGGAAGGGAACCCAGCCCCTAGGTTGGAAAGTTCAGGGTTGGGGGCGGGACATGCCAGGTAGGGACCAAGGGATGCTGGGAGAACCTGGAGGCCAGGTCTGTTCTGATGTGTAAAATATGCACCCTCAGTCCCTTGTCCCAGTCAGAAGCCAGACAATAATGTGTTGTAAGGAAAAAATATGAACAAGCAAACATGGCCTTGCTGCCCTTAGGTTAAAAAAAAAATATTTGTAGAATATACGTCAAGTTGTGGGAACTATCACAGTATCTACCACAGGCTATACTTCTGGAGTCCTTTTCTGGATTTATACTTCTTTGTCTTCTCTTAACCTCAGTGACCTTTCAGGTTTAACAGAGTCCCAGAGGGACAATGTGGCCACCTTTTTTTTTTTTTTTTTTTTTTTGACGGCTTCACTACTGACATAAGAATGGGAGTTGGTATCCTGGCAACAGAAACTTGTATGAGGTAACGCTGTTTGACTTGGATCCTCTGCATCAGAGTCTTGACACAGATTTAATTGGTTTGTCTAAAATGATGCTACAGATAACATCTGCACAGTCAGAATGTGAGTAAACTGTCTTTTCTGGGACCTGGTTAAGAAACCTTTAATCTCGAGCTCCGTTGTTTTTCTGTACAAGGTTTCCTACCGCCTAGATGTGGGGTCGGATGAGTGGACCACATTTAAGAAAACTCGAGCTTCCACAGCAGCGTTTTCTCTCAAGGAAGAGGGAAGAGAGGACCTTGCTTGGTGATGATCCTAGTTTGCCTTTTGCTGCAAGGGTTTATTTCAGTTTACAGTATCTGGGTGTCATACTCCATCGCTGAGGGCAAGCCAGCACAGAGGTCAGGAAGAAAGAACTACAGCGGAGATTATAGAAGACCACTGCTTCCTGGCTTGACCAGTTACCTTTCTTGTGCAGTTCAGGACTACAACAGCCTCCTACATCGAGGAGCTATCCAGGAAATGCTCCAGAGATGCTCACAGGTCAACTTGAAGGAGATAATTCCTCAGCTGAGTTTCTCTCTGCCCAGGTGTCGCTAGTTTGTGCCATTTGACAAAACCTAGCCAGAAGAGACTGTGAGTAGACATGGACCCGGACTTCCTGGGGTGTCGGTAGGTGGCAGGGATGTTCTGAATCCCTTTACAGGGATTCTTCATCTGAATGAGGAACACGGCTGAATTTCAGGGCGATGTGTGCCTCATGCCAAGTCCACAAGTCACTTTTCTTCACCAAAGTCATTCATAGTAATGGAAACACAAGAGAACATAGTGTTTGGTTTTGGACCAGAACAAGGGACTGAGGTGCATATTTTACATATCAAAGCAGCTTGGCCTCCAGGTTCTCCCAGCATCCCTCAGTCCCTACCTGGGATACCCGCCACGAATCCTGAACTTTCCAGTCCAGGGGCTGGGCTGCCCTTCCCGCAGAGGCTCCTCCCTATAAAACCCAGACTTTTTGACCTTTCCCTCTCCCTCCCTCTCCCCCCTCCCCTTCTTCCTCTCTCTGACGTGCCCTTTCTCTCTTTTTATTACTCCTCTCCTTCCCTCCCCATGCTCCTCATGGCTACTCTCCTGGCCTCAATCCCTGGGGCCAGTGAACTCACCAGAAAGCAGCTTCCCAATGAACCTGCCTTTAGTATAATTTAATCTAGTTTGAATTGGCTCGTTTCCCCCGCAGAAATAACTTTTCACGCAGTAGACACACCTATCCTTTTGGGATTTCCTAGATATTCCTCCCACAGGACTGTGGGCTTTGAGCAGAGAGTCACTGAAGAATCTTCCTGGTCCCAGTGTTTCCCCTGCCTAAGATGCTCCCAAACCCGTCAACAGCCAACTGGTTTGCTGGCCAAGCTGTCCCTCTGGGACTCTGTTAAACTGAAAAGGTCACTGAGGTTAATTAAGAAAAGACAAAGATGTATAAATCCAGAAAAGGACTTCATATGTGCAGCTTGTGGAGGTAGATACCACGACAGTTCACAAAGCTTGATGTGTACTCTAGAAATACTTTCTTTACCAAAGTGCAGCAATGCCATGCTTGCTTGCTTATATATTTTTTCATTTCATAGCACATGTGACTACCTAATATTTATTGCATATTTTACTATTTGAATGATTCTTTTCTTATTAAAAATTTAAGGCATTTCTCAAATCTTACTCATATAAAATGTCACGAATGTTAGAGCTGAAGCTCTTGTTTACCTTTTTAATTTTTGGCTAAGTATGCTGTCCTAGAAATGGAGTTTCTGGAGCAAAATTTAATCCTAAAAATCATCTATTTTGTTTTCTATAAACCACCCAGTGGCCCTCCATAAAGAAATCAGGAGTTTACATGCATACCAACAGTGTAAAGGGAGTAACTATTAGCCATCCTTTCAAAAAATAGTATTTTTTAAAATTATAAATTATATATCTGAAACAGTCTTTAAGAGCTTTTTTGTTTTTTACTATTAATGAGCATTGCAAGTTTTTATAGTTATTAAAGTTTTGTTTGTATGTGAATTGTGCACACATCCTCGTACACCATAATGTAGGGTAATCGGTTTTCAGATGTGTCAGCTATTCATCTTTTAAAGGGGAGAGCTTCCAATTTTTGTAGAACTTATTTTTACATAAAAATATAAATGTATACTTTTGATAGGCTGGATCTAATTTCCCCTTACTACCTTCCTTTCTTTAATGGTTTCTTACTCTACTGTCAAGCTAAGAAAAAAGTGTCAAGCTGTCAGATTACATCCACATGGAGAGAATTCTCTCCCCTAGTATATTTCTGGTTGTGAATTACTATGTTCTTTTAAAGATGTAATTCAATTGCCTTCTGGTTTTTATTATTGTTGAGAAGCCAGCTGAAAACATTACCAGGGATTCTTAAAAGTTAGTGTGCGTTTTCTGACTCTTTTGAAGTCTCTTCCTGGTTTTCTGGTCTGTCTCTGTCTGTCTGTCTGTCTCCTTCCCTCCGTACATAACTCTATACCTACTGTCATGAATCTGTCTAGTCCAAATCATGGCTGTATTCTCCTCTGGTCAACGGTTTTCTTTATGCAGTTCAGGTTGGCCTTGAACTTGCTATGTAGTGCAGCTGACCTTTGGCCCCTGATCTTCTTCCCTGAACTTGGAGATGATCCTCTGTTAATGTTGGAGGTAGTTGTGTCTAATGGATTTTTTGAGAATATTGAGGCTTATAATTCTATGCCATGGGTGAATTTTGGACCCTAAATGCTTATGCTAGGAAAGAAGAAAATGTCTCCTGTAATTGAAAGGATGATATATTTTTTATGGTTCTTTATGTTATTAAATAGCATGCATCCTACTGAACAGAACATTATTAGCCCTTATGACTTAAAATTCCATAATAGATTTAGTTTCACATTCTGTTAGCTCTTGGGACTCAAACAATATCTTTAGACCCCAGTTTTTCTTTCACATGAAGCCTTGCTTTTCATTTGCTTTGAAGTTCTTAGCTTTGTTTTATACGGTGAATATTGGCTTTACCCTTATTCGATTCTAGTCTCATGAACCAGAGAACTTCCTCATGTGTTTGTCTGCATTGATTTGGCTTTTTGGAGACTCTTTTCTTTCATGTTAAATTTTTAATGTGTTCTGACGACATTATGATGATGAGCCACTGGATATGTATTTGAAGATGTCAAAGAAAGCACAATTAATTCGCGAGAATGAAGCCAATAAATCATAAAGGTTAATGTTACAGACATA
The DNA here is from genome assembly GCA_028551405.1 of Uromys caudimaculatus. Lineage (NCBI taxonomy): Eukaryota > Metazoa > Chordata > Mammalia > Rodentia > Muridae > Uromys > Uromys caudimaculatus. The sequence goes on along the minus strand of CM052720.1, from coordinate 31,110,533 downwards.
GTGTTTAACAAATACTTAGACACTTCGGCACCAAATAATTAGGTGTAATGGAGGCATGGTGGGTGCCAAATGTTTCCAAAGGTTTGCTTACTATTAATGGATGAGAACCTTATAATTAAAAAACTGATGTCTATGTGTGTGTGTGCATACATGTGCGTGTGTGTGTGTGTGTGAGTGTGCGCGGGTGTGTGCATGTGTTTTCTTTAAGTTCCTAGCCAGCAATGGTACTGAGAAGTCTCACTCTCATGAACTGTCAGATGCCAACATCCAGAAATCCACGGTTGGTTCCAATCAGCTTTTTCTGTGCCAACCACATCTCTGGTTTCCATTTCTGATTTAACTTACGCTGCACTTCCTGTCTGGGAGCCAATCGAGGTGGAGGAGATAGGGACCGATTGGGCTTGTGGCTCTTCCTTCGCTCCTCCTTCAGCCAGCCTCTCAGGTACTCATCCCTCCGGGCAGTCTGTCCCATTCAGGACCCTCTCTGCTCTAATGGACTCCCTAGCGCCCCCTCTCCCTAGCACCCCCTCTCCCTAGTGCCCATTCTCACTGATTTTCATGGAGCTGTCTGGACTGTGGATCCTTTATCAACACCTTCCAGCTCCACGATGTCGAGAGCCACCATCCTCCCTCATTTGCTCTGTTCCTGTGAGAGACTAGCTTTAAAATTAAACATTTTGCCTGCAAATTTCATTAAGTCATTGTTTTTAATAGCTGAGTAGTACTCCATTGTGTAGATATACCACATTTTCTGTATCCATTCCTCTGATGAGGGACATCTGGGTTGTTCCCAGCTTCTGGCTATTATAAATATGGCTGCTATGAACATAGTGGAGCATGTGCCTTTATTACATGTTGGAGCATCTTCTGGGTATATGCCCAGGAGAGGTATAGCTGGGTCCTCAGGTAGTATTATGTCCATTTTCCTGAGGGTCCGGTCATCCTGGAGTTTGGACCACCAACCAAAGAATACACATCTATGGACCCATGGTTCGGACCACATATGTGGCAGAGGATGGCCTCATTGGTCATCAGGGAGAGAGGAGAGGCCCTTGGGCCTGAGGGTGTTAGAGGCCCCAGTAAAGGGGAATGTCAAGGTGGGAATATGGGAATGGGTGGGTGGGTGGGAGGTGGAATTCCCTCATAGAGGTGGGGAGGGGGAAGGGATAGGGGGTTTCCAAAGAAGAGACCTAGAAAAGGGGAAACATTGGAAATGTAAATAAAGTATCAAAAATAAAAAAATAAAAAAAATTTTAAAAAGGATATTTTATATTATTTATAACTATTGTAAAAAAATAGACTTTGAATAATTTTTAAAAAAATTAAACATTTTGGGGAGTGGGATTTAAGATGTCAGAGGGAACAAATCTTTGTTAAGCCCCCTTGTACCTGGAACTCAACTGGTTTTCTTCCTGAAACTTTATCTAATAAGGCCATTTGATAGCTAATCTCCCTGCTTCATTTAACATGGTATAGTAGTTGATTTGGAAAATGAATTTACTTGAATTTGTTAGTGTTACAGTCAGCAGTATAGATGAGGAAGGCTCATTCTTGTGTGAGAGGGAACAAAAAAGACTTTACATTCCATCTACTGCCAAAATCTAATCTGAGACATTGTCAAAAATAATTGAGACTTTGAATAGGTGAGAGAGATTTACAGCACCTTCTATAACATTTTATTGCAGAGACAAATGCCTGTAGAATTAAGAGAATGGAGTCTGCAGACTACAAGTAAATTACTTTGGAATTTCAATGACTTTCGTAATATTTGCCTACCAGTTTTTGCCTAAGCCAAAACTTTGAAGTCATGGCTCATGCCAGTTTGCTTAACTAAATATATTCCTTGCCTCCTCGTCAACCTAAACAAAAGCTAGTTGCTGTGTACTCTTGTGTTAGCTTATCTTTTTGATAATCTAAAAAAGGTAACTGCAGGCCCCATATGCTGTGAACCGACATGCGCCTGTAAACAACCATAAAACTTAAGGCCAGGTTTAACCACAATGTATGGCTTCTCATTAAGGCTTGGTGTGGATTCTTCAAACTGAAAATATTTGAGAGGCTGATTTCTTGTACTAAGAAGCTGCTTTCTGAGGTTCCCCGCTGGCCCACCTACTTGGTTATTTAATTAAGTTCAGCTGTCAAAGATTTCTGTTAGCTTACGGCTGAATCTTTAGGAAAATATGAAGCTGTTCTTTGAAATCCATGTGTGTTGAGAGAACAACACAGGTACCTTTGGTGGCTTCTCTCACTAGGATGGGAATACGAAATGCTGTGTCTTGCACCCAGATTTCAGGTTTGAAAAATACAGCCAATGGCATTCATACTTACTAAGCAGGGAACGTGGACCAGGTTCTGTTGCTAATGAGATCAACACAGCTTTAACACGATTTTCAACAAACGAGATGATATCAGTATTTTAGATTCAAGCTAAGAACATCTTTAAATATTGAATCCAGGAGACTTAGGATTTGCATGTATATTTATTTGAGTGTCCACCACTAGGTGAATGAGTACAGAAGCATGGCATAAATCCACGATGGGGGCCTTATTCAGCCATAAAGCCATGGATACACCATTGTTTGCCGGAAAATGGAAAGGAAGATCATTATGGAAAGGAAGAAAATCCAGATTCAGAGAGACAAATATTGAGTGTTTCTTCTCAGTTGTGGATCCTAAATTTTGTATGGAAACATAGCATCGTCCGTGTGCGTCTATGCTGTGAAGGCAGAAGGAGACCCAGAAGGAGAGACCATCAGGAGTGGGGGGAATGAAGGGTCAGGGGGTATGGGCAGTATTGTCAGACTGTTTTGTACACTTGAAAGAAATTATCTTTATGGAATTTTGTGCTATGTTCAAAGAACACATGACAGTGAAAATTTCATAGGAAGAAGGTCATTGACCCCATGACATTAAACCCACGTAGAAGAGGCATGGTGGGTATTAAGATGCATTTGGATGAGATTTCACATGGATACATTAGCTCTGTGTGTTGAAACTCTTCTCTTGGTTGTAGTGTATGACAGAAGCTTAGGAATTTCCCTACAGATGAGACAACGTTTGCATGTTCAAAAATTAATTTAGAGAAGAGATTAAAATCAAGATTTTCCTTTGTTGTTTTGGCTCCACCAGGATAACAGAATGTGCAGGTTAGCTCTGTGCTAATTGAGATTATTGCGCTAGCAACACAAACAACATGGCGTTGAAGTGGGAGGGGGATGTGTTTGGGGGCGTGGAGGTGATTCACAGAGGGAAACGGGAATGGATAGGATTGTTCATAGTTCATCGTACACCTGTGTGAAATGCTAAAGAAAAAAGAAATGTGGCACAAACACAGGGATCTGAGGGGGCAGTAGGGTGGATGAGGGAAGGAAGCAGAAGAGTCATGAAATGACAAAATGAATCCCAGTCCTTTGCATGTTAATAAAAAAGCCAAATCTTATCAAGGAGGAGGAGGAGGAGGAGGAGGAGGAGGAGGAGGAGGAGGAGGAGGAGGAGGAAGGGGAAGGGGAAGAGAGGGAGCAGGAGGAGGAGGAGGAGGAAGAGGAGGAGCAGGAGCAGAAGGAGGAGGAGGCAGAGGAGAAGGAGGATGGGGAAGAGGAGGAGCAGGAGCAGAAGGAAGAGGAGGAGGAAGAGGAGGAGGAGGAGGGAGAGGAGGAGGAGGAGGGAGAGGAAGAGGAGGAGGGAGAGGAGGAGGAGGAGGGAGAGGAGGAGGAGGGAGAGGAGGAGGAGGGAGAGGAGGAGGAGGGAGAGGAGGAGGAGGAAGAGGAGGAGGAGGAGGAGGAGGAGGAGGAGGAGGAGGAGGAGGAGGAGGAGGAGGAGGACATAAGACAAAATGAACCCACTGAACGGTTCTTGATTTCCATTCTTCCCAGAAGGTTCATGTCAGTCCCTTTACCAGTAGCAATAAAAACAGTTCTTTCTTCTTAAAAAGCATTGTCTTTTACAGTTCATTGGTGTTTAAAATATTAGGCACTCTTAGAGAAATTAGATAATTTTTAAACAAAGCCTGTTTTGTGGTTTTTCCCGCCTCCATCTTGTTTCCGTCCCCTCCGTCCTTGTTGAGTCTTGGCTGCCCCCCTGGCTCTCTTCCTCTCTCTTCTTCCATGTGTCCTCTCACCCATCCTCCATCCTTCCTCATTGTCTAATACCACTCTCTCCTGGTCTCCTTCCTTACATTCAGACTTCACCCATGCTTATATCTGCTTACATACATACATGTACGTAACAGGATGTGAGCAAAAATGGGGGAAGACATTTGGTTTTTTCTTTTCCTCTGAGTTTTGGGACTGTCAATTTTCCTGAAAATTTTTCTTTGCACTTAAATAATATCCCTCTGTGTATCTGTAGCACACATGCGTGATCTCTAGCTGTTGCTGGACATCTTGGTTACCCTCTGTTCCTTGCTGTCACGAATAGAGCAGTAATCAACAGGCATATGTGAGTGTCCGGTGTCACCTGGAGTCCTTAGGGTATATGCCTAGCAGTGGAATAGCTGGCATACATAGAGATGTTTTTACATTTCACTTGTCGTACAGAATGGTGTGACGGGGTTGGTGGAAACTCAGCACGGGTACTTGACTCCTGCGCCAAGGCAAGGAGCCTCAGTGGTCGGAGAGGAAGACAGCTTGTGGTGAAGGGCTAGAGGCCAGATGGACATGGGCTTGTTATTTATCTGATGTATGACTTGGGCAAGGCCAGCAACGTCAGTGAGCCCCAGAGCTTTCATTTGCAAATGACCCTTCAGGAAATTGTGTGCTGAAATGAGGTGATGCCAGTTAAGGGCTCACTGGAGTTTCTGTCACAAGGACTGTCTCTTCGTAAGTAGTGATAACGGTACTCAGTGGGTGCAGTGGTTTCTCTGTCCATTGGTCAGTATCAGCAACACTTTCCCTCAGGAACAGGGATGGGCATGTGTTTGACCCCTGTTCTCATCATTGCAGCAGGATCGACACGAGGATGGGGCTTGACAAGAACAACATACAGCTGTGCCTCTGTCCCTCAGATTGCCACCAGTCCCTGCCAATTCCATCCTTTTGGATTGCCCATGGTCTATCCCAATTCCCTCTCTGTGCAGAAGTCTCCAGCCCTTTGGAAAAGTATTAGTGGGCTTGTGATGCGTTGTGTGTCTAGAATCACACCAGTGAGCTGCCTTACTGATGGGACAGAAATTGAACAAGTTACCAGGCACTCAGAGTGTTGCTCACACTGCAGGCTGCCTGTGAAATCGTGGAGTAGCCACGTGAGAAGAAGCTGAAGCACCAGGATATTGTGAGAGAGTTACACTTCCACAGAAGACCACTGTCCCAACTCCGGTAGGTTAAATACTTCAGAATGCTCACAAGAGTAAAGGATGATTAAATATTGATTTTTTTGGGGGGGGGGGAAGAAGGTGCTATTCCCTATTAAAGTCTTTACTGCTCTTAGTCCATGGCTTGCTGACATTTATGAGCAGAGTGTGTATGAACAGAACAATTTCGTCAGTGAAGTTGACACTTCTCCAGCCCTGGAGCCCACGCCTCACATGCTTGGGTTTACACATGTCCAGTCTCTGTCTTATATTTCTCTATATGTTCACTCCTTCAAGAGTCTCTGAGATGAAAAAGCTGCGGCCTTCAGGAAACTCATTGAACCTCTCCTTTTCTGTATGAAGAAGTTGTGATCTAGATAAAGCAATTCTATTTGATTTTATGCTTTTATTGTTTAAGCAGGTCACAGAACCCAGCATTCCCCTCAACCATGTACAGCCTCCTCATGTGGCTTGATCTGTCTCCTCCAGTAATAAAGAGAGCTCAAGGAAGTTCCCTCCCCCCACCAAATAACACTGTGAGACTTCCATATATACGTGGTCTACGGAAACAAAGCAGAAAGACAAACATCCATGAGGACATCACTGTCGCAACCCACACTCATGAACCTCTGGAAAACCCAAGATATCCTGGATAAGAGCTTGGTCAGTGGTGTCCCATAGGTCCCAGTCAAGCCTCATGACCCCCATGACCATAACCCATAGCTTTGGTCCAGATGTCAGAATCCTGTGAAGAGTCATGTCCCTTTTCTTCCCCAGAGTCACAAGTCACTCTTTCTAAATACTCAACCAGAATGATCTCAGACAATAGGGTTTCCCAGCCAAACCATTGAATCCCTGAAGTAGAGATTCTAGTGTTGGTCCCTCGAGACAACAAAAACCCTCTGCCTAAGCACAAGAGTAGAGGGCATGGAGCACAGACACAGAACTCTTTGCCCCTTTCCCATCATGCATTGTAAATCTGTGCCTGGCAAAGACTTTGCCACTCATGCAGAAGGGGATGCTCCCAGGGAAATGACATCAGGACCCACACTTGACATTTTCCCACACATTCTGATACAGGTGACATCTACACACCAAGGGTGTATTTTAAATCTACCCAGATGCTGGCAACATGGTGCATGCTTAATTAGCAGTCCTTGCCTTTAGGAATTCACATTTGGAACAGCACTAGCTGCACAGGGGTTAGATATAATGGCAGCATGTAGTAGAGAAGAGATAGAGGTACCAAAGACACTTACATCATCACCAAGAGAGAAAGATGTGTTCAGGTGAGACACCATGAAGGAGACACCTAGGTTTATTTCCTTCTCACATAAACAAGGTGTGGAGGTGGATGGCCCTGGATGTCTGGTGTCTTTATAGTCACTGGGATTCAGGGTAAAGACTAGCATGTTCACTTCTCTTTGAGAATACTTCTTAGCACAGTACTTCTGTATATACACTGTCCACCTTAGCTTAGCCGTATGTAGCTGCAAAGGAGTCTGGAAAGACACCTAGTAGCTGAAAACTAGTGGTTCACTAAGTGGAAATTAAGGACAGTTGTTGGGAGGATAATGTGTGTGGTTCTGTTGCTGTTGCTTTGTTCCTCTCTGATTTAAGAAATTCAGGCTAGGGAGAGAAAAGAACATATCTGAAAGCTTTTCTGGGGGAGGGAACACTTGAACAGAGAGTCTCAGGGGAAGGAGGGGTCCGGAGTGGAGAATCGGAAATCTGTACATAATAAATGCAGTGTTTGCTTTGGAGCTCACCGGCCTGAGAGGAACGAGAGCAGCTGCTCATGGCAGCTGCTCTGTTGCAGATCAAGGGATTAAGAGGAACATCAGACCGTGTACCCAGTGTGGGAGCGACTTTATCTAACCACATACATCTTGCTGATAATGTCTGGATCATCTCATCAAGCCGATGGGCATGAGATATAATTAGGAAATAGATCGATTACCAGGATGCATTAAATAGGATAATCACTTGTTAAATGAGAAAAGATATCCAGAAAGTTAACTAATCTTGGATTCTGATTATGATAAGTAATGCTCGTAAGACAGTCGTCCCTAAGACCACTTACGCACATGCTCCCTTACTAACAGGTATCATCGAAGCATAACCTCCTGCATAAAATCATGAAATGATTCATTGGGGAGCAGAAAAGCACACAGCCCGTGACAGACAGAGAGCAGAGTCATGGTCACTGTACCCACTGAATCGCCAGGCGCTTCCCAAAACGTGGCCACAGGTAGACTTGACCTTCAGTCACACCCAGGTTACTCTCATTATCTCCATATTTTGCAGATGAGGAAAGGAAGCAGAGAAGCTCAATAATTTGCTCCGAGTTGGTGACTAAAACACAAGGAAGCGCAGACAGGAAGTCAAATTCGTCCCGGAAAGGAACAGAGCGTGGGATAGTTCCCCCTTCCCCAGGTCCACAAGCAGAAATCAATCCCTGTGCCTCAGCATTTCACTGTTCCTATGACTGAGTGAGGAGCTGTGTGTGGGAGACAGTTTGTCTGGGGCTAGCACAGGGTAAGTAAGCACTCAATAGTTAAAGGTTTAACAAGGTTAAGCCATTAGTTGTCAACACTACCTGGTATCTGCTACTTAACCAAACACCTCAATCGGAAGACTAAAAGCTATTTATGACATGGCGTTACATTCTCCCATTCTTCCACCCATTTGCCCCAACCCCCTCGGGGTCTATCTCTGCGTGTTGTCAAGGATAAGCTGCTTTGTATGGCCATCTGCCACCATGCCTTGCGACAGCAAACGACATCCTCCTGAAAATGTTTACAAATGCTTCTTACATTGCTGCAGTATATTTTTTCATTAAGCGGAGGCATCTCCATTGAAAAATTATTTTAATCATCACCAACTGAATTATACAAGAAGAAAGCATGGAGGGATAACACTTAAAGGCTCCATGTACATTAATTGCCTCGGCTAATGAAAGACACATGACTTAGCCGATGCGCAGAACATGAATCCTAAGAGGCACGGACAATTGAGTGTGGTAATAAACCAAGTATTAGAATGTTAAATCCAAACCCCTCATTACGCCTCATGCGGCAAAACCGACCGCGTACCTGCTGTTCTGAAAGCATCACCTCCTCTTGACACTGAAAGTTAATTATAGAACCAGGCATCGAGTTGTGTCACGTGACATGCGATTGGGGACCTTCAAAAACTCTGCAATATTATATCAGATAACTCCTTTGCTTTTTTTTTTTTATTTTTAGCTTATAAAAGAAGTACAGTGGTCAAGCTGATTTTTAGCTTGCCTTGATGTTCCAAAGGCAATTTTAATTAAAATATGAATTATTTATATATGTACACACACACACTTTATTTCACTTGCTCGGGATTTTGCTTTGTCTCCCTTGGCTCTGTAAACTAGTGAATTATTAACTCAAGGGTAATTTGTGTCCCTGTGCTTAAGAGGGTGCGCATTGATTTCTTTGACTTTTCACTTCATGAACACTGAAGTGAAGATGGTAAAGTCATGGTGTTTAAGAGATGTGAAGCTGAGTCTTGCTTTCAGTGCTCGGCTAGAGTCGCAGAGCACAGAGGTGACAGGGAAAGAAGAGACAGGCAGAGCTGGAGCCTTCCCTTCAGAAAGCCCAAGCAGGACCTCTCAGGGATAGGACCACACTGTGAGTGTGAGGCTTTGTAAGCCCCACCCCACCCCTCGTAGATACAACGAGGGCATGGGTGACGAGAATAAAGAATTGTCTTACTCTAGAGTAAGTGTATAACATTGTCTCTAGAATTGTCCTATGTCAAGAATAAAGCATTTGGCTTATTCTAGATGAAAAAAAATTCTATCTTTTCTGGAAAATAGGCCTGGGAAGCTAATTGTCATCTTTGTGTGCTGGAGCATGGGTGTGTGGGTGCATGTCTGAGTGTGTGTGTGTGTTCTTATATATGTGTGTGCACTGGCATGTGCAGAGCAGCTGGCAACCTTGGCTATCACCGTCAGGTGCTGTCCACCTTGTTTTGAGACAGGGTCTCTCATTGACCTAGAGTCCAGAAGTAGGCAGGGCTGGCTGGCCTGGGAGCCCCAGGAAACTGCCTGTCTTTGCCACCCCAGCACTCGGAACATAGCGGGTTCTAAGGGATCCGATTCAGAACCTCATGCTTGCAAGGTAAGTAATTATTTTACTTGGTAAGCTTCAATTGCTCCAATTGCTGTCCTCTGTGTGTGTGTCTGTGTTTTACTTTATACACTGTGTAATTAATTATTTCCCAGTAACCCCTGATTATGTATAAATGCCAATAAATTTCTTTTGTTTGCTTCCCAGATATATAAATTGACAATTTTCACACAAGCATAAAAGTTCAGATTATAATAAGAGTCTTTTATATTTCTTTTTAAAAAAAGGTTGGTCAAACTGTTCTTTGTGTGGTTGGAGAGGCAGTTTTGTGTTTAAGAGCTCTTGCTTCAATTTCAGGGGCACGGGAATTCAGTACTCATGTGAAGGCCATGCCTGGAAGCCATGATCTCTGGCCAGCCAATGTGGCCTACTTCTGAAATCAAACTTGATTAGAGACCCTGTCTAAGAACAAGAAGGACTGCACCTGAGGATGTCAGAAAAGTGGCAAGGTGACCTTCACCAGTACCCATGTCATGTGAATGACAATCACCTGTAAGTCCTGTCCGAGGAGATTCAACACCCTCTGTCCTTCAACTGGCGATGTTTTGAGAGCTCATTATAGAGCAGTTTCTAGGTGAATTAAAACAATGTATCTACTTTTAAATAAAAAAACCTACTTCAACTAGCATGTATAGAGTGTTTTTGCTGATTTTATTTTATTTTTCTATTTTTTGAGTAGGTTTGTTTAAAGGTACTACTAGAAAGCTAAGTCAACAAAGGCCATTTCTCAACAGATGTTCTGAGTCACAACTCCAAGATCCTAGTGAGTGATATTTTGGGTGTTTTCTGTAGAGGTTGGTTAGAGGGAAGGAAGGGATGAGGAGATTGACTCAAGGAACAGGACACAGCTTTATCTCATGCAACACATCCAGGCTCGTCTCATCCCACCTTGTGCCAGGAAGCCTTTAACACATCCGACCTTCAGATGCATTTCAACCAGATTCCTGACGTCCCCCATGACCCTGGGGCATCTGGAGTTCTTGCTTTCCAAAGGATTTTGAGACAGATTACCTGAAACCAATACAGAGCCCGGCAAAAGGCATTGATCTTGCCAGATCAAACCATTGTACTCATTATTTGTCATTCAGACTTGCCCCAGATCTCAGCCTTCATCAACTCGAAGCTTGATTGGGGAGGTAGAAGAAAAGAAAGCCAACAGAAGTCCAGAAAGATACATGTGAGCATAGGGTGAGATTATTGTGTTCGGGAGAATGAGACCAAGGACCTCAGTTATCATGAAGGATGTGGGTGGGTGTCAGAGCTGAGACCTGAGTAGAAAGGAAGCTGGAGATGTGTGGAGTTGGCTATAGGGTGTGTGTGCTTGTGTTTGTGTGTGTATGTGTGTTTTTCTGTGTGTGTTTGTGTGTGCGCATGTGTGTATGTTTGTGTGTGCATGTATGTTTGTGTCTGTGTGTGTATGTTTGTATGTGTGTATGTATGTGTTTGTGTGTATGTTTGTGTGTGTGTTTGTGTGTATGCATGTGTGTATGTTTATGTGTGCATGTATGTTTGTGTGTGTGTGTGCGTGTCCTGAGAGGCCAAAGAGTCATGAAGCTGGGGTAGAAGGACGGTGGGAAATGTGGATAAGAGTCTAGAAGTTTAAAGGATTTTCAAGATCCATTTTTAGGTCTTTGGAGGCGTAGACAATAGATTCACTAAATGACCAAGAATAATGGTTTCTTAGAAAGGCTGTTTTAGAGTTTTAGTTTTTAAGTATCCACTTGCAGTTTCACACATGTATGTCACAGACCCTGGTCACATCTCCTCCCCTATCCTCTCTTGTCCTCCCTCCCCCCTTCCCCGAACCCTTTCTTCTTTTTGGAGGACAAGGATGGATCACCCAGCTGATCTCGGAAGCCATCCGTACCTCAGGCTGTCTGGAGAGATTAAAAAATCTCTTCTCTTTCAGCAATAAGACCCCATGGTCTAGGGCTTTATTTTCATAGGGAGCAGAAGGAGAGGGGGGGTTTCCCCTAGGCACTGGAGAACGGGTTGCTTACTGTACGATTTTATTTTGATAAAAATTTAAATGTACAGCAGAACAACAAAAGCAGTTTAAGAAACTAACTGAGACTTCCCCAAGATTCACCATTAATTTAATTATTACCTCTTACCGTTTGCTATTGTCCCCCCCCCCCACTATTTTTTCAGGGTAACTTTGAGATTCCATACTTCATAATCTTATATATTTTGGTTCATAGTCCGAAGGAACCCAATCCTTATGTCTCACCTTGAGATGACTGACGTCTGACACAGGAGTCATCAATGATCCAAGTCGTCATGGTTTTCTTTCACAGGGTAGGATCTGACTCACTCATAGGGCACGCTTCCTAGTTGCTGTAACTTTAAACACGACCTCTTTTTAACCAGCTCTTTGACTCTATCTGCCCTCTTGACCTTGACCCCCCGGGAGAGCACGAGCCAGTTTTCCTATAGAATGTCCCTCAGGTTGGCGTTATCGAATGTTTCCTTATGGTTTGACAACCACTGTTAGGAAGACTGGAGACTGAGTTGTGTCCCCTCCGATGAACTATGGGAGGCAAAGCTATATGGGTTTGTTCTCATGTGGGTTACATGTTTAATTAACACTGTTAACCTGAAGAGGGTTTACCAGCTTCCCTCGATGGCAAGGTGTCAAGTTTCCCTTTGTAATTAACAAGCATTTTCTGGGCGAAACTTTTAGGCTAAGAGAACAATGCTTTCTTTATCTCACTTTCCTTCTGTACCATGAGCATCCACAGAAGATTTTTTCTTTCTTTCTTTCTTTCTTTCTTTCTTTCTTTCTTTCTTTCTTTCTTTCTTTCTTTCTTTCTTTTTTAAATTTTTCGAGACAGGGTTTTTCTGTGTAGCCCTGGCTGTCCTGGAACTCACTCTGTAGACCAGGCTGGCCTCGAACTCAGAAATCCGCCTGCCTCTGCCTCCTGAGTACTGGGATTAAAGGCGCGCACCACCACGGCCCAGCTCACAGAAGATTTTCTAATCCATCTTTGCCTTTGCTTTCTTATGCTTCATCTATGTAACTCCTAGAAAGGCTGCCTGGCTTCACCTATTCATCTGCTTATATTGGTGTGGCTCATGGGTTTTATAACAAACCAGTCTCCTGTGTCAACATTTATTGTGTGGTTTCAACTACGTCTTCCACCTAGCCCCTTACCTTAGTAAGAATTCTCTCTTACTTTCTGTAGAAACATACTACCCTGGGAGAATCTTTGCATTCCCTCTTGTAGTGGCTATTCTTGATTGCCAACTTGACTATATCTGGAGTGAATCACAATCCAGAATTAGAAGGCTCACCTGTAATCTAAATCTTGAGTCTGGAAGACACAAGTTTCAGGTGTGGTGGTACGCACGCCTCTGATCTGGGCCACACCTGCTGCTGGAGCTCTACATAAGGACATTGGAAAGAGGAAGATTCAATCTTCTTCACCTGCGAGCCTCGTGGGACTAAATGACTGCTAGATCCTCAGGTTTCATTCACAGCTACTGCTGACCATTGTTGGGGAGTTTGACTACAGACTGTAAGTCATTATCAAATCCCTTACTATATAGAGACTACCTATAAGTTCTGTGACTCTAGAGAACCCTGACTAACACACCTCTATTCCGGCTCTAGAATTTGCCTTGTGTCCAGAAATCGCTAGTCCATACCTTATAAACCTATCTATACGTGCATCTTTATCAGAGTTCAGTCATTCCTAGATATCTTCCATGGGCAGCCAAGGATAACTATGTCATCATATCTAACACTTTCTCTCCATATTTTAACCATTAGCATTCTTAGTGGTGGAGTCTGTCTTTTGCTCTGCTTTCATATCTGCCAAGTCTAATCTTCAACACGGAGAGTGCTCATCCGGAATGTTTACGTATTTAGAAGCAGGAGGAAACAAGCTGGGGTTTTTAGGGGGGTTTGAAGGCATGAGGGGCAACCTTGAAGAAGAATCTGCAGCATCCAGGTGGAGACAGGTCTGAACCTGAGTCATTTCTACTAAGTAACAACTGCTGTTAACTTACTGTTGTTTCTGACTGGTAGAAATGAGGAGCAGGTTACAGTTGTGGGTTCTACATGGGAGTAGGGGTTTCATTTATTATTATTATGTGGGTGTGTGCATATACAGTGTGCAGGTGTGAGAATGTTCCTGTGTGTGCAAGTGTGTGAGCGTGTCCCTGCACATGTAGGTGTGTGAGTGTCCCTATAATGCAGGTGTGTATACAATGTGCAGATGTGTGGATGTTTCTATAGATATTGGTATCTGCGTGTTCCTGTATATGCGCATGTTTTAGGGTTTCATTGCTGTGAAGAGACACCGTGACCATGACAACTCTTATAAAGGCAACCATCTAATGTGGCTGGCTTACAGTTCAGAGGTTCAGTCTACCATCATCTTATCAGGCAGCTTGGTGACGTCCAGGCAGTCATGGTGCTGGAGAAGGAACTCAGAGTTCTGCATCTTGATTCAAAGGCTACCAGGAGAGAATGACTTTCTGAGGCAGCTAGGAGGACGCTCTCTTCTGCAGTGGGTGGAGCCTGAGCATAGGAGGAGCCCTCCAAAGCCCAGCCCCACAGTGACGCACTTCCGCCAAGACCACACCTCCTATCAGTGCCACTCCTTATGGGCCAAGCGTGTTCGAACCACCACAAGGCGGGTGTGTGAAGAGTACGTTCCCACACACACAGGTGCATGCACACACTGGTGGACACCAGGAGTCAGCTTTGGGATAGCTCCTCAGGAGATTTTCATCCTGGATTTTTGAAACAGGGTCCTTTCCTGGGACTTGGGATTCAGTAACTAGGCTGCTAAACTGGCCACAGAGCTCTGGGGCCCTCCAGTTTCTACTTTTGCAGTGCTGGGATTATAAGTACGTGCCACTGTGCCTAGCTTTTTTGGTGTATTCTGGAGATGAAAGCCAGTCTCTCCACAAAGTCTTAACCACAAAGCCATCTCCCCAGCCAGGATTAAGGATTTTATACTCCCATGACTTACATTTTCTCTGTGAAGCAGGACTTCAGCTCTGCTCTCTTTCTTCTGGAGGATGAGGAGCCCACAGCTGACATTTTGCTCTCAGTTTGGAGCTATCGAATTAACTTCTCACTGTTCCAGCATCATGAGTATCAGGTTCTATCGCAGGGACTTTGGACATGACGATAAATCCCAGGGCACAGTGCTCCAAAAAAGTCCTTTCTCAAAAAGTTTTCTCAAGAGTTCAGCTGTTGGGTTAATTGGTAAAGCATTTTACAGACACAGTGGCTGAGTTTCTGCTTAGGAATCATCAGAAATATCCTCACCTGCAGCTGCTATAAATGTTTCTAATCACAGAAGGACTTGAGAGGGTGAAGTTGAGAGGGACTTTGTAGAGTGGGCTACCTTTTTTGTCCTGTGGTCACTTAGAGGTGTCTATGATTACAGAAGCAGGAGGCAGAGTCCCAGGAGACTGTGATTTAGTACATGGTAAGAGAAAAGTCGTTTGAAAGTATGGGGGCTCCAGAATGCTTCCACACCGGGCTATTGGCTACTTGCTTCTTATCTTTGAAGAAAGTACAGGGAGTATTGGATGATCTAATTCTCTACACTTTGGGGCATAATACATCAGCAGCAAAGAAAAGCTTCCCTCTTTGAAGGGAACAGTAATTGCAGAAAATAATGCTTCATCTCAAACTAGCCCCAAAGTTGTTCTCAGAAAGTCACAGAACTCAGAGGAGAGGTGTCAAGGCCCCAGTCGGCCGGAAGACCACTTCTAAGGCGACCAAATCAAATTCAGATCTAAAGCAAAGAGTTTTCCTTTCATCTAGAAACACACAGGGTTAGCTCCTGAGACAAACATTTTGGTGAAGCATATTTGTGGCGATTTTTGTTGTTGTCGTTGTTGTTCATCTGAGAGGTTTTTGCAGGAAGAATCAATAAGTCAGATGTTTTACGCTCCTTGTTCTCACCCTGTAATCTCCTCACATCCCCCACACAGTCACTAGCGTCCAACTACCTGTCTCTTTCTGTGAGACTTTTGTAATACAACCCCCCCCCCCAAATAAAGCAGCAGAAACACCACAGTGCCTTGGAAAACCCACGCAGCCCAGCCGCCATCTTCCGCCTCACCCTGAGCGATGAGTACAGCATTACAAAACTGGATTATATTAACACCATACTCTTTCTTTCAGACAAAATTAAATTTAGACCCAAATCAGCTTCCGGTGGCCGGCTGGCAGGGACTTTGCTTTCAGTTTTTATGTAGTTGCTCCTGACCCCGTTTGGAGCTAATAGAGAAAAAAAGAACATTGGCTTAAGAACATAGGGCCACTTGGTGTTGGCAGATCTGGATCTCTCTGCCTTGCTTGGCCCTGGAGACCTGGCCACACAGCTGGAGCCCCTCTCCACTGAAATCCTGCTATGTTACACAGTGTGGACGGTCTACTTTGGGTCTATCCTCAGGGAGTTGGTTCTCCATTTCTTGATATTTTCTTTGTGTAGAAGGCCCAGTCTGGTTCTATTCTGTTCTGGGGCCAACAGAACTTGTTTCTACATTTTTTGATGTTTTCTTCTCTCAGTTTGCTCTTTAAAATTTTGCTTATTTTTGCTGGGTATGGTAGCATACACCTTTAATCCAAGCACTCTGGAGGCAGAGGCAGGCAGATCTCTCAGAGAGTTTGAGGCCAGCCTGGTCTATAATGTGAGTTCCTGGACAGCTAGAGATACACAGAGAAACCGTCTCAAAAATTATTTATTTTTAAAGATGAATAATAAGTGTGTTTGTGAAGGGTATGTTCCCATGTGTGCAATACCCTTAGAAGCCAGAGGAGGGCGTCTGTGTCAACAGCACTGTTCTCGGACGGACAGCCGCATCATCACCCAGATTCCAGGTTCTGAGAAGCCAGGTTACCAGGGAGGACAATGTTGAGGACTTTTCCCTGACTAGAGTTTAAGATGAGAAGCTGCATCTAGCAGGCGGTGGAAGTCTGCACGCTGAGCCAGGGAGTAGAAGAGGTGAAGACACGTGGGAATGCTGCACTTCATGTCAAAGGTTGTATCACTCAGGCACACTCTCATACATGTGCACACATGCTCCCGCACCTCACACACATGCACACATGTATGTGTACAGTGCACATACAACACACGTGTACACACATGCATGCCCACATACATGCACGTATGTGTAAGTATGCACATGTACACACTCATGCTCACATGCCATGCTGTACACGTCTATATATTTAAGCATATAGGGTGCTGTGTGTTTAAGATACTATGTGTATTGCTGGCACCATATTATAAAATTTTGACACTCTGCCAAGATAACTTAGATTCTGAATTAAGTGCGAGGTCTTCAGCCAACTGTGAACTTGCCGCCTATTAAACATTGCTGGGGTTGAAATGAATGCAGTTTAGAAGGCACTTGTTTTCTGTTTTAATGGCACCCACAAAGTCCAGTGTGTGTGTATGTGTGTGTGTGTGTGTGTGTACGCATGTGCACACATGTACACGAGTTCATATGTGCGCATACATATGCCTTTCTCTCTTTGATTCACACGTTACTTTTCTCAGAGTAAATGTGTGTGCAAGTGTGTATACATATACGTGCACATATATATATGTGTCCTACACCTCCGACACACAGCTGGCTTTGACAAATACTACTGCATTCCTAGGTGATACCCAGAGCTGGTAGGTGTGGCTGACAAAGATGGATGCCAGGGGGCCTGTTGAGCGAGTGCTAGCCAAGGGCTGAGGATTCTTTCCTGAAAACTCTGCTCACTCAGCGTTTTATCCACTTCACACCTGAGAGATGAGATGGAGCAGCTTTCCCTGGGTCACCTTTGACCTCCAAGTGATCCAGCTGGAATGCCCAACTGGAAAGTTTGCAGACCTTCAAAGCGGTGTCGAATGTAAGCGATTAGTGTAAAACACACATTGTAAGAGGGCATAGATGGATGTATGAATGCCCTATAAGCAGTTTATTGATTACTTTTCTATTGTGATAAAACACCTTAGTCAAGGCATCTCACTGAAGGGTTTGGGCTAGGGCAGAAACTGGGAGCTCAGTTTGAACTGCCAACAGGAAACAGAGAACAAGTCTTTCAACTCCAGTGACTTACACCAACAGAGCCACATCTCCCAAACCTCACGGCCATCAATTGCGGGCTAAGTGTTCGAATGCCCAGGTCTATGGGGACGTTACTCATTCAAGCTGCCACAAGCAGCTGGGAACAACAGATGCAAAATGAACCCAGATCCTGTTGGCATCATTTTTTTGCAACCTACTTTTAATAAGGGTTCAACCTCCCCTCTAGCCCAACACCCAGCCGAGGTAGTGGAAGAGAAAAGTTATTAGGCTATGAGGGAACTGGACCTGTTCAGCAATAGTTCTTTGGGGGTGAGCTCGATCTTCTTTGGCAGCAGTTCAGTCTGATAGCAGCTGTAGACCAGTCCTCTAGGCAGGCAGACACCAGGCATGAATCGGCAGCTGCAGTTCAATCCTGAAGAAACTGCAAGGCTCGCCAACCTGCCTGAGGCGAGGCCACAGAAGTAGCAAGCTGCCGCAGGAACTGCAGTTCTTGGGTGAGCTTCTCTCAATGGCGGGCATTACCACATTGAGCTCAACAATGCTATGCAAGGCGAACCAATACATGCATGTCTTTAAAGACTATTGAGATAGAACAAACCAAACCAATGTTCAATGCTCGTCTCCCCTGTCTGTGGGGTCATATTTATACGCCTTCATCAAGTGCCTTTACATCTGTCTGCTATATCCAAACTTCCTTTCACCTGTGTCTGCTTCAAGAAAACATTCTTTCACGTGTCTGCTTTAGCAAGACAGCCTTTCACCTGTGTGCCCCAGCAAAACCATCATTTGACATAATTGACTTTCCGAAGAAACCAGAAGTTTTCACTTCAGGATACACCATCCAGGTTATTTATACATTCATTTAAACAATCTTATAATGTGTGCTTTCTCAGATTATATGTAATATATATATATGATATATTTATTATATATTATATAAATGAATATATGATTATATATATGAATATATGATTATATATTTATATATATGAATATATATAAATATGACCCCACAGACCATGGGAGAGAAACACTGAGTAATGGTTTGGTTTTCTCTACCTCATTATCCTTCACTAAAGACATGTATGTACTGGTTTGCCTTGCATAGTGTTGGTGAGCTTAACCTGTGTTAACGCTGCCATGAGAGAAACTCCCCCAAGAACTGCATGTGAGGTTCCTGTGGTAGCTTGCCTCAGGCAGGTTGCTGAGCCTTGTGTTTTCTTCAGGATATATATATATATATATATATATATATATATATATATATATATATACACACACACACACACACACATATCTCCATTCATATATATATATATATATATATATATATATATATATATGAATGATTGACAGTACAGATAAAGTGTGGTTCCCACCCACTGTATGCTCTGCTCTATGGAGGCCCTTCCCTTCACTATTCTTACTTATGGGTTTGAAGCTCAAACTGTCATGGCGCATGGAGAGGCAGCTTATCCCCAGTGTGTTCACAGGCTGCTGGCTCAGGCTTAGCAGTAACCTCTCTTCCTTTCTGTTGTGGATAGCCCTGGGGTTGCTTGCATTTTGATGCTATTTCTGCTCTCCTGGGAGGGGCTGGGAATGAGGAGTCAGGTACTCAGGTGACCTCTTGTGAACCATCCCCTAATGAATAAAGGAACCAATCACTGGGTGAGTAGGCAGGACTTCCGGGTTGGAAAGGGGAAGAGAGGAAGCAGGAGAGGGAGGGGCTTTTTGGACAAGAATAGCATGAGGATAAGATGTAGCTACTAGCGTCTCCCTGTTCCAATGGCGAATCCACCAGGATTTGCCACCTGAGGATTTAGATTTAATATGGCTTACAAGATTAGGATTTTAGTTGATGTGCCCAGTGATTGAGTTACCATTGTTTCTGAACTAAGTTTGTGTGGCGTGTTCCTTCTCACAGCGGCTCGTCTGGGTTCAAGAGAGAAAGGTACGGCAGCAAAGTGTGGGTCTGCCTGATGTGCACCACAAAGGTTGTGGGGAATTTGAAGCAAGTGGCTGGCGTGGTAGCGACCCGCCAGTGGGAACGTAGTGAGCTGGGTGGAGAGATTTTGGAGCTCTGAGTCAGAGAGTCTCCACGAGATAAGAACTGGCAGGCGAGACCGCTGGGGCTGAGAGTAGCTGGGTATAGCTCTCGAGCTTGCTCTTCTTTTTAGTATTTCCCACCACACCTTTCTTCACTGCTTGTAGCTGTGGACAAGCTCCCTCAGGGTGCTCGAGCACAGGAGACAGCCATGTTTTCCCCAAATGCATCTTGGGTTTCAGAGAACAGGCACTTGTGTGTATCTTATTTAGCAACCCCTGTAAACCCACCAATAGTTAAGGTGGCTTTTCAAATTAAATAACCTCATTCAAAACCATACTTTTTTTTTTCTTTCTGGGAGGTAAAACTTGTTTGAGTCTGGTGTCCAATACACCTCGGAGTGTCTCCCGCCACTGCCTCAGGGAGGGGTTTTCCAGCTCTGAATGAGGTCATAAAGATGCAATTATTCTTCTTTGTAGAGCCCACTCTACCAGGCTCATTTACAAAGTCACTCGGCCATGACTTGACCACTTACATAACTCTATTGCCTAAAGATATTTCTTGCTCCAGCCGTTTGCCCCCAAGAAACACATTCATGTAACAGAGAAATACAAATCCAGGTGTGTTACGCACCAGCAATCTTACAGAGCTGTTTTGTTAGGTGTAAATTATATCTGGTTTTGGGGAGAGAGGGGGAGACTGGATGATCTATATTCTATGAAGGAATTTTATAATGAACATTAGCCTCTAGTAATGCCCAGATTCCCGATTTTACATATTAAAGGTATATATTTATATATGATGCAAGTGCTCGAGGGTGTTAACCGTGTTTACAAAGGAACCTGCCAGAGACCGGTTCTGGGTGGCCTTTAAACTAGTAAGTTTTCCTTCGTAGGTCTGAGAGAGCACAGGGCATCTTCCAATATATTCCAGGGATAAAGATGACATTCTCCGTTCAGACAATGCATTTCATCAGGAAGGCAGTGAGAACAGCGCTGCTGCAGGGATTGGCCAGCGGGCAGGCAGTGAGAACAGCACCACCACAGGGATTGGCCAGCGGGCAGGCAGTGAGAACAGCGCCGCTGCAGGGATTGGTCAGCGGGCAGGCAGTGAGAACAGCGCCGCTGCAGGGATTGGTCAGCAGGCAGGCAGTAAGAACAGCACTGCTGCAGGGATTGGTCAGTGGGCCCAACAATCTTGTCTTCAGCAATCATCAACCTTACTTTAGTTTTCCAGCAAGTCTTCCTCTTAGGCTTTCGGCCGTCACCTTCAAAGCAAATGCAACCTGTGCAGCCCGAGACAAGCTAAAGATCTGCCCCAGGATCAGCTCCGCAAGCAGCAAGAGTGTCCCGTTCTGACTGCTCAGACTTCGAACTCTTCCCCTTCACAGATTCTTTCCTCATACAATACTATCTGGATGGATCCAGTTTCCCCTCCTTCTGCTCCCAGTTCCTCTACGCCTCCCCTCCGATCTGGATCCACCCCATTTCTCTCTCTCACTAGAAAAGAACAGGCTCCTAAGAGATACCAACCACACATAAGAAAATAAAAACAAAAACCATCATGTGGAAGCTGGACAAGGCAAGCCAACAGACAAGCAAAAGAGGCCAAGAGATATCACTCCGAGAACTGTTGGTTTACACGTTCAGGAGTCCCTTAGCAGTACTAACTGAACACTATCTGTCCTACATACGCAGGGGACCTGGAGTAGACCCATGTAGGCTTTGTTCGTGATGCTTCAGTCTCTGAATTCACGTGAGCTTTGCTCAGTTGTTTTAGAGGGTCTTGTTCTCCTGGTGTCCTTTGTCCCCTGCCCCCACTCCTCTCTCCTCTTCCATGGGGTCCTCTGAGATCTGAGGGAGGGATTAATGGAGACATTTCTTTTGGAACTGTGCATTCCAAGGTCTGTCTGTCTGTGTCTCTCTGTCTGTCTGTCTCTCATTGCAGGAGTATTCCTCTCTGATGATAGCTGACTAAGGCACTGATCTGTGGCTATAGCAGGAAATCATTAGAGTCGTTTCATTGTAACTTTTTTTTTTTTTTTAAACCAGTCATATTTGGTTTTACCCTAGGTCCCCGGGCTATCTAGATTCTGATTCTTGGTCACCCAAGCAGTGTCAGGTCTGGGTTTCATCTCATGGAGTGGGCCTTACGTCAAATCAGACACGGTTGGTCACTCCCACAAGCTTTGGGCCACCATTACTCTTGCGTATCTTGCAGGCAGGACGGAGGGTAGATAGAAGAGTGTGTGCAGGGTTGGTCTTTACCTTTCTCCTTTGGGAACCTGCAGAGAACCTTCCCGCATCGTAGAACACGGCGGTGAAGGTTCTACATAGGCGGCAGCTCAACCTCTCCATGTTCGACGAGCCCTGGGGTGGTGTCCTCAGCAATGGGATCAGTGTCCGTTGGTGACTCCAAGTTCCTTGTCCCTCATGCTCAGACAGACAAGGCCAGTGGCAAAGGAACCCTGAATCTTGGCTTCCTTTATGCCACAGTCCGTTGTCCTGCCCCTCCCCAACTCTCACAGTTGGTCACTTTCTTTAGTTAAGCCTGGCAAAGGACTTCCCCAACATAATTGGATCACAGTGAGAGAGATGAAGATTAACTACAAGACTGCTCTGTCCCCTACCTGCTTCATTGTTAGTGTGAGGGGCCCTTCCTCCCCTGCCACCGTCCCTCCTTCCCTCCCTCATCCTCACCCCTCCTTCCCTTCCTCCCAAGCTCTAGCTCTGCCTTTCTGTCCTATCCTCTACCTCCCCCATGACCTTGTTATTGTGTCACGTGGATATGAGGTATTATTTGTGTCAAGTTGACAAGGGGTGGATTGTAGTGGCTATTTCTGATGGTCAACTTCACTCTATCTGGAGTGAATCACAATCCAGAATTCGAAGGCTCACCTGGGATCTGGATCTTGAGTCTGGAAGACACAAGTTTCAGGTGTGGTGGTGCGCACACCTTTAATCTGGGCCACACCTGCTGCTGGAGATCTACATAAGGACATTGGAAGGAGGAAGATTCAATCTTCTTCGCCTACGAGCCTTGTGGGACTAAGCGACTGCTAGATCCTCGACTTTTCATTCACAGCTGCTGCTGACCATGGTTGGGGAGTTGGACTACAGACTGTAAGCCATCAACAAATTCCCTTACTAGATAGAGACTACCTATAAGTTCTGTGACTCTAGAGAGCCCTGACTAATACAAACATGAAGTTACAAAAAGAAGTCAGTCGAGATAAAATTTTGGTAAGTTTTTTCCATTTAAGGAACAAAGCAATTTTTCAGAACGTTAGAAACCTGAATTTTTATTTTCAGCTTTTAGGAATTGTGGTAGGTCAATGCCAGTACGTTGCCACAGTGACTATAAATATTTCTGTAGGAACTTAGAAGACCTCACTTCTGTCCAGACTGGAATACATAGAAATTCCAAGCTGGCAGAAGATTACAAAACACAAGTTTCCTTTGGTGGGTTTTACCCTCGCCTGCCTGCCTGCCTGCCTGCCTTTCTCCCCACCCCCCCACCCCCACCCCCCCACCCCCGCCCCATAGCTCCCACTACAGTCATGGTGCAACACTGCGCTCCACCAATAGGTGGCACTGCTCAACATACGATTTTTTTCAGATGTGAAAACATTTCTATCTGTGGGGTTGGAGGTTTGGAAATCTAATGAATTCAATTCTGTCTCAGTGCAGAAAGACAGAAATATTCAGGATTAAGTGTCCACATCTGAGGAATCCCAGGAAGGTGGGGGCAGGGGCAGGGGCAGGGGCAGGAGGACCTGCAGGGTCAGGGTCAGGGTAGGGGGGGAGAGCTAGGGTAGGGGAAGGGCAAGCAATCACCTGCAAGGTCAGTGTGTTAGGATTTCTAAAGCACAGGGACAGCTGTGATTGTCTGCTTTCAGGGCCTTGGTGACCCCTCCTTAGCCACGCCCATCAGATACTTATGGATCAACGACATTCGAACCCCATTCTGATTATCTTCCTTACTCCTGTCCTGGCTCAAAACTTCCACGTTTTTCCCAGCTCCAACTTTTTATTTTAGTTTTTAAAGCTTGGTCAGATTCCAGCTATGAGATCCGCCATATGTTCCTATGACCCGGGCATTTGGCAAAGCGGGGACAGAGTTAGGCAAACGGAGGGAATCTAAGGTTCCTCTCGAGGGTTTGAGACCTTGTGTCAATATTCTTCCTGTTGGTATCAGAGACTGTGACCCTCGGCTGGAATGGATGTCTCCGAAGGGTTATTTGCATCAACTGCTTATTATTTATTTATTTATTTATTCATTTATTCATATATGTATATATGTGTGCATGTATCTTTTAAGCCACGGGAGGTTTGAACCTGTGTTACTCGCACAGACCAGGTCACGCCCTCTCTGTCTTCGATGCAGTTTGCTCCCAGTCCACACCTGCTTTCGCCTGGTCTATCCACACTACTTCAACACATCTGGGGGTCACCCTGTTGGGGAGTTTTGAAGTAAACACTAGACGCTTTATCATCTCCCCTTATGTTACTGTAATCTAAGGTGTAATTTTTAATGACTGTTAGATAAGAAAAAAATGGTATTATTTTCTAATGTTAACTAGTGTCAGTGTTCAGCATCCCCTGACTCTGCAAACAGCCTTTCTCTTTCTTGTTTTTTTCCTTTCCTTTTCTTTTTTTTTTTAAATCTAGATTCAAAAGATGCCATGTGTCACCTTTGGTTGCTAAGCTTCATCAAACAACAAATCAAGACAGTTTTCTCCTTTCTATACTTCCCCTCCACTTTAAAATATACATATATAAATATATAATAATATAGATACTTAAATATATATATTAATATATATTATATATATATATTAAATTTATTTCACATGTATGGATGTTTTACCTGTCGTTTGCCTCTGCGCCATGTGCAGGTAGTTACC
The DNA here is from genome assembly GCA_028551405.1 of Uromys caudimaculatus. Lineage (NCBI taxonomy): Eukaryota > Metazoa > Chordata > Mammalia > Rodentia > Muridae > Uromys > Uromys caudimaculatus. The sequence goes on along the minus strand of CM052720.1, from coordinate 31,086,078 downwards.
CCTGGGAACCAGAAGAGGGCATCAGATCTCCTCATGACTGGTGTTCTGCATGGTTGTGAGTCACCCTCTGGGTGCTGGGAATCGAACCCTGGTCCTGTTGGAAGAGACACCCATGATCTTAACCACTGAGCCACCTTTCCAGTCCTTGGCCCCACCTTTACTTTTAGACACAATTCATTTGTGAAGGCAATGGACCTGGAACAGAGCCTCTTGCACTAACTGTCCTATCCCCGCCAATCCCAGCAGCCCCTCATGTTTCCTGTAGTCAGGGTACTACATCTGGATGCTTGATCATGTTCAAGATAAAATTTTAAAGATTATTTATTTATGTGCGTGGGTACCCCATGGAGGCCAAAAGAGGCCGAGATCCGAGGGAGTTGCGAGTTACCCTATGTGGGTGAATCAGAAACAATGTCTGGGTCTTCTGCAAGAGCTTTTAACTGCTGGGCTGCCGTCCAGCCGTCAAGATCACATTAAAAAAGAATAGTGTAGATAATGGTTGGTGCTCACTGATACAGTGCACTAATGACAGATATCGCATGCATTTTTCAAATATCATCATCATCATCATCGTCGTCATCATCATCACCACCATCTGTAGTGTTAGGTTGCCCAAAGTGTCCAGATTTTGCCTTGTCCAAGCCTCATTCAACACACAGTTTTTGATTCACACTGTCTGGAGCTGTTACTTAATCAGGAGATGCATAGAGGAATTCACAATTCAAGGATGACCCTGTACAATTCTTGGGTGAAATGTCAGGGTAAAAGGGTTTGCTTCTACGCGTGATGACCTGAGTTCAGTCCCTGGTACCCACACTGAAGAAGGAAAGAACCAACTCCACTGTGGTGGTTTGTATATGCTCCACCCAGGGAGTGGCGCTCTTAGGAGGTATGGCCTTTCTGGAGCAGACAAGACTTTGTTGGAGTAGGTGTGGCCTTGTTGGAGTAGGTGTGGCCTTGTTGGAGTAGGTGTGGCCTTGTTGGAGTAGGTGTGGCCTTGTTGGAGGAAGTGTGTCACTGTGGGCATTAAGACCCTATCCCTAGCAGCTTGGAAGTCAGTCTTCTGTTTGTGTTTGGATCAAGATGTAGAACTCTCAGCTGCTCTTGCACCACACCTGCCTGGATGCCGCCATGCTCCTGCCTTGATGATAATGGACTGAACCTCTGAACCTGTAAGCCAGCCCCAATGAAATGTGGTCCTTATAAGAGTTGTCTTGGTCATGGTGTTTGTTCACAGCAATGAAAACCCTAAGACATCTTCCAAGATGTTCTCTGACCTCCACATGTGTGCTATACTGGGGCAGAGAAAAACACAATAAAGTAGCTAAAATAGATGGATGGATGGATGGATAGATAGATAAAAATTCTTCCTCACCAATTGTTTTTACTACTCTGGGAAAGTCAAGACAAATACTGAATTTTTATTCCATTCTTTATCAGATGTTAGAATGAAGGATTGATGTTCTAGAAACCGTCAAGCAGAACAAACAATGAGGTGTTTTAAAATCGATATCATTATGATATCATTATGATTAAGGAAAAAAAACCCCTACATTCGATGTGTTTAACCTGTCAGCTATTAAGTCTCTGATGCATAAATTCTTCCACACTTGACACCTTATTTTGGTTTCTAGTCTCCCGGACATGACCTAGCACGTGAGAACAACGTTTTCGCTTTGTGTGCCGCAAGGGCTGGTACTGTGACGTCATATGCTGTTGGATGCGGTCCGGAGTCACGTGTCTCTAAGGACACTGGGTTATTTTCATGGAAATGGTGTTGAGACAGCTCAGCCTGGGCTCTGTATCTGATGCTGTCAATACTGTTCAGTTCTGATAAATCACATTGCAGGTTTGAAAGACTGCATTCGGATTCAGTTCTCACAGACCAGTATTTTATTTAACCATGCTTACGACTTTTTAAAAAGATCCAGCGTAGGGAAAAACAGGTTCATTAAACATAGTTTGAGTTGTGAGGGGGAGCTGGACAATTTTTCTGAATGCTTTTGTGCGCAGTTAGAGTCATCCACGTACTAAGGACCATGTTATCTGCAGAAGCAGAAGGAAAGGTGTTGGGCTGGCGGGATCACAGTGTGGAACTTTAAGCGGGTTTCTGGAAAAAATTTTTTTAAAAATTATTTATGTAGTGTGTGTATGTGTGTGTGTGTGCATGTGTGTATGCATGTACATATGTGTGTGCATGTGTGCATGTATGTGTGCGTGTGGGAATGTATACATATGTGCATGTGTCAGTGTGTGTGCGCACACGTGTGTGCATGTGAGTGCGTGTGTGTGCATGTGTGCCCGTGTTGTGCGTGCATGTATGCATGTGTGTGTGCATGTGTGTGTACATGTATGTGTGTGTGTGTGTGTGTGTGTGTGCATGTGCGTATCACACCAGGCACTTGGAGGTCAGAAGTTCCCTTCTTCTTGGATGTGAGTTCTGGGATGGCGCCCATAGTTCACTTTGATGCCATCAGACATGTTTATTTGTGAATGGAGGGATGGATTTATCATTCCGCCGTCAGGAGTGTATTTTATAACGTAACGAATACAAATCAAAATGCAGTGTATGTTTTAAAAAATGTATAGTAATTATGTAAAGTCAACTTCACCCGAATTCCTGCATTTTTAAGGCACAGAGTGTAAATCTCACGAAAGCTGTGTGTGTTTCCATGGACTTACATGTTTTATGCATCCTGACTCTCATTGAGAAGAATAAATTCTGATTCTTCATTCCAGAAAGCTCAAACTTCCTGTCTATTCTCTGTATAGGAATTGAGAACAGAAACCCATCCTTATATGAGAGAGTAGGAAAATAAAGCAGCTGGGGTGCGTTAATTAGGGAAGGGCCGCAGAGTCCTCATTCTCAGACAGATCCTGAAGGAGAGAAGCACTTTTCATCAGGGGTGTGGCCACTGGTAGATCTCCCGTGCACACCCGTGCACACACGGCAAGCACAGACAGACGGACACAGTGGCTTACAGAACAAATAAATTATAAAAAGAGTATGAGGTTGGGAGGGAGATGGAAAGGGATATCCTTGGGTGGAGCTAGGGTTAGAGAGGAAGAGGAGGGTATGATCCATAGACATTGCATACGTGTATGAAAATTTCAATGAAAAAGTAAAAATTAAGAACACTGCGGTGAGCTTTGAAAGGACCTTAGGCAGTTAGTTGAGAAGAATTATTATTTTTTGATGATTTTTGATTCATCAGTAGCTGAGCATTTGTCAAGCTTCTTAAAATTCTGTACTTGCAATTTCTCCTAAAAGTCTGAACAAATGGGCTTATGTATCTAATTTTGTATTTTCATCCCCGTGATCACCATCGATGGGAATGGAACCCAGGGCCTTCCACATACTAAGGGGTTCCTCCAACTCAGTGCCACATCCCCAGCCCTCCATGTTTATTAGTTAAAATGTGTTCCTCGGTTGTCAGAGCCTCGGGTCTCATGACGTCTGGCCTTAACCTTGTGTTGTTCTCTGCCCTTTCTGTGGCTCCCATGATGTTGACCAGCTGCTGTGGCCAGAAGAGTAGAGGTGGGATATCTGCCAGTCCACTTCTGCTTCTGTCTCACTTCCCCTACAGTGTTTCCACCCCTGTCACAGCTCCCCCTCAGGTCTCAGACACACTCTCCACCCTCGTAGTTTCTTTAATCCTGTCCCATGCTGGAGACGCTGGACAGTTCCCTTACACATCCACAGTGGAAGTGTTTGCACCTGGCACCAGCAAGGACAGGTGAGGGGAGGAGCCTGTCGGTGAGGGGAGGAGCCTGTCGGTGAGAGGAGGAGCCTGTTGGTGAGGGGAGGAGCCTTCTGTGAGGGGAGGAGCCTGTAGGCAAGGGGAAGAGCCTGTCAGTAATGGGAGGAGTCTGTTGGCGAGAGGTGAAGCCTGCATTGGACCTAGTACTACCACAGAGTGGGCCTAGGTCCCAGGGTCAGGCCGCATCCTGTCCTCCTCCTATCTGACACTGTTTTCCTTCCTCCATTTGTGCTCATCAGTTCAGGTCTGTGAACCCAGGTCTGCACAGGGCACGTCTGAGCTAAAGATCCTGTGTCCAGTCTGTCCTGTGGTCCATCTGTCCTGCGGTCTGTCTGTCCTGTGCTCACTCTGTCCTGTGGTCCGTTGGATGCTGCCTGACTAGGAAGCATGATCATGGAGAGATGGGATCCTGCAGATCATGAGCCGAGGTGACCTGGGTCATCTTTAGTTGTAAATGCTGCGCAGATTTGCGACTTTCTTTTGTTCACTGGCTGCAGAGTTCACAGAGTTCAGAGTTCACAGAGTTCAGAGTTCACAGAATCCTCAGAGTTCACAAGCATCGTCCACAGGAAGTCTGTCCCTGATCCCAGTCACTCATTTCCACCTTCTGCTTCCTCTTCAGAGTCAGGCTCCAGGTTCAAGACCCGCCCCCCTCTGCTGGAAACATCAGTGAAAGGTCTGCGAGCAGCTCAGATATTTGTTCTCTGTGAGAAGCGCTTGTGATTCTGCGTAACTTAGATTTCTATCTTGCAAGACAACTCCTTGAGGCAAAATGCTAAAGATCTGAATAAAAGGAGCAAAAGAAGAAAATGAGCCAGAGTCTCATAGAACGAGGTTATGTTCGGGAGCCTGAGGCCATGAGGGCCATTAGACACCGTCCAGCCTGATTAATCAATGTTTATTGGTGATCCCGACCTCCCTGTACCTCATGTGGTCAAGCCTGGGCTCATGTACTGAGATCCACCAGCACAGAGAGCATGTGAAGGAAGAGCTTTCCCTATGCTGCTTCCTTAGGTCCAGATCCTGTGGGGAGACACCTGTATTTCTGAACCCCTGGAAATGCCTCTGTCATCCCAGCTTCTACTTAGGACCGTGGCACCGGGACTGGAGACCCAGCATGCTCTTGTCTCTTCAGTTTTGAGGGGGCAGGAGGATATTGTGTCAATCTCCGGATTGTGTCGTCATCTGTACGGCTCTTTGGTTTTCCCCTCGTCTGTACGCTCAATTCCTCAGATGAAATTCTACCTGCAGGAAATAGCTAGAGAAATGTCTGTGTTCTGAGGGAAGTTTAAAAGCTGTGTCATGCGGGGCTGGCGAGGTGCTCAATGTGAAGAACGCTTGTTGCTCCTGCAGAGGGCCTTGGTTTGCTTTGGGAGTCATCTGTAGTTCCAAAGAAGTAAAAAGGGAAATCAAACTTCCTGCTGGTCATTTATCCACTGATGAGTCCACACACATTAAACAATTGCACAATTAGTTATTAGAGTCTAGAGTGAAGGTGCGGATGTCTACCGAGGTGAGGCACAGATGTCGAGAGAGGTCTGAAAATACCTACGGGAAAGTTTGGTTGGGGTTGGACTTGAACCAGGGAAACAGTATTAGCGATTGCTGGGATGATTTCTTCCTAAGTCTTTGCATGGAGATTGTGGTGGTTTGCATATGCTTGGCCCAGGGAAAGGCACTATTAGGAGGCGTGGTCTTGTTGGAGTGGGTGTGGCCTTGTTTGAGTAGATGCGTCACTGTGGGCGTGGGCTTTGAGAGACCTTCCTTCTAACCACGTGGGAGATAGTCTTTTCGTTTGCCTTTGGGACAAGATGTGGAACTCTCAGCTCCTCCTGCACCATGTCTACCTGGATGCTGACATGCTAATGGACTGAATCTCTGCATCTGTAAGCTAGCTCCAATTAAATGTTGTCCTTTATAAGAGTTGCCTTGGTCAGTCAGGCAGTGGTGGCGCACGCCTTTAATCCCAGCACTCGGGAGGCAGAGGCAGGCGGATTTCTGAGTTCGAGGCCAGCCTGATCTACAGAGTGAGTTCCAGGACAGCCAGGGCTACACAGAGAAACCCTGTCACGAAAAAACCAAAAAAAAAAAAAAAAAAAAAAAAAAAAAAAGAGTTGCCTTGGTCATGGTGTCTCTTCACAGCAATAAAACTCTAATTAAGACAGAGATCTACAGCCACACTGAAGGCAAACAAATACCCCAGAACAGTCATCTACAATACATGCAATGGCAGGCTTAAGCTTGTTTGAGTACCAAACAATTAAATGATTCTTGATAATCAATTTTGTAGTGACTTTGGCATTCGTGTATGTGTATGCGCAGCCAACCAGAGCCTCTGGAAAGTGAACGGAATGTTCAGGAAGAATAGAAACACTTCTTGCCCTAAACTATACAGAACAAGGTCCCTTCCCTAGCTGTCTCCCCCTAGCCCCAAACATTGGACTAGATCAAATGCAGGGTGTGGTGGTGTTTGTATAGAAAACCAATTGAAGGTAAGTAAATATTAGAGGAAAAATGTACTATGAGCCACAGGCCCATGTTTGTTCATGGAGAGAAGAGGCTGGTCTTCAGATAACAAACTGTGTGTGAAGCATTCCGCTGACAAGGTGAGCCCTCACTGGGTCGCCTGTTACACAATCCTTCAGTTAGAGCAACTTCACACAGGACTAGAAAGTTCTTCCAAAGGAACAATCAGGAACCTAGAGCCTGAGAAATCGGAAACTTAAAGCCAATGGAGCGTTTCATAAAACGTGGTGTCATGGCTATTCCTGATTGTCAACTTGACTACATCTGGAACAAACTACAATCCAGAATCGGAGGGCATGCCTGTGATCCAGATCTTGAAGCTGGAAGACACGAGTTTCAGACCTGGGTCTTGGCATGGAGATCTTGAGGCATAGTGGCCATGAAAAGCTCAGGCCCAGGCAAGGAGCTACAACCAGACATTCATTCATTCTGTGTCTCAGTTTCCTCTTTGTGTGTGAGGATGGGTATAAGCACTCTATGGTTTCCTGTGCAGATTTGATGAGTTTTTACGCACTCATGCATGCATGCATGCATGTGCACACATGTGCACGCGCGGGCGTGCGCACACACACACACACACACACATCCCACATGAAAACACCTGGGATCACCACTCAATAAAAATTGATTAACATGATAACTATTCTTGGTAATTGATTGTGTATAGTTAATTGACTTACTAAATAAAAGCTGATATAAAATAACTATTATTAACTGTGGATTTGCCAACCTGACTTCCATCCAGGGATTTGATCCCCCAAAACAAGTTACAGGATTTTGTAACCAGATCATGGGAGCAATTTTATGATTATTCAGTTTCCTCAGTTCAAGTAATGGTCCTGATGCAGGTGCATCCTTGCTGTGTCCACACAGCTAGTGGAGCAGGGGGCATTCCCTCTACTGCCTCTCTGAATAGGATTTAGACTTGGATCCTTCATGTAGAGATGAAGATAATGAATTATATTAACTCTGCTTCAAATTCAATTAAAATATAGATTCTTTGGTATCACGGATCATTAATGATTGAACGGTTATTTCTGTCTAAGAATATGAGAACGCAAGCTTATTCTATAATGTAAATCTGTTGGGAGACACATAGCTAACAGAAATATGTATAATAGCAAAGGTTATGGAGCAGGGTGCTCATGTGAATGCTATCCTGTGATAGCTCCAAACTAGAAGCTCCTGAGAACCCCATGAGCAGCTGGATAGGCAATGAAGCGTGCATAAAGGGGAAAATGATGGTTTGTGGATCCGTTCACGTAAAGTCCTCAGTTGAGGTAAGGAAACCGCACTGTTGGGAAGGGTAGTTCCTCCACTGTGGGAGTGTGCAGGGGGACTCACCATGAATGGTACAGCAATTTCTGACATTGGGAGTGTTGGAGGCATTTGATTCTTTTTTTAAAAATCCCCATGTGTATGTGTTTGTGTACGCTCCTGTTGACGAATGTGTGGTCTCTCTGAGTGTGGATGTCAGAGGGCATCTTGGGCTGTCCTTGTCGTTTCTCTTGAGGCAGGATCTCTTTTGCTGGTTGCCGGTTGCTGAGGTCAACTGTGCTGGCCCAGAAACTTATAGGGGTTCTCCTGCCTCTATCACACCAGCAATGGGATTTTAGGTTCACAATCAGACAGATTTACGTGTATTTGGGGATCCAGGCTCACGTTCTCAGATTGGCAAGTGTTTTACCCACTGAGCCATCTCCAAAGCTCGCGCTCTCTTCCTCTGGGATCCGGTTGCACCGATGAGATCAGTTTGTGAAAATCCGTGAATTTTTTTTTCTCTGTGTGTGTGTGTGTGTGTGTGTGTGTGTGTGTGTGTGAAATATGTGCACATTTCTCTTCAGAGACGATATGATACTTCAATAAAACAACAAGAACCAAATAAGGCAGGAGCACAAGAGCGCCACTCTTGTCTGCCACTGTTTCCAGTCCTGGGGATAAAGGGGAGCAGTAGAGACAGGGGCTTGGTTTATAACAGAGGAAGCAAGAAGGAGGAAGCAGTGCGGGGCATTTCCCTATCACCGTGGCAAAAGAAGTATCTCATTACTTCGCATAAAGGAACGGCTTGCTTTGGCTCAGGCTACTAGAGAACCAATCCATGGTCTTTGGTGTCTTTGTTTTAGTGTCCATGGTAAGGCAGTGCATCATGGGAGGAGTCCACGGAAGACCGGAAGACGGACACCACAACCCACAGGGAGAGAACGGAAGAGGAGGGGCTGTGCTGCTTCCGTGCTCTGCAGGGTCACTCCCCAATGGCCCCACTAACTTGCCTCCACCAGATTCCACTTGCTAAATTCTACCAATGGAGTCCCAGGCCCAAGACCAAGCCTTCAACACATAGTTCTGTGGGCAACACTCCAGGCCCAGGTTATTTCAGGTGGCAGTTCCTGTATGAACCATGTAGCTGTCTTGTAGTCTACACATAGTTCTCTATGTTCACATGTTCTTACAATGGCTTCTCTCATTTTGTCTCAAAGATCTTTCGGCTTTTTTTCTTTTCTTTTCTTTTCTTTTTTTTCTTTTTCTTTTTTTGGTATAAGACAGAGACTCCTGTATTCCAGGCTGACTTGCAACTAATTCCCCACATAGCCAAGGAAAGGTCTTCCACTCTGCTCCTCCTGCTTCCTCCTCCCTGGCACTAAGATCACAGGGATGCATCCCTAGGCCTGACTTATAAAGTGCTCAGGATCTAAGCCAGGGCTTCATATGTGCCAGGTGAGCCTGTCATCCTCTGAGCCACATCCCCAGCCGACTTCTTTCAAAGATGCCTTACCTCTCTTACCTTCTCATCTCACCAGTCTCTTGATTTCCAAGTGGTGTAGACTCATCTTTGGTCAGCTCATCAATAGACTTGTGCCAATTACCACAATGTGTTGATGTCTCATAAAGCAATATGAACAGCAAAAGTAGACAAGCCCGCTATGACAGTCGGGGGTGTACGGGACCTATCACAGCCATCTGAGTGACCGCAGTAGGATCTGCTTACCACGGGAAGACCGTTTGCTTTCTAAGACCTGTTAGTTACTCAATTAGAAACCTCAGCAACACGCGAACAACGTCACAGTTTACCAGTTTGTACTATAATTGCATTCCAGAGAGAAAGGATATTTTAATTATTATGCTTAATTGGACAGAAAGAACAATTGCAAAGGGGAAGGTGTGGGTGGGTGTTACAACGTCCAAGTAAATGGAGTAAATGGAGTCCAAGAACCAATCGGAAAGGACTGAGGAGAGGAGGCGGGGAGCTGGATGGGGGTGTACAGGAACCACACACAACTGCCCAGAGAGAAGCAAAGAAAGGCGTTGACTAGAGGAAGCCCGCGGTGCATTTCATTTTAATTCCTTTGAGTGTGTCAAACGTCCCCACAGCAGTGAGAAGTGTGTGGAGCCACCGATCTGGGATTATCAGCAGGTTAACTGTGTTACTTAATATTCTGTGATCCAGTATTGGTCCCTAATGGACTTACAGGCACACCCCATCCCAACATTCCGGAAATCCTGTTTTCTGACATTTTCTCTTTCTGTTGAGTCTTCTGCCCAGTGCAGCTCTGGCCACAGTTCATAGTTGAATGTTGGAGGGAGGAGCACGCCTCCATCGAACCAGCAGTAGACAGCAGCCGCAGCAGTTGACTGACTGGTGGCCAGGAGGTCAGGCCTCTCACTTATGCTGAGTCTGTCCTGTCTTCTAGAATTCTGGATCGGGCCGGTCTATTGCGGTTTGAATGTGTAAAGTCCCCATCGATTCACGTCTGAACACTTGATCCTCAACCGGGTGCTACTGTGTCAGAAGGTTGTGTCACCTTTAGGGGGTGGAGCCTAACTGGAGGAAGTGGTCACTGGGGGCGGGCCTTCAGGGTTTCCAGCCCAGTGCCACTTCCTGTCTGCTCCGAGTTTTCTGACCGCGACAGGATGAGTGCTGCGGTTGTCGTCAGGGACTGTGTCCGATCTCCTCAAATTGCAAGCCGGAATAAACCAGTTCTTGTCAGTTGCTTCTTATCGTGCGTTTGAGCACAGGGATAAGAAATGTAACAAATGCACGAATGCACAGTCTTGGAGAAGCTCCTCCCCTTGAGTCTTTGTGTAATGTGTTCACGCTCTGTCATGTGCAGAACTCTGTAGGAGCAATGAGAAGTGTGTGTGTATGTGTGTGTGCATGTGTGTGCCCACGCGTGCACGTGCGTATGTCTGTGTGTATGCGTGTGTATGTGTGTGTGCATGTGTCTGTGAGTGTGGGTCTGTGTGTGCGCGTGTGTGTCTGTGTGTATGTGTGCATGTGTCTGTGCACATGTGTGTGTGTGCGAGTGTCTATGTGTGCGCATGTGTCTGTGAGTGTGTGTCTGTGTGTGCGCGTGTGTGTCTGTGAGTGTGTGTGTGTGCATGTGTCTGTGCACATGTGTGTGTGCGTGAGTGTCTGTGTGTGCACATGTGTCTGTGAGTGTGGGTCTGTGTGTGGCACGTGTGTGTGCGCGTGTGTGTCTGTGTGTATGTGTGTGCGTTTGTGTCTGTGTGTGTGTGTGTGTGTAATGGGAGGCACACTTGGACAATGGACCTGTTAAAAATAGTCATTTTTGTCTGTTTTCCCCATTCACAAGGTCCAGCAGTAGTCTGTTGTTTTATTCCAAGAGAAAACATTTAGTGTGAAATGGCAGAGTGGATATCTGTGTTTGGAAACCCGCTTCTTGCCTTCCTCTAACTACACAGGACCCGTTCCACAGACAACAGCAAAGGCTAAACGACACCTGGAAGGTCAGCTCAACACCCTGCTGTTCTCAAGTATTGTCAAAAACCACAAAGGAGTAAATACATATTCTAGAATCCAAGGGGAAGGTCTGTGTCTCGCACCACACCGGATTCGTATTTCGTTTAATGAGGAGGATTACAGACATCACCCCACTTGAAAGTCAGTGGATCTGCCAACTCTTTCTTTTTCTGCCAAAAGAAACTGGCATGTGGGCGGTCGACCCTCCCACACAGGGCTCCTCTGTTCCTCGGGTTCCTTGGTCCTCACAGGAGTGTCCACGTGGGAAAGTGGCGATCCCTCCCCACAGCTGCGCCTGGGCGGGGGCCACAGGCAGAAGATGAGAGGCCGAGGTGAAGGAGCACAGAAGCACAGCACATGGAGACTGGGGTCAAGAACCCAAGGTGTTGTAGACACCAGATTCCAGCGCATGCTCTCTCGATGCTGGACGGTTGTGTCTCAGCCACTACTTGAAGATGTGCAAAGTCTATATCCGTTATTCTTTCTTTTCATCTTCCCAACTTGGAAGTTGTCTCTCTGTTCTTAGGACAAGGCTGAGGGAACAGGCGTCTTGGGACGATGACAGCCTTTTTCCTCAGCCGCTGGAGAACACTGCTGAAACCCGTGCATGAGTCGCCCTGCACTTCTGGAACTGATGGGACCAGAAGGGACATAAATTCCGCAGGATGAGCTCACCTGACTGCAGGCCCTCAGGCTAGGAATTTGTGCTGTTTCTCAATGCCAGAGGATGCTTCTTTGAATTTTAATGCCGTTCCTCAGGTAGTCAAGTTATCCAGCCTCCTTGAGATTCTGAGGTTGTCTGTGCAAAGGGTGAGATAGGTTTATCTTCATTGTTCCGTGGACTCAGTGAAAAGTGGGAATAGCGGGATATGTACTCCCTCCGTTTGTATTACCAATGCCTGTGAAAGGGTATGTTTCTAAGAAGGAAAACCATGACTTCTGCAAGATCTAAAATGAACGTGTGTCGAACATCTTATTCAACTATTAATAGTTGAATAATCAAATGAGCATAAAAGGGGAAAGTCAAAGAAGAAATTAATTTAAAAGAACAGGATATTGAAACCAAATGCTCTAAGCAGTGCTCTTCCCCCCTCCCCCTTGTCGGGAGGTGTAAGAGTCTTCTTTTTCCTTGTTCCAAATTCTCTGACATGGCTATGTGTAATTATTGTTAAATCAGAGCCGAGTTCCCCTTTACACTCACCACAGGAAGGGCTCTACCTCTCACTTCTACACATCTCTTGCACCTGAAACCCACATTTATATATAAAGAACTCCGCCCATTCCAGGTACCCTGTGCCCACCCTGCCAACCCCGGTTACCAAACCTTTAATTCCTGACCATAATTCGCCAGCTTGGATTGAAGTCAAAGAGCAGGGAAATACGAGGAGAGGAAGGGAAGAACACTGGACGTGGCGGTGTTAGGAATCCAGCCATTTAGAAAATATCTCCACTAAAACTAAGCCCACGCTTGGCGTCGCTCACTCAAGCAGGAAAGCGCATGGGGTGCTGGAAACCGCTCCGGTCTTTCGTTTTTCAGCAATTTAATCAAGTCGCCTGCTCTCTCAAATTTTTATTTAGTCACCTATAATTTATGGTAACCACGGAACTTAGTATCATCCAGATGTTAAATCTAATACAAACATGCACGCACACACACACACACACACACACACAGACACACACAAACGAAAAAGAAAGCAAAGCTTCATCAAGTAATGCCCAAAGGGACCTATTAAGTGGATTTTATTTGAGGCGTCCTATTCACCATACTGAAGCAGAATTCTTTAGAACAAACTTTCTACTTGATAGAGATTGGCTCAGGCCGGAGCAGGCAGCTTACCTGCCAGCCGTCCGGGTCATGAATTTTAATAATCTTTCCTTGTACTTCTCAGCTTAGCTCTTTGCTCCTGTGCCTCGATGGCACCAATGGAACCAATGGACGTCAGAGTCCTCATGCCTCGATGGCACCGATGAATATCAGGGACCCTGTGCCTTGATGGGACCAATAGGCGTCGGGATCCCTGTCTCAGCGACACACTGTCGTATCAGGGATTTCAGGACGATGGAGCCACGGCTGCGGACGAAGACTTGTTTTTATCTCTCTTAGATGAAACCCAGGACGTTTTCCGTGCAGAGTGTGATGGCTTCATAGTCTAGCCTTGTCTCTTCTCCCACGTCCTCGCGTCCCGTGTGACGCGTTCAAATCCTGCCTTGTCTCGGCTCCCACGACCTCGTGTCCTGTGTGACATGTTCAAGTCTCGCCTCTGCACCTACAGGCGCTGATCACACGCTTGCTGGCTCAGCTTGTGTGGTGTGCAGGGATCTCCACTCCGTGACGTGAAAGAAACATTTTAGGCATGGGGCTGATATTCGGTGTCTGTAATAGTCTGGAAAATAGGAATCAAATCCAGAAAATCACCTTATACCTGTCGGGATGGGGATGACCAGAAAAGCAAGAGGTGAAGAGTGCTGAGGAAGCTGTGGAGAAACCAGAAGGCCGGTGGATCAAGAACGGTGTGAACGTTCAGTAAAAAGTTAAAGATGGATCTCCCTCATGCATCAGGAATATTGCCCGCACAAGGAAATCAGCCATGCCCACGGAGAGACAAATGGCTACAGGAAACTGTGGGTGTGCACAATGGAATAATATTTGGCTGGAACGAGAACCTTCTTCAAATATATGAATAATATGACAGAATAATAATGTTTTCTTTACTGTTATTTTTGCTATTATTTTATTATGTAGTATGTATTATTATATTATCATTATATATTATCCTTAATATATAACATATAACATATATTGTCTAATATATAATATATTATTGTATTATTATATTATAATGTATATGATAATATTATTAGTTATTACTATATTTATGTATGATTATTTATTTTTTATTTATTTATTTATTTTTGTTGTTTTTTCAAGACAAGGTTTCTCTGTGTAGCCCTGGCTGTCCTGGAACTCACTCTGTAGACCAGGCTGGCCTCGAACTCAGAAATCCACCTGCCTCTGCCTCCCAAGTACTGGGATTAAAGGCGTGCACCACCACCGCCCAGCTATGATCATTTATTATTAACTATATTATTATATTATTATTTTGCTATTTCGATAGGAATGAAGCATTCTTATGTTTTCAATTTTTATATTGAACTATTACGAGGAGAACATGAAAGCTAAACACAGTGTTCAGTTTGTAATTTTTTAAGCTAGATAAACTAGGTGATTTTATAGAAAGAATAGGAAACAAATAAAAAGAACGATTTGACTGATGTGCCATGATGGGAAGAGAAGGGAGTTAGCCACCCCCTAGTCTAGATGATGATGATGATGATGATGATGATGATGAAGAAGAAGAAGAAGAAGAAGAAGAAGAAGAAGAAGAAGAAGAAGAAGAAGAAGAAGAAGAAGAAGTAGAAGAAGAAAATGAAGAAGAAGAAGAAGATGAGGGTGGGGGTGGGGGTGGTGATGAATACAAGATAAAATCTTAATCAGTGATTCAGCTGGCTTGTTACTCACCCTGTAGCTGCATTTACCTGTCCTAAGCCTCTCAAATCTTGAGATTTTAGACATGAGAAGCCACATCCAGATGAGAGGTAGTCATAAGGAGAGAGGTGTGCACAATGAAGCCATGCTTGTCAAGGAGTGGCCTGGGCACCATTTATCCTACACGGGATACTTTCATGGTTGGTGTACTGGCTAGTTTTGTGTGTCAACTTGACACAAGCTGGAGTTATCACAGAGAAAGGAGCTTCAGTTGAGAAAATGCCTCCATGAGATCCAGAGGTAAGGCATTTTCTCAATTAGTGATCAAGGGGGGAGGGCCCCTTGTGGGTGGTACCATCCCTGGGCTGGTAGTCTTGGGTTCTATAAGAAAGCAGGCTGAGCAAGCCAAGGGAAGCAAGCCAGCCAGTAAGCAGCATCCCTCCATGGCCTCTGCATCAGCTCCTGCTTCCTGACCTGCTTGAGTTCCAGTCCTGACTTCTTTGGTGATAAACAGCAACATAGAAGTGTAAGCTCAATAAACCCTTTCCTCTCCAACTTGCATTTTGGTCATGATGTTTGTGCAGGAATAGAAACCCTAACTAAGACAAATTGGTACCAGCATAGGGGGGTATTCCTGTGACAACCTGACCATGTTTTCAGGAGGACTGTGGAAGGACTTTGGAACTTTGAGCTAGAAGAGCCATTGGGATGTTAAGAGCTCTGTGGGGTGTTCTGTAGGAGCTTGGAAGATAATGTTGAGAACAGTGCAGAAGATGGAGGCCTGGCTTGTGAAATTTCAGAGGGAAGATCAAATACTCTTATTAGGGCCATTGCTAGTTTGATTTAAAATTCTGTGGTTTTGGTTAGCTGGGGCTGAAGAAATCAGCTGTAATTAACAAGATACCAGAACTACTAAAGCAAAACCATTGCATTACTTGGACTATTGATGCTGGTTGGCTGGAGCTTGGAAATTGGTGGTGATTAAGAAGAGACCAGCATCAATGAGGTAAAATCTTCTGCAAAGTGTTTTCTGAGAGCACAGAGGCTGCGTTCCAGAGATACCTTGCCAGAGTTGTACCTTGTGCTGTGGCTGGACTTGGTAATGTGTAAGAGTCACCCAGGTGGTACTGGTTTTGAAGGCATGAAGGAGTCGTGAAGAGCAGCTGAGGCCTGGGAACTGTGAGAGGCCATGGAAGGCCATTGGTGAAGGTGCAGCCTCAGTTGCAATTGATGGCCCAGGACTGAAGGGGTCATGCAAAGGAGGTGAGGCTTGGCACCATGAAGAGAGCCTATGAGAGGCTGTTGGTAAAGCCTAGTTGCAGCGGAAGACAGCAGTGTTTTGGAGATGCCAGTGCCATGAGATGACCACCAAGAACAGCAGCAGCAGTGGAGTACAGGCATCTGGAGCCTAGAAGACAAGGTGTGTGCTACAAAGGGCAGAGCTGGAGAAGTGACTCAAGCCTTTGGAGGAATCCAGAAGATTGTGAGAGGATCCCAGACATTGGACGGTTGGAGTTTGATTTTGCTTTTGATTGTGACTGTGCCCTGATATATTTTCCCTCCTGAAGGAAGAAAGTATTTTAGTGGAGCCCACAGTTAAGAGACTTTGAATTTTAAGAGATTGGATGTTTAAAAGGGACTGAAATGTTAATATGTAAGAATTTGCAGACTGTGGGACTTTTAAAGTTATTTAGATCTTGGGGATGGTTAAGAAAGTAAAGGTCGAGGCTTAATGTTGATGTGTTTGTGTGTCAAGTTAACAGGGGATCAATTGTACTGGCTAGTTTTGTGTGTCAACTTGATACAAGCTGGAGTTATCACAGAGAAAGGAGCTTCAGTTTGAGAAAATGTCTCCATGAGATCCAGGTGTAAGGCATTTTCTCAATTAGTGATCAAGGGCGGAGGGCCCCTTGTAGGTGGTACCATCTGTGGGCTGATAGTCTTGGGTTCTATAAGAAAGCATGCTAGCTGGGCAGTGGTGGCTCACACCTTTAATCCCAGCACCTGGGAGGCAGAGGCAGATTGATTTCTGAGTTCAAGGCCAGCCTGGTTTACAGAGTGAGTTCCAGGATATCCAGGGCTACACAGAGAAACCCTGTCTCGAAAAAACCAAAAAAAAAAAAAAAAAAGCATGCTGAGCAAGCCAGGGGAAGCAAGCCAGTAAGTTGCATTCCTCCATGGCCTCTGCATCAGCTCCTGCTTCCTGACCTGCTTGAGTTCCAGTCCTGACTTCTTTGGTGATGAACAGCAGCATGGGAGTGTAAGCTCAATAAACCCTTTCCTCCCCAACTTGCCTTTTGGTCATGATGTTTGTGCAGGAATAGAAACCCTAATTAAGACATTTGGTAACTTGATACATGATCTTGCTTGGCACTGGTTCCTCAGCTTTCTCAGTGCTGGAGTTCCCAGCATGCACCACCATGCCTGATCTTTCTCCTGGTGTTTCCTCATGGATGCAAAATAAACTTGTGGGCCTCTTCCACAAGGCAGGAGTCGTGCATTCCTACCCAGCAGCCCTGAGAACGTGAGGAGGAGCGCTGGCCACCCAGGGGGATGGTGGGTAAAATTTCCAGTCACCTTCCACAGTCACATCGAGAGGAACACCTCTGGGCTTTGTCATCTGCGACCGCATGGTAGATTTGTGGGAACAAGATGAGCCTGAATCAGTGAGAAACCAGACGAAAAGGTATTAGATCACCTGGTGTGCTGGGCCCGAGGCAAAGTGTGTGATAAGACAGGTATGTGTGTGTGTATATGTTTGTATGTAAATGTGTATATGTGTGTGTGTATGTATATGTTTGTGTGTAGGTGTAGGTGTGTATGTGTATATGTATATTTGTGTATGTGTGTGTGTGTGAGTGTGCATGTGTGTATATGTGTATGTGTGTAGTATATATGTATGTAGGTGTGTATATGTGTGTCTGTGTGTTATGTGTGTATTTGTGTATATGTGTGCATGTATGTGTGTGTGTATGTGTCGGTGTGTATATGTGTGTGTATGTTTGTGTGTAGGTGTGCATATGTGTATGTGTGTGTATGTGTATGTTTGTGTGTAGGTATAGGTGTGTATGTGTGCATATGTGTGTATGTGTGTGTATGTGTGTGTAATTGTGTGTAAATGTGTGTGTGCATGTGTGTGAGAGTGTGTGCATGTGTGTATACGTTTATGTCTGTAGGTGTGTATATATGTATCTAGATGTGTATATGTGTGTCTGTGTACATGTATGCATATGTGTTTATATGTGTTTATGTATGTGTGTGCATGTATGTGTCTTGTATATGTCTATGCACATGTGTATGTGTGGTTGTGCACCTATGTATACAGCTGGGGTTGACTTTGAGCATCTTCCTCTATTGCTCTCCAAGTCATCTTTTGAGTGTGTGTTTCTCAGCCACTCTGCTGTTCGGTTGACGAGACTGACTGACGAGCATGCTCTGGGAATCGTCCTTGTTGCTCCCCAAACCCCACTATAGGGTTGTGGATGAGCGGCCATGCTGGGATCTGATCTCAGGATCCCGTGCTTGTGCAGCAAGCATCTTATTAACTGAGCCATCTTCCATGTCAGTGGGACACACATGTGTTCCAAAATGTCTACATCGAACAGGTGCAGTTTTCTCTCCCCTTCCTATTATTCATTAAAAATACAGCATGACAGTTGCATAGTTATTGTCTGGGGTGTTACAAGTTATATAGAGGTGATCTAAAACACTTGGGATGCTATGTGTTAGGATACAAGCAAAGACTACGCTATAATCTGTCTGTCCGTCTGGCTGGCTGGCTGGCTGGCTGGCTTCAGAATCTGCTGATGTTGGTCCTGTAGTTAACCTTCCCTCTGCCCTGTATATCAGGGCATGAATGTATTCCTCTATGCATTGGACAGGTGTGTATGTGTGTGTGTGTGTGTGTGTGTGTGTGTGTGTGTGTGTGTGTGACAGACAGGTGGAGGGAGAGACTTGTTTATGTGTGTGAGACAGACAGACACACAGAGAGGTGGAGCGAACAGAGCCCGTGCAGCTCAGGCTCACTCAGTTCAACACCTCCACCACCCCCTGAGATTTTCGGGTCCAGCTGGCTGACATCTGCTTCTGTTTAACCCATTCCCATTACCATGGGGATAACGGTGGGAATTCTGCCTCTAAAATGAAGCCTAGGAGTATGCCTTAGCATAACTCCAATAATTAGCCATTAATTAATATTCCAAAGAACAAGTGACTTTTAACACGTGGCCACAGACCTTATGCCTCTGCCAATTATTTTATTGGTCCCAAAAATGACATGGTCTGGCCAAGGAACAAAGAAGATGATTACCCCCCCCCCCCAAGCTTTGAGAACATGGAGGGGAAAATGGTCAAATCTATTTTTTGCCACTAAAAATCAGAGAGTTAGGATCCTTTTGCAAACCCATGAGTGTCTACTGTAGAAACTCAGGAATCATGAAGAGCAATTCTCTTTTATTTTATTTTAGGAGTGTGGGTGTTCTGCCTGTATACATGTCTGTGCACCATGTGTGTGCCTGGTACTCACAGAGGCCACACAAGGGCTTCAGCTGCCTGATGGGTGCTGGGAACTGAACTCAGCAGCGGCTCTCTTAGCCGCCGAGCCATCTCTCTGGCCTTTTCTGTTCATACTTAATACATCCTAGGGCTGGCAGTTATATTGGCTTTTGAAATCCAGTATCTATCACTTGGGATCACAGAAAAAAATACTCTTTGGGGGGGGGCGGAGGGGAGGGGAATCAGGCATTTTTTTCTAAATCTGTGTTTGGCCTCAGTTTGCAGCCCCATGTCAGTGAGATCTGAAAAACCTCCTAAGAGTTGCTACTTTACTTTGAACCTGTTTTTAAAATGTCTTGTGTCTTTCTGATGTCCATAGTAGGCCTCTGTAGCCCCTATATTAACATATGTGGAAAGGTGGACACAGGTCGTAATAAAACGTGCCTCAAGGCACCCAACGACCTCATTAACATGAGGGCATCCATGGCAACATTGGTGAAGGGCGGGGCTCTAGAACATCCATTCAAAGATGTCTCCCGTAGCTTCTGGGAACCGTGGCACCAGGCTGGGAAGCTGAAAGGGCTGGGGAGGACAACCAGCTCTGAATCGGGCTCTAACCGGAATAATTTACCCACAGAGTTTTCAAAAGCAGACCTCTGTGGTGAAAATACTTAATACCCAACATTTCCAAATAAGGTGTCCTCCATCCTTCTAAATTACCAAGTATGAAAGCCGTAATGTTCTGTGCTCCCGAGGGGCAGAGAGTAATTCAGACATGAAGTCATTTTAATAGAAATCATTCCTCTTTTCTTGGCAAGAGAAGAATTTCAGTAGAATTTTTTTTTTTTTTTCAAAATTACCAAATACCCTTTCCCGGAGGATCCGTGCTGGCTCTTAGCGTGTTTCTCATTTAATTTAACACAAATATTTTGATCCTCTGGGGGCAATCTACTCAGTTACAGTGTCTGCATCACTGTCTCCCAAAGATAAATGAGGTGCTTTCCTCCAAAATGGACACAGAAGAGGTAAGGAAAATGACCATAATCCTGAGAAGAAATGTCTAAAACGAAACCCCTTGCCTGAGCCCTGCAAGATGGGAAACTGCTCCGTCTCTAAGCCATTGTCTTCAGGGCCTGTCTGCAAATGGGAGTATTTTCTCCAGGCAACCTTGCCAGGTGATGGCTCTCTGCTCTTCCCCATGTCAGAAGATTGTATTATCGTCCTGGGTTGCTGGGTGAAGAGGGATCCGGAAGCTGTGTCTGGACTTCATGACGAAGGGTTCTTGGGTTGGACAAGCATGTCTACTCCAGAGTCGTCAGAGAGAATGCTCTCCACTTGATTCCTTGAATCGGACCTGGCTCCGTCAGAACGAGCACACTCTGTTTTACAAATTATTTTTAATTGCACGTTGCGTTTAGGGGTGTTTTATCTGTCTATGTTTGTGTATCACACGAATGCCTGGTGTGCTTGGAGGCCAGAAGAAGGCTTCAGAGTCCCTTTGTGTAGACTCACAGATGGTTGTGAGCTGTACCGTGAGTGTGGAAATCGAACCTGGGCCCTCTGAAAGTGAGCAGCTGGTGCTTTTAATCAGTGAGCCATCTCTCCAGCCTGGCTAGCGTATTTCTAAATAATATTCTGCTTATTATCAGCGTCTATCCAGAAATGTCCTCAGCCCCCAAGATCTGAAACAGAGTATTTAGATCTGTCTGTACCAATCATCATTAAAAATGCTAATTCACCCCTCTGAAAATTCCTTTGGAGTTTCCCATGTTTCTACATAACAAATCAGCTGTGTGATGAGGTGGGAATGGGCTATATTATATTGGCTGGTGAGCTTGCAGAAAACTCTGGATTTAAGGGAGCTAATTCAGGGGTGGCAATGTCAGGGACCATAAAGTTCTAGGAACTTTCTGGAAGCAGGTAGGTATTTGTGTTCATCAAGGTGGAAATGTCTCTGTTCTTTAGCTCTTTATGGTTACATCGTCAATGTTGACATGCGGACGTGTGTGTGTGTGTGTGTGTGTGTGTGTAGGTGTGCATATGTGTATGTGAGTGTGTGTATGTGTACATGTGTGTGTAGGTGTGCATATGTGTGTGTGAGCTTGTGTATGTATGTGTGTATATGTGTATGTGTGCGTGTGCATGTGCGAGTGTGTATGTGTGTGTGTAAGTGTATGTGCATGTGAGTGTATGTACATGTGTGTCTGTATGTGTGTAGGTGTACGTATGTGTGTGCATGTGTGTCTGTATGTGTGTAAGTGTGTCTGTGTCTGTATGTGTGTCTGTGTGTGCATGTGTGTAGGTGTGCATGTGTGTGTGTGTGCAGTGAGTGCATGTGAGTGTATCTGGGCATATGTGTGTGTGTAAAAGGCTTTTATTTTTAAGTGAAGGAGGTGCTAAACCAGCTTTTCATTAGACTCATCTTCAGACACATTTATCTTCAAAGTCTCTCCCATAGTCCCTCAACATGCTAACCTTAAGCAATGGGTCTTGGGTATCTGTATTTGAATTAAAATTCTAGACTTTAAACAGGAAGCCACATGCCATGAGTATCTTTTGATCCTTTTACCCTGGGATGATCACAGTGTCTGGCCTACAGGAATCAATAAATATTTTGGTCCCAGCAGTCTAGACGGTTAGCAATGCCAGGGGATGGCTTTACCTGGGCTCTTCAACTCTGCTCCAGTCACACAACATGGACTCATGTCTGCTCTAAAGGTGCAAGGTCGGAAGAGTCCTAACGCACCAGCAGTCTGCTGTCACATGGCCTTTGGAATGCTGGGATTTCCGTTACCCGAAGAATGGGCATCTCTGGGAAAGATAATTGCCAGATGTTTTTACACAAAGCTACTGGCTCTTTTGAGAACAGGAAAAGCTGCTTTCTAAAACTAACAGTGGGTATTTAAAAAATAAAATTGTTTTGAAGTCGTGGTTTTTATGACCAGCTGATTGCTTAGAATTTTTGAAAGTTGTATGAAAAACTAGGATAGAGCTACTTCAAATTCAACTTCAGGGAGGCTCTTCCTAAGAAAGCATTGGCTCTCTTAGCTTCTTAGATTTAGCTATATAAAAATAATACAATAAAAACTTTAATTAGCTCCTCAGCCTCTTCCCATTCTTACCATTCTCTTTAACTTCCACAGGCCCTGAAGGAGTCACCCCAAAGTCAAGGGCATCAGTAAACCTTGTCCTAACGAGGCTAGGATGGGTATTGTATTTGCCGTGGCCAATTTTAGGCTACTTGAAGGTTTACCTAACACAGCCCAATATTACAAATGTGCACCATTCAGATGTCTCCTGAGATGTGGGGTTCAGCTAGACTATAAGTCTATATCTGTTTCTACTGAAGAACTAATTAGTGTGGTGGTTTGAATATGCTTGGCCCAGGGAGTGGCACTATTTGGAGGTGTGGCCCTGTTGGAGTAGGTATGTCACTGTGTGTATGAGCTTTTATACCCTCATCCTAGCTGCCTGGAAGCCAGTCAAGTCTCCTAGCCACCTTTAGATGAAGATGTGGAACTCTCAGCTCCTCCTGCACCATGTCTGCCTGGATGCTGCCATGCTCCTGCCTTGACGATAATGGACTGAACCTCTGAACCTGTAAGCCAGCCCCAATGAAATGTTGTTCTTTTTAAGAGTTGCATTGGTCATGGTGTCTGCTCACAGTAATAAAACCCTAAGACAATCAGGTAACACTGTTAGGTAACGCAATGTGCATTTTGACCATCTGCTATGGATTAAGCTCTGTGCTGAGCACTTCCTACATAACCTTCATTACAATGTCATTTTGTAGGAGAGCAACATGAGGCTTGCTCTAAAGTCACATTGCTATCACAGGAGAGTTGTTAAGATTCAACTTCCTTAATTCCAAGCCCATCTTCTCTGTGTTTTTACACCCGGCTCTTCCCATAACACCCTTAGTTTAGTGATTTACAGCTGGTCAAAGATGGTCTCATTTATCCTTGTATGCACAAAGGATTGCTCACGAGGGGTGCATTTTTTCACATTGCCTTATGGGTAGAGGATGGAGGGAAAAAGCAGTTATTAAGTAGCAAATGTAGGTTCGGCACGCTGGAAAACACCAAGTTGGGCTGGAGTCTGTGAGCTCAGAACCTAGTTTCCAATGCTGGTACTGTTGGACTCATGGTATCTGGCCTCCAGTGAGCCTTCTGTGCAATTGTACCTGGCAGAGAAAAACAAATGGCCTCACACATCTTAGAAAGAGTGAATCAGACACACAAAATCAGCCAAGTCCTCCAGACTTCCAATCTATCAGGATCTTACATAAATAAAGCACTCAAGCATGATTGTCAAGGAAGGCCTTAGAAGTCAGGATCCAGTTCATATGAGTACATGAGCGGTGCCTAATTATAAAATTTAGAGTCAAAAGAGTAAAAAGGGAAGACCGCCCACTGTGAGCAGTGCCATGCCCCTCGTCAGGGGATCTTGGATTGCATAAAGTAGAGAAAGAATGTGCACCAGCCTGCATGCACCACTCCCTGTAGCTGACTGTGTGGACAACTTCCTTAGGCTCCTGAAGCTGTGACTTCCCCACTGTGATATAGTACACCCTGGGCTGTGAGCTAAAACCAACTCTTTTCTCCCTAAGATGCTTCTGTGAGGGGGTTTTATCACCAGAAATGAAACTAAGGCAAGCCTAAAATCTGTACTAAAGCCTTAGCCTAAAAGTTGGGTCCCATTTGAATTCTTCTCTGCTCTACAGTAGACAAAATGTTATTTATGCTCAACACGAGTGAATGCTCTGAAAGACTGTACTATAGACGAGAGGAAAGCAGAATGATACTTAGTTTGAGAGAAAATATTGATTTATATCTGCTGACCTTCTACTAAGACGTGTTGTCCTGGGACAGTCAATATGATTTATTTTTCGCCTTTTGTCCTGGCAGTGGCCAAAGGAATCCAGTGGGACATACCGTTTCAGGATACCCTTCCTGGGAGAAGGTGTGCACAGTAGGGCTTGGTAAAGATTAGTAGGGAAGGATCAAGTCCAGTGTGGAGCATCACTGTCTTTGACAGTGTTATGGAAATTGAATGAGGAGGAGAAAGAGAAAGCGGGGAGATGCTTTGTGAGAGGTGTTAATGAAGACTGGAGAAAATACTTGTTACTCTCAAGTTTACTATTTACGTTTGCTTTTTGCTTTCTGTCCCCACATTATATCTATATCTATATCTATATCTATATCTATATCTATATCTATATCTATATCTATATCTATATCTATATCTATATCTATATCTATATCTATATCTATATCTATATCTATATCTATATCTATATCTATATC
>CM052720.1:31044750-31061242 GCA_028551405.1 Uromys caudimaculatus | reverse complement strand
GCTGGAGAGATGGCTCAGCGGGTAAGAGCACTGACTGCTCTTCCGAAGGTCCTGAGTTCAAATCCCAGCAACCACATGGTGGCTCACAACCATCCATAATGAGATCTGATGCCCTCTGCTGGGGTGTCTGAAGACAGCTACAGTGTACTTACATATAATAAATAAATAAATCTTTAAAAAAAAAAAAAAAAAAAAAAGAAAAATCAGAATTTAGACAACTGTGTGATCACCAGCAAGCCCGGCTCTCCCTATCACTCCCTGGAGTCCTATTTGTGCCCTCCAAATGTCACGTGTCCTCCATGTGTCACGCCTCAACACGGGTCTTGGCTCAGCAAGTGTCTTACCTTAGCATGCACATCCAATCATCTTGAGTCCACAGAAGCGACAAGACACTGCAACACACCACCATAATTCTTTTGGTGCGTTTCTTTCTATAGGGTCTCAACAAATACAGCTCAACTGCGGAATACAAGGCAGATGAGTACATACATGTTGTTAACAGAGAATCCTTCCTCACATGTCCTTTCACATGCTTGCCTTAGCAAAGCATCCCCTGTCCTATGTCTGCCTCAACAAAACGTTCCTTCATGAGGCTGCCCGAGTCTTTCACACCTATGCCCACTTTCACGTGTTTGCCCCAACAAAACACCATCCAACCGACTTGCTAAAAGACCCCTTTGTTTCCACTTCAAGCCCCTTTGTGCTGCTGTTAAAAAAAAAAAAAAAAAAAAAAAAAAAAGAACATGCTCTAAGTGGCTTATAAGCAGCAGAAAGCCACCTAGAAGAAGTCTGAGATCAACGTGTTAGTGGAGTCTGTGTGGGAAAGTTGTACTTCCGGCTCCATAGACAGTGATGTGCATAGTCCCGAGTGTTGTATCGTATGTGTAACTATGACCAGTCAAGAAAGACCCATCATGACATATAGGAAGAGCCCATCCGTAAACTGCTCTGCTCTTGCTGAGCTCTTTCTACGTTGTCTGAGCCTGTCTGAGGAAGCGCCAGTTTTGGCTGTTGTGTTTGTTTCACAAACTCTTCAGTTGGTTTCTCTTTATGTTTCTTTTTGAGACTTTTTGCTTTATAACAAGCACTGTTCTGGCGGCTGTTGTAAAGTCACTGGTGGGTGGTTCGTACATTTGTGTCCTCTGGTGCTCTTTTTTCTCACCTGAGCTTGGGTTTTCATAGCTCCTGCTCTGGTGAGAGCTCCCAGGTTATATGCTGGGGTTCTTGAGCATGAAGGTATTCAAAGGTATTTCACATTCTGCTTTTACAGGTCGCCTTGAACACCGCTTTTCCCAGGGAAGGTAAATTCTGTGAACTACCACCAGGGGACAGGGGACATCTAGCCTCCTTCCTCTAGAGATAGCGCCATGTCATTCTTTGAACCTCGGTATGTCCAGTGTCTGCTTTGGCTTGCTTGGTGTGCAGTTCTCAGGGCCCTGGCTGTGCTTGGTGAAGCTGCACTTGGTAATGTGGCTGTACTTGGTGATGAAGCTGTACTTGGGGGTAGCTTTACTTGGCGATGTGACTGTACTTGGTGAGGTGGCTGTACTTATTGGTCATATGGCTGCATTTGAGGCTATGGCTGCTCTTAGGTCTGTGTATTTGTGATGTGACTGTGCTTGCTGTGGTTGTACTTGGTATGGCTGTACTTGGTATGGCTGTACTTGGTATGGCTGTACTTGGTATGGCTATACTTGATATGGCTGTACTTGGTGATGTGACTGTACTTGGTATGGCTGTACTTGGTGATGTGACTGTACTTGGTATGGCTTTACTTGGTGATGTGACTGTACTTGGTATGACTGTACTTGGTATGGCTGTACTTGGTGAGGTGACTGTACTTGGTATGGCTGTACTTGGTATGGCTGTACTTGGTGATGTGACTTATACTTGATGAATTGACTATACTTATTGATGCTGTACTTGGTGATGTGACTGTACTTGGTATGGCTGTACTTGGTGAGGTGACTGTACTTGGTATGGCTGTACTTGGTATGGCTGTACTTGGTGAGGTGACTGTACTTGGTATGACTGTACTTGGTATGACTGTACTTGGTGATGTGACTGTACTTGGTATGGCTATACTTGGTATGGCTGTACTTGGTGAGGTGACTGTACTTGGTATGGCTGTACTTGGTATGGCTATAATTAGTGATATGGCTATACTTGGTGATGTAACTTATACTTTATGAGTTGACTATATTTAGTCATGCTTGACTTGGTGAGGTGACTGTACTTGGTGGGCCTGTAGTTGGTTATGTAGCTATACTTGATGCTGTGGCTGTACTTAGTGTTTTGGCTATACTTAGTGTACCTGTACTTGATGAGTGGCTGTACTTGGAGTGGTTATCATGGTGATGTGGTCGTACATGGTGTGATTGCACTTGGTGTATGACTGTATTTGGTCTAGTTGTACTTGTTGTGGCTGTACTTGAGATGGTTGTACTTAGTGGTATGACTGTGCTTGGCTATGTGGTTGTACTTGGTGTGGCTATACCCAGTGCTCTGGCTGTACTTGGTGAGGCTGTACTTGGTGATACAGCTGTACTTGGTGAGGCTGTACTTGGTGATGCAGCTGTACTTGGTGAGGCTATACTTGGTGAGGCTGTACTTGGTGAGGTTGTACTTGGTGAGGCTGTACTTGGTGAGGCTGTATTTGGCATTGCTGACTTGGTCTGGTTGTACTTGGTGTGTCTGCACTTGGCCTAACACACACAGGATATTTATGCCACCTTAATTCTGAGCCACAATTTCAAGGATCATTTTATTTTTCTTCAATTTGCTCTAAGTTGGTACATCAAAATATCTAAGGAAAATTACATACATGCAGTGGTCTTTGCTTTAAGGTTGGGGGTATTTGAGTCCCTAAAGAAACACATGCTTTGTCATGAGTTACTAACAATTCCTACCAGGTACAGTCATATCGGACTTTTTGTTAAAAGTTTAAGTTAGTGGGAAAGCTGTTTTAACCTTAAGAACCAATTATTTCTTTTCTTAGCTTCAATTTAAAGAGTCTGTTTGGAAAAGAACATGAAGACGGCTGGAGAGATGGCTCAGTGGTCAAGAGCACTGGCTCCCCTTCCAGTGGTCCTGGGTTCCATTCTAAGCATCCACAAGGCAGCTCACATCATCTGTAAGAGAAGTTCCAGGGGACTTGATGCCTTCTCCTGACCTCTGTGGGCCCCAGACAGGCACATGGTACACAGACATGCATGCAGACAAAACACACATATATGTAAAATAAAATTTAAAAAAACTTTGATAAAAATTTTAAAACATTTTATAAATATCATAAAAACTTAGGAGTGAGGCCCTCATTCAGGTTGTCTGCTCGTGACAGGGCAGACTTACTCTGGAAAGGCAAACAGTCGCATTGATTGTTAAGTAAAGGCTTCATCCAGAGGGCAGAAAACAGCACGCTGTAAGCCTTATTTTCCCCTCAACTAGAGTCAGGATGCTGAGTTATGAGCCTTAACCACCATGTCACTGCCAAGGTTGAATGCACTTCTTAATTACAGGCCAAGCTCTGCAGGAAAATCTACTTGTACTAGAGATGCAGACAAGCCACAGCCTCTCTCAGGGATGGAGCGATTCCCACGATAACTCAAGTTAGCAAATAGATTTAATGATGTTTACCTTTAATTCATAACTAAGAGACTGTTCAAGGAATGATAAACATCAGGACTGGGCAAATTTTTTCATGTAAAGAATCAGATAATATTTCAATTTCTGAAGGCTTCATTATTTATTGTAACAACTCAAGTGCACCAATGTAGCATAAGGAAAGCCACAGGCAAAATACAGACAGAATGAACTGGCACTGTTGCGCCACAGTGAGACTTTAATCATTGCCTGGCATGGCTGTCCTCACTTTTAAGCCCAGAAGTCGGGAGGCAGAGGCAGGCAGATCTTTTTCAAATTTAAGGACTCCCTGGTCTATGTAGTGAGTTTTAGACTGTGCAGATTACATAGTGAGACTTAATCTTAAAGCCAAAAGAAAAGCAAGCAAACAACCAACCAGAAAACAATTATCCATGAAACTGTGCTGAGTAATAATCATTGGGCCACTCCTGTCATGAATATAAAAGTCGGATCCTTTACTGAAATACTAACATATTTTCCTGCCTATAGCTTGTTTTCTGAAGATAAGTAATGCCCAAATGAGCCGTTGCTAAGCAAATAACCAAGAACCCTTTATCAATTTAAAAGGAGGACTCTGTTGCTGTCAAATGTATTCAACAAGGGTGTCTAAGTTGGTGGCAAGGGAGACCCGACTGCTGACTGCCACTTCTAAAGCTTGCTGAGCATAAAAGAGAAAGCCAGAGAAAGATGTTCAAGTCTGTCACCCACCAATCAAAGTCTTTGCCTAGATAGATGGTTGAACTGCTTAGTCTGCCATATTTCCTGGGCAATGCAATGTTTTTGAAACTTGAGATTTCCTCAAGATAACTGCTTCTTAAAGTCATGGCCCATTATGTCAGGCATTCAAATATGTGTCTGTGGAGACTTCCCTGATTAGGAATGAATGAATGACTTTAAGTGTTGTAGATGCTAGGATGGCTAGGGGGTCTTATTTCATGGAAAACATCACTTTCCACAGAACTGGCCAAGTCTCCTCATGTACAAAGAGGACGAAGTGGCTGACACAGAAGGATGGGATCAGGGATCAGGTCTTGAGGAAATTGGAGGCAGGAAGTCTTCAACACTTAAATGGCATTGGCACTTGTGGTGTGGTAATGAGACCTGGGCCATCTGCACCTGGGGTCCACCAAGACTCCCCTTCAATGCTTCTCATTACAGTGAACAGGCAAGATTTTGTTTGAGGTTTAAAAAAATAAAAGAGGAAGGCATCGGACCCCCTTCCATGTCTATGGTAAGAGAAGAGAATTCTCAGTTCTATTAAGTTCATTCTTGTCGTAATATGGAGAGAGAGAGGCACCCCCAGAATGGTGCCCTGGGTCCCCCAAGGGTCATAAATTTAGAGAAAATGGTGAGTCCTGAAGCAGTGAGATATTTTCTCATGTATTCCAATCCTTAAAAATGATCCTGAGTCGTCGAACCCAGAAGGAAGGCGAGGTCTCTCTCTGGCTAAGTCAACTGTATGTGCTCAGGATGGAACTGTCAAAATAGGAGCACCACACACCCGAGAAGAAAAAGCAGAAAGAACCAGAACGAGGGAAACGTGGGTATCACGTTAGACACGGATTAAACGCAGTAACCTCACAGGACCCGGCAACCGGAACAAAGATGAAATCAGAAGTGTCACTTTCATGCCCTCCAATCAATTTAAAGAGCAGCATTTACAATTACCATATGGTACACTGACCCAATTTTCATAAATGATTTGAATGCTGCTTTTAAAGGTAGCAGCTTCAGAAGGAGACAGTTGCTTCTGAACGAATCAGTCAGGATCCCCGTGCCATTTCCATAGCAACTGCAACTGGTTACAGGGCTGGGTGACAGGAGACCCAGGGAAAGAAAAGGAAACCACTTTAGGTTGTTTATCAAGCTCAGTAAAAACAATAAAACCTGGGATCCTCATCGGGTTTCCTAATTGAGCTCGCCTAGAGCCCTGCATGGTTTTATCAAGACCATCCAAACAATGAATTCCCACCCCGGTGCCCTTAAACACCTCACAATGCCCCAAGGTAATCAGCAAGGCTCCCAAGCTATGTTCAGTGTTTCACACGGCCTAATAATTCAATTATTACATTTATCTGGATAGCAGCTATACATTTGGAAGGTACATTATCCAATATCTAGCTGGTGCCAGGTACAGACATAACAAAGCCTAAATCAGGGGGCAGAATTTACTCTTTATTCAAGACATGTGATGTCGTAAGATACTTGTTTAGTTGACAATCTTATTAATTTCTCTTGACTCCCCTTTTCTTTTCTTTAATTTTCTTTTCTTTTCTTTTCTTTTCTTTTCTTTTCTTTTCTTTTCTTTTCTTTTCTACTACCATTACCAACACTG
This sequence comes from Uromys caudimaculatus, assembly GCA_028551405.1. Classification (NCBI taxonomy): domain Eukaryota; kingdom Metazoa; phylum Chordata; class Mammalia; order Rodentia; family Muridae; genus Uromys; species Uromys caudimaculatus. Next base: position 31,055,265 of record CM052720.1, on the reverse strand, counting down.
AATTTCCCACTTTTAAAACCCTAAAATTCTTTTCCTCTGCCACACATGGGAATATTGCTCTTTAATTCCCAATGTCTTCTCCTTTTCATTTTTTTTGTTTTGTTTTGTTTTTTGTTTTTTGTTTTTGTTTTTTTTCAAGACAGGGTTTCTCTGTGTAGCCCTGGCTGTCCTGGAATTCACTCTGTAGACCAGGCTGGCCTCGAACTCAGAAATCCGCCTGCCTCTGCCTCCCAAGTGCTGGGATTAAAGGCGTGCGCCACCACTGCCCGGCTCCTTTTCAGTTTTATATCTCTTTAATCTGTTTCCCCTTTTCTCGCCCCCCGAATCCCTTTTCCACCCCTTCTGGATTCTATCTTTCCTGTATCATTTTAGGGACTGAAAAAACATGCTTCAGGGCTAGTATAGGGACCACACAAACAGCATTGTGACCATAAGTGAATATGTGAATAAAACTGTTGATCACTGGAATACTCTCCAATGCCCCATCTAATAAACCGGGATGGGAACATTAGCCATTTGTGCTGATTTCATTATCTTTCTCTCCCTTACAAGTAACCTGTGGTACCTTCAGGAAACTCTAGGGTACCACATCATGTAGTGTTTCAAAATAGTGTTTTAAGCCACGCTTTGGCAAGGTCTCCTTAACTACCTTTTAAAGTATTTTCTCAACCATATATCTGTGTGCGTTTTGGAGGCAAAAAGGCAAGAGTTGACTTTCTTCTATACCATGTATACTATGCTAGACAGAATGTTCACATTTTAAATGGTATTTAACAAACAACACTAAAAACCGTAGGCTTTTTTTTTTTTTAAGTAAATGTATATATTTTTAGCAAAATGTTTTTCCCACATGAGGCAATTCGAAGAGGAAGCAGTTCTATAAAATATTCAGCAATAAAAGCATTCTGTGTAGATATAAAGGCTGGGGTTTCATACATCTCTTGACTTAAAATTTAGTCTGTTGTCCAACCTATCTCAGATGTACATGGTGTTTAAGTTTGTGTGCGATGCTATAACAAAATATCCTTGATTGGACAACTTATAAGGGCAGAAAGTAATTCCTTCTGGTTTTGGAAGCTAGAACATCTAAGACGTCAGCAGAGTTGGTGTCTGGGTGATGCCCGTGATCTACTTCCAAGATGGCGCCTTCCCGGTACCCTCTCCAGGAGAGTAAGGCGAACACCATATTGAATGGCAAAGCCTGGGAGGGAGGCAAAGGCCTAGCTAGCTCGTTCACACCCTTTGATAAGTGCTCTAATCCCGGCACTGGGGCCTAGTTCCCATGAGATAGTCACTTCCTTAGGCTTGGCATTCTAATATGTTACCTTAGAGTAGAGGTTACATTCCCATATATGAGTTCTGTAGGTATGGATGTTCCCTTACTTGGGACGAATTATATCCCACTATAACCGAGTCGAAAAATGTCCTAAGTAAAAAGAACATTCAAATATCTTTGACTACTGAACACCACAGCACAGGGGCATGGTCCAAGTAGACAACCCTCTTGTGAGCTCATAACTGAGCCCAGCATGTGAGAGAGCCTCAGATGGTAGTCATTAGCTTGAGAGAAGTCCAGATTCAAGATCGGAACTATCGATTTTGTGGACCATGTATCGTCTTGCACCGTTGTGAAGTTGAAGAATCAGAAGTTGGACCATTGCATGCTGGAGATCATCCCCAAGTGCCCCCCCCTTCCTCATTAAAATGTCCTTCAGCATCCCACAGAACGGAGGCCTCCTTCAGTTAACTCCGTGTTAGGATTACCGAACAAGCCAGTGAATCGGCGCAAAACACAAGCCTTTTCTTGGGGCTCTTCTGTTCTCTCGTTCATCTTTTCCTCTTAATTGAGACATTAACATTGTAATCAGCTGTGAGGGGGAATGACGGAAGTACAAAGATAAATGCACACTTCTCCGTGCCTTGTTTTGTGCTATCTGCAGTGCGTTTGATTCTGGCTGCCTTTGTTCCATCTGGTTCCCCCAAGCAGGTCAGTCTTGAAGTGATGTGTGCTTTCTGTTTTCTCCGGATACCAATCAGAGAAAGTATCTTTCAACATCTGGTACTGCTTTATGAGAGGGGGGGGGGAGGGAGAGAGAGAGAGAGATATGGAGGGAGGGAGGGAGAGAAGAGAGAGAGAAGAGAATTTTGGTTCATGAAAAAGCTATTACTAGACAGACAAAGGGCTTGATGTTCTTACAAAGGAAGAAATATTTAAGGAAAAAATATTTCAAAAACCAAACAAACCAGACATTTGAACACAGCTGATATTTCTTTCCACTGGCAGGTTATTGTCTGCAGTGTGTGTAAAATGACCTCCCAAAGCATTGTGCCACAAAGCTGAAAGCTCTCAGATGCTCACACATAACGGACACCCAGAGGGGACCGAAACCACATGGAATTATGTTAAATGGGTCGTGGCCAGACAGAAGACATCTCTATGAAGACATATGATCACTTCCTTCAGAGCAATCCCACAAAGAAGGGGAAAGGGCACAGAGTCTATACATAGTGGTGACCACAGGCAAGTGTCCTGATCCCACAGATGTCTTGTTCCTGTAGCGAACAGCAGAGACACTGCTGAGCATGCTCAAGGAAAACCCACCAATCTCACAGATGCCTTGTGAGATCAGAAAAAAAAATGAGAAAGAATAGCAAAATTCAGGAGAAATCATTAATTCATCAGGAAACATCACTTAGGTCTCTCGTCTTGTCATGAGACACCTGGCAAGAGTCATTTAAGGAAGAAAGGGTTCATTTTGGCTTAGGGTTAAAGGACATGATCTATCATGGCTCGGAGTTTTAGAGGGCCTGTACTCTACTTCCAAGATGGTGCCTTCCCTCTGTGTCCTTGTCGTGATAGAAAAGGTTTTGATATTTAACTTAGGTTAGCCTCAAATCTACGATCCTCTTACTCAAACTTCTCCAGTTCAGGGATTATAACTGTGCCAGCATCCTTGGCTTATGAGTCTATGGTATTTTTTGATGCTTGTTAATTTCTGCAAAGACCTGGGTGCATATGTGTGTGCATGGTGTGTGTATGTGTGTCCTCAACACTGATCTTGGCTCTTCAATTCAAGGTCTATATGTTGAGTTGGAGAGAGATAGATGCAGTACAACTCACAAAAATATTTACGGTCCAAATGGAAAATATAATGTGTGAGGAGAAACTCCCTGGGAGGAATTGCTTCAGAATGTCTGTGGATAACGTAGGAGTTATGGAGAGTCCTCTCGTTTCGGATGCCACCAAAGCTGGGACTTGGGGCACTCGTAAGAATTTAGGAAGAGGAATCAGGGAGTGAAGAGTTCAGACCACACCGAAGCAAAGGCCCTGAAGTGGGCTAGGACTGTGACAGTGAGACAGGGTGACAGCCTAGAGAGACTCAGGAGACTGTGTCAGGATCCAGGGGAATGGCTCAGTGGGCAAAGCGCCTGCTGTAAAAGCATGAGGGGTAGAATTCAGATTCTAGAACCCACATAAGAGCCAGGTGGTGGAGGCAGTCCTCTCGCAATCCTCTAGTGTGGGAGATGGAGACAGGGAAACTCTGGATAAGCCAGAAGAGCCAAACCTGAGAGTTCCAGGGTCAGCAAGAGGCTCGTATACATATATTGTCAGGAGCCATTTTTTGCCTGCTTCTGTGAGAGCCTCCCTGTCAGGCAGAGTCAAGGCAGGTCAGGGTCAGCAGACAGATTTCCTGGCCTGCTGACTCATGGAACAATAAGAGGGGATTCACTCAAAGCTCAAGGGGAGGGGATAAATGTTCTGTTAATCTTGGAGGAAGGAGCAGGGAGGAACAGGGAGGCCTCTGGACGGGAATTATAAGTCAACCGTTATCTCTGCTAGCTTGTGACTTTGTTTCCCACGATACTGTAAAGTATAGAAAGGCTCTGAGAAATACATTTGCGGCTGGCGTGGTATAGACCTGCATGCCTCCCAATTTCTAACTTTTGTCTCTGAGTCTTCTGTCTTTCCTGTGATCATTCTCACTCCCCCTCAGAGGACTGTTTGACTTCACACCGGCCGGACCAGTGCCATATATCAGGTACAGGTCCGTGAAGAGAGATTCTTGATGTCCACCTTGGACCACCATAGGCATTTGTACAGTTCTACATGCACACCCACTCACACATCAGCACCACACATGCGCACACACATACACACATGCACACATACATAGGCAAAAAGTACTGCCATATTAGGCAGGACTCATTGCTTGGTGCACAAATTCAAGAGACTGATGTAGAAAAGCTTTTATAAAGACCCCCGAGTTTCCTCATATAATGGATTCTAGTAGCAGGCAGACTGATAGCAGCGCCCATTAAGGAGACTTACAACATTTCTTCCAGGTACTCAGTGCAGTCTGCCTTTGAGATCTTGGTAAGCTTAGAACTCAACCCTCTGCCCTAACCTGAGGGCAGAGGCCATGTGTTTGTTTCTGAGGCTATCAACTTTCTTTCACACGTGGAACACATAATAAAGGCTCCTTGAATTGAACATCAATCAGTACTTTAATAATAACATTATTAGCAACATTATTGAATACCTACTATTTTCACACCATCGAGAGCCTTGTGGGACTGTTGTGATTTAAAACTCCTGTTATGGGAGGAGGGCCTGATTATCATTTTCATCTTACAGGTAAGAAAATAGAGGCTTAGGGAATACCCTTAATTAGGGTTTATTGCTGTGTAGAGACATCATGACCAAGGAAACTGTTATAAAGAAAAACATTTGATTGGGGCTGGCTTACAGTTTCGGAGGTTCAGTTTATTATCATCATGGCGGGAAGCATGGCAGTGTCCAGGCAGACATGGTGCTGGAGAAGGAGCTGAGAGTTCTACATCTTGATCCTCAGGCAGCAGAAGATTATGTGCCATACTGGTTTTAGGTTGAGCATAGGCGATCTCAAAGCCCGTCTCCACAGTGACGCATTTCCTCTAATAAGGCCACACCTCCTCCAATAAGGCCACACCTCCTAGTAGCGCCACTTTCGATGGGCCAACCATTCAAACACATGTGTCTATGGTGGAGGTAGGGTGGGGGGTGTGGCCGGGCATTCTTATTCAAACCACCACAGGGATTGTTGCAGTTTGAATGTGAAATCTCTCTCACTGGCTTAGGTACTCAAGAACTTGGTTCCCAGATGGTGGCACTGTTTGGGAAGATCGTGGAACAGTTTGGAGGCGGGTCCTTTCTGGAGGAAATACAACACTAGAGGTGAGCCTTGAAGGTTTATAACCCGGCCCCTCTCTCCTTGCTCTCTGGGCTTCCTGACTGTCCAGACAACGTGAACGGCTGACTTCTCACTCCCAAGGCCGTGTCCGTGTGTTGACGTATATACCCTGGACCAGTGACCAGAGTAGACTCTTTTCTTAAGTTGCTTGTGTTAGCTTTACTTCTCTGTCACAACTGTGAGAAAACATAATGAGTTAGTGACTCACAGGAAGTTATACAGTCAGGGCATAGCTGGAGGAAGTTCTTCTCCAATCTGGAACCCCAGTTCTTCCTTAGGAGCCTCACTGTGTGCCACTGTAAGTGTATTGTCCCCAAAGACTGGTGCTCTTTCTTTGGGCCATTGTGCCTTTATTTTTAACCCTTCAGAAAGTTTATGATTCGTCACAGCATTCTGCAGAGTGTATCCAAGCTCTGTGCCAACTTGTAGGCATCACAGCCCCTTCCGGGCATCACCCGATATACGTTTTCTTGTCCCTTCAAAGAGATTCGCTCTTTGAATTCAGCACACGGTGTCTTGCATTAGTGATTTATGTCATCTTTAAAATACTGTTATGCTCAACAACATCACAATATATTGTGTGACAGCAGGAGTCAAGACGGGGAAAAAAGGGTCCATTCATTGTAGTGCCAGCTGAAACATAGATAAAAGAATAAATATTTGCCAACTACGAAGGAGCCCAACTCAATAGGGAGAGCGCCATTGTGCTTCTGATCCTGCGGGAATGCCAAACAATGCAAGAATGGGAGAGAAAATAAAACCTAATTGAGTGTTTGACTTCATTACATTAATACATCTCCGTGGTGTTCATTTAATCAGACAATTACAAGTGACAAGATAAAGTAGCACTGAATTCCCTCCACATGAATAAAAAGCAATTTTGGATTATCTTGCTGCATTGAAGTCTCATCACACAGAGTTCGGGTTCTTTCTCTCCCATTTAGCTGGGGGAAACTGTAATTGCTCTAACTGGTTTTGATTGACTAACTGCCTTCTGAGCCCCATAAATACAGACGTCAGCTCAGCGAGCAATGAATGTTTATTTCTATGATCTTTCACTGGATATCGACAAATCTGACCCATGAACCCGCCAGCAGGTAATCTCATAGATCATTTTCTCTCTAGGAGATTCCTATGGCTGGGCAGGTTTGTCAATATTGCTCGCAGAGGGTTTTGATCAAGGGACGCTTTGTAATTGTCTGAAAGACACATTAAACACCCCACTTTCCCTGGTGTTTCAAAGACAGAGCCATCACTTCAAGTGTGAATTGCGCACACCAAGATTTTTTTTTTTTTTTTTTTACCTTATCTGGCTATTTTAAAAAGCGTGTCTCAGGTCCTTGCCACCTAGAAAATTCACAGTCGTATAAATATGATTCTATCATACACTTCTCTGAAGCCATTTGCTAGCTCATCAAATCAGTATTTGAAAAAAAAATCCCTACTTGGCAAGTCTTTTTAAATGGAAGGAATTCAGCTGATATGTGATCTACTCAAGTAGCTCTCTTCTTGGAAATGTCTCTGTAAGTTTTCATGTCCCTGTCTATCTGGCGTCACACCACATTAGTGATGCTGTCCTGAGAATGTACAAGAGACAATCCACAAAACCATCCTGACATTTTATACCTGATTTAGTTCATTTTGTATATATAACTGTTGCTATAATCTAATTAATAAAGAAAAGGAATTTATTCACAAAATGTGGTAGCACATGCCTGTCATTCTAGCATTTGGCAGAATGAGGTAGGAGAGACTGAATTTGAGGCCAATCTCTGCTACATTAGTGATGATGAGCCTTGACTACAGACCTTGACTCTCAACAACAACAGCAGCAGCAACAACAACAACAACAACAACAATGCAGAAAGAAAGATAAAGAAACAAACGAAACTCATTCTTAAAGACCATGGCTAGGTAAAGGCCTCTGGTGACGTCATGCCCAGGCAGAGCGTGCCATAGGGTGAGATACACCAACCACCATCAGCTTGGAGCTCTCTTTCTGTAAAGCTATCGGTCCCAATCTGTGGGTCTAACTTGTAGCCTTTATCTAATTTTAATTACCCATCTCTAAATACCATGAGCACATGAGTTCATATCCGCCACATGGAAACTGAGGGGCCCATCTCAACTATAGATACACATTTTTGATTCACTGGTTTTGTTTTTGTTTTGACTTTTTCATATTATGTGTGAGAGGGTGCATGCTTCCCTGTTGAATTGGCCTCAATGTGACTTACAAGTCACATTGTCTTTCTGGATTGCTCTCTGCTTTACTTCACTGAGACAGAGTCTTGCTGAACCCAGAGCTTGCAAGTCAGTTGGCACAGCAAACCAGCTGGCCCTAGACACCCCGTCTTTCAGTTCCCACGGGCTGAGATCATAGGCTACTATGTCTGTCTACCTGGTTTTTATGTGGATTTGTTTTCTTTCTTGAATGCACATGTGCCTGCATACGTGCGCGTGTGTGTGCGTGTGTGTACATTCGTGCGTGTGTGCATGTGTGAGTGCGTGTATGCGCATGTGCATGTGTGTATGTGTGTGTGTGTGTGTGTGTGTGTGTGTGTGTGTGTCCACAGAGGCCAGAGAAAATGTGCCAGGTTCTTTGGAGACCAAGTTACTGATGTAGGTACTTGGAAGCAGAACCAAGTCCTCTGCAAAGAGCACTTGGCCTTCCTAACCCCTGGCTCATCTCTCCAGCCCCAAATTCTGGTCTTCATATTTGTTCTTTAAGAGCTCATCAAGTGTTTAACCTCAATCATCTCTCCAGCTTTGGCAAAAGGTGGGAATTTTTGATGGATCAAATTCATGGAACCTCAAAGACAGTGTGAGCTTGCTTTAAGTGTGGGCTAGGTGATAGATACACTGGGGGCAAGACTCCTCTGGGAAGGTACAAAGAGGAAGAAGAAGGGTGTAAGACCTGACCCTCTTGTGAGGAGGGTTGAGACCCCTGGCAGGCCTGGAGCCGAGACTGGAAGCTACATGCCCGGGGAAAACCCCCTAGCAAACTTAGAGCCAAGATTAGAAACTACATGCCCAGGCAAAAATCCCACCCAACGACATTCTTTCTCCTGAGAAACGGGTGACTTTGACCTGGCCTCAGGACCAGAGGAAAAACGTTTCAGGAACTAGAAATGTTTGTGCAACTAACCTGTGAATAGCTTAGAACAATCCTTACTTCCCCATAATGCAAATTCTTTCCGTCCCCCCCCCCCCTTGCTTTGTGAATTTTCTTTGTTTTATAATCCTTTTCCTGAGTTGTGATTCCTTCCTTGCCTTGGGGTTGTTTCTTCCTTTAAATACCCTTGACTTCAGCTGCTGGGGGCCGAACCCCTCTGCCTCTGCATAGGTTACAGGTTCGACCCCAGTGCACTGGTCTTCTCACCGCCCCACCCCCAAATTAAACCTCCTGTGATTGCAGCAAGGACAGTCTTTCGTGAGTTCTTGGGGGGTCGCACCATCCCAAGATTTGAGCGAGGGTCTCCCCAGCTCGGGGGTCTTTCAAGGGTAATCCTCGGACCACACCATTCCATCTTGCGGACATCATTTGCACAGGCTATCGAGGCCTAACTGAAGTATTTGCTCAGTTTCTTCTGTTCTCAAGAATTTTTTTCCTTCCGTATTCTTTTTTGGTGCCATGGTTACCAAGACCTCTTTTCATCAGGTAGATTGGAACAGGACGTGTAGATCATTTGTTTTAGTTCATTTTCCCCTGGAATGTGAGTTAACCTAAAGGGCCTAGTAGCATACTTTCCAGTGAACAAGTTGTGAAAATTTGAACAGATTCTTAAAGTCTTCAGCTGGATGGACGTGGGGTGAATGTCACACCAGTGGTGTCAGGAAAAATCTATCCATTGCTATCTTGGGTCAAGACACTAACAAAGCTGGGCTAACCAACTGTGGGTCTGTCTTGGTTAGGGTTTCTATTTCTGTGAAGAGACACCATGACCATGGCAACCCTTGAAAAAGAAAATTCTTCACGGTGGTTAGCTTATAGTTCAGAGGTTTAGTCCTTTGTCATTATGGTGAGAAGAAGCACAAGGGAAAGTAGACATTGCACTAGAGAGGTGACTGAGATTTCTACGTTTGGATCAGCAGTCAGCAGAAAGAAAGATGCAGGGTCTGGCTTGAGTGCTGGAAACTTCAAAGACTGCTGCCAGTAACACACACTTCCTCCAACAAGGCCACACCTACTCCAACAAGCCCACGCCCACTCAAAAGACCACACCCATTCCAACAAGGCCACGCCTACTCCAACAAGGCCACACCCACTCCAACAAGGCCACACCTCCTAATTGCGCCACTTCCTGTGAGCCTATGGGGGCCGTTTTTATTCAAACCACCACAGGATCATAAGGAAAAACCTGGGCTAGCACATGAAGAGTTGAGCGTAGCAGAGCAGGAACCAGATTAACTTTAACATGGGTGTTACCACCCTGTGTCATGAGGATCAAAGAGCAGAGCTGTGACTCCCTTCTTCTCCCTCACTGAGTTTCTGTGTAGAACTTCAGTAGGTCACAGATTGGTCGGTAGCAGCACTAAGTAGAATCATTCACACTACAGTGGCCTTGAAATAAGGTCTGGGGTGGAATTCACTGACCAAGAAATGACAAGAGAATGTAGAGAGGAGTAAGATTCTAACAACTAACCATGCTGGTGGCGTGCTGTGTTTGTGATTCCCATCGGGCGAATCTGGAGCAGGACACACACGTGACTACAGAGAAGACTAAAGATTTAGTAGGAGGCAGCTGAAGGGCACAGACTGCTGACCACCATCCTTAGCTTACTCCATTGGCATTTAATTAGTCATCAGCTAGAGGAAAAGACTCAGATTCTTCCTATATTTTACCCTCTTGCTCTGGGAACGGATAAAACATCCCCTCCCCCCAGGTGTGAGTGTGAATCTGCGAGCTAAAGAATACTGCAGACGTCCTCCCAAACTCACAGTTTGAGAATAAGTTGTCATGAATTAATTTTTGTCTGTGTGCCCCACTCAAATGGATTTTAAAATAGACTAAAACTCCAAGCTTTCAAAAGACAATTTTTTTCTTGTCTTCGGGGTCTGGTCTCTAATGGAGGCTGTAGCATTTGCTAGGGTTAAGGGCTGATATTTCAGTTCCTGTTAAAATATCTATAATCAGTCCCTCCTCAGTCTACCTAGCTCCGAGTGAATATTGATATGAACCACGACAAAATCCTTAGTCATATCTGCCTGGCCACTGCAGTTATTTCTTAAATCTCGGTTTCTGTATCTCTTCAACTGATGATGGAGGCTAGAAATGGCCTA
>CM052720.1:30993501-31033501 GCA_028551405.1 Uromys caudimaculatus | reverse complement strand
ATGGGATGAAAGTAGAAAGAATGCCAGCCTGAAGAAAGCAGAAATGAGGCTCCCAGGCAGAACACGTAGAGCATACAAAACGATGTTCAAAGTGCAAAACTGAGCTGCCAATCAAATGACAACAACAACAAAAACAAAACAAATAACAAAAAAACACCCCAAAACAAAAACAACAATAACAAACAAAAAACAACCCCCCTAAGAAAACAAACGAAACAAACAACAAACAACAACAACAACAAACCCCAAATCAATGTAACTCACGGTATCTACTGGGAAAGCAGACAGCCATGGGATGAGTTGCTCTACATTCAGGAGATGTCCAAATTCAACATTCATTTAGGTATGAAAAACATTCTTAATCTACGAATAGAAAAATTTACGTTTCATAAAGAGACTTCAACTGAACAAAAGAGTAGCTAGTTCTAGAGCTTTAACAAAGCTGAATGCTTCCTACGAGGACATAGACACGCACTGTCTGTGCTCTAGGTCAAGTGAGCCACAGCCCATACGATGTCTGAGAGCATAAAACAGTTAAATTCCTCAAAACGGAAAAGAAAGAATTGGGAAAACATCATCATCATCATCATCATCATCATCATCACCATCACCATCATCACCATCACCACCATCATCATCATCAACAACAACATCAACTACACTTTACTCACAGGTAATAATATCATTCAGGAACACAATTAAATTAAGTTAAATTAAATTTAACTAAATTAAAGACAATATTAAAAATGCATATTACAAAAAGCAAACAAATTTTAAAAACCCACCAAACTCATAGAAATAGTGTAGTAAGTTTCCTGGATTCGAGGAAAGCAAATAACTTGATTTTCACATCATTGCCACAAAGCATTGGAAAGCGAGTAGGAAAATAACGTGAAGAACAAGCTTCCTTTCGGAGCGTCACTACAAACCCAACCATTCTAGGGTGTGGTGCAGTAGATGATAAATCGGAAAGCAAGCCCCCACCAAAACTGCAGACCATTGCTGAGGCAAAGGAGACTTAATGCACAAATATATAGTCTCAATTAAAACAAAAACCAAACAAAACCTTCATTTCGTTAAGATGTCGATGACCTTCAAAGTGATCCGCAGGCGTGTAAACCCTGAAAAGTATTTGGCCTTTTGACAGAAATTATTAAGCTGATTTTAATGCATAGAGAGGAGCCTGGCTTGCCTATAGCTGATACCTACAGTAAGCGGGGCCAGCCTGGGACACAGAGTGGGCACCAGGGGTTGGGGAGATGGCTCAGTGGTTAAGAGCACTGACTGCTCTTGCAGAGGGCCTGGGTTCGATTCCCAGCACCTTCCCTGCGGCTCACAACCATCTGCAACTTCAGTGACAAGGGATCCGGTGCTCTCTTCTGACCTCCGCAGACACCAGGCACACATGCAGCACACAGATACACATGCAAGCAAAACACAAAACCCCCGTAAAATTAAAAATAAATAGATATGTAAATCTGAGCGGGACTTAGTGTCAAAGGCAGGGGAGAGGAGGAGGGGGAGAAGGGAGAAGGGAGGAGGGAGGGAGAAGAAGAGGGGAGGGAAGACAGGAAGGAAGGATGGAAAATCATTGTGACAAGACCCTGTAGGTGCCTCACCTCTCTGCATATCCCTCCCATATTAATGTATATATAATATACAGATACATGTATATACATATCTGGTATGTATACATATCTTGTATATACATATATATGTGTGTATATAGATATCTTGTATACACACACATACACACATGCATCTATATCAACTCATTGGCATAATCTATTTCATTTATCATATTTTCATCAGTCATAATTGATTAATCTATAATACATCATAGTATAGATTTATTATATATATGGTATATATTTTTGATTAATAGAATTGGGGTGATGTATTATATGTATATATATATGACATACAACTGTGATACAAATATGTATGTATTTAATTGCACATGCACACATAATTACACAGACATTACATACACGCACAGATATATATGAGTTGCTCATCATCTCTCTCTTCTATGTTCCTCAAGAAATAAATTGAATGTCCCCTTTATTATAAAGATGAAACTAATATTGAAATACATTGAAAGCTCCCTCTGTTTTGTGCAGTAAGCTAGGACGGCAAGGAAAACAGAGCCAGTAGGAGACGAGCCAGGGAGCCAATGTGCAGCTAGGAGGGCGGAGCTTCGGCATTTCTGCACAGCATGCAGATTGAAGCTAATAGGAGAGTACCATATACTCAAAACTGCTCAAATCAGCAACAAATAGGTTAATTGCCTTGATTTAATCATTACACCTTGTAAATATTTATTTAAATATTACATTTATCCCATAAACATAAACAATTATTATGCATTGATTAAAAAACCAAAAGGCTACAAAACTTTCCCGTAGCCAAGTATCTGACGAACAATAAACATGAGGTTGGAACCTCAATCTATTCGGAAACAATTTTGACAGTTGAAAGGTTCAGCTTCCAGAAGGCCGACATTTTCTGAATATCTGAATCTCACTGAACACACTAAACACGATGCTCAAGGGGGCCTGGACAACTGAAGACGACTAAGGCACAGTTTCCGGAAGTTTGGAAGAAACTCTCCCTCTCCCCCTCCCCCTCCCCTCCCCCTCCCTTTCCCATCTCTTTCTCTCTCTCCTCACCTGTTTGTTGTCTTGTTTGACAGTATTCATATAGCCCAGGATGGCCTCAGCTTGCAATCTTCCTGCCTCAGCCTTCCGAGTGTTAGTATCCCACACTACCAGAAGAAACTCTTGAGGTGGCGGCGGACTCTCGAGAGTGACCGATCACAGTCACGCTCATATCCCTGCATGATTCTGAACACACAGGCCTGGTTAGGTGCACCTGTCTCAGGGGACAATCTGCTTCTCTGCGTGGTCATCTGGTGAGTGAGGCTTCCCAAACAACTCGCTGTGCTTTCCTGAATCGCAGGGGAAGGTACAGCTGAAGGTGGGTGGCTTCAGCTATGAAGCCAGTCTGGTACCTCAAGGTACCCAAATGTGTGACCTTTCTACTTTTAACACACGGATTCTAATAACAGCATCTGATAAAGAGAGGAATGTCTTCTAAAATGGATGCTCTTGTGCCCTCTGAAATCCAGCCTTCATTTTAATAGAGAACAGAAGTCCAACTTTTCTCTCAGTGACTTTTCTATTTGAGAGCAGTCAAGGGTGCGCCATTTAGTACATTGACAGTTCCGGAGTGTTTTTTGGAAAAGATCAAAGTCCTTTGTTAATTGCTAAATATAAGATATTTAATCATTTCAGTGTGATTTATTGGGTGAAAATAGAATATGACAGGCTTCTCCAAAATTAATAGAATTGTAATAAGTGGACAGAATAGTAACATATAATAAGATTTCCAAGTGTCAAATCGTCAGAGAAATTTGTTAAACTTGGTAAGTTCTTCCTTTGCATCTTTTGAGAGTACTAAGATTTAGTTGATCCTTAAGAGGAAAAGCTGTCAAACTTATGTGTCCTTTTAGACCCAATACAGCAAGACAGAAGAGAGTACCATTTTCCCCTTTGTAGAACCCAGAGTTGTTTTGGTGAACAGAACAAAGCCTTTGGCCAGGAGTTAACTCCCTCTGGGTTGTGGTCAAGGGAACATGAGCAGGCCTAGGGTGTCTGAGGTGCTCTGCCGTTTAAGGTCTTGATGCTTGATTTTTGCCTGTCTGGGAGAGCTCACATTGTAGTGCACAGAATCGCATGTGGGTTTCCATTTTCCTTTGCCAGAAGTTTTCAGTGAAGACTTGGAATGACATCTTGAAGATGGGCATTTGATTCTCTCTGCTCATAATCTGTCAAACAAATGGCTTAACTAGGGTGTGTGTAAGGCGTTTTCTCCATCCTGGCAGGTTGGGCTCTCAGCTGGTCTCCCACTGAGCTGGTCTTCGAGAGCTGATTCTCAGAACTAGGCATCCACAGAGAAGATGGCCTTGCCCATCCCATGCTTTGCCTCTGTGGGGGCCTCCCCAGCCTCAGCACCATGAGTACGCTTTTCTCCTAGGATGGTTTTCAGGATTAAATAAAGACAGTGTTTCTAAGATACTTAGCTCAATACCTGCCAGTTGTTAATAAAATACCTAGCAAAAGGTTAAGCATTTTCATGACTAATATTTTGAATAATGTCTTTTTTAATCACACCATTATTACAGTTTAGTGGTTACTTTCACATTTATTGTTTAAGGCATTTCAAATTGAGGAAAAAATTGTTCTCTGCTGGGATCATATAATTGGTTCAGACTCAAATATAGAAAAATGCGCTTAATACTGCAAAGCATTAATGAATAGAAATCCAACAATCCAAGAATATAAATTCCCTGGAATCCTCAGTCTTGACTTATAGGAGAAATAAATTAGATGAGAAAATGTGCTCATATAAAATGGTTATTTTATATAAGCTAGATTTTAGAAACTTACCAGGAGTATGTCTGAGGGAGTTGATATTGTTTCTTTTCATGTCTTCATTCAAAAGATGAGTCCGTGTGTGTGAGTGATTGTTTCCAGCAAAGGTTGGGAAGTTAGCTCCTGTGGTCATTCGTATGTCCAGCCCTCACTCTTTGTCTTAGGGTTTTACTGCTGTGAACAGACACCATGACCAAGGCAACTCTCATAAGGACAACATTTAATTGAGGCCGGCTTACAGGTTCAGAGGTTCAGTCCATTATCATCAAGGCAGGACCATGGCAGCATCCAGGCAGGCATGGTGCAGGAGGAGCTGAGAGTTCTACATCTTCATCTGAAGGCTGCTGACAGAATACTGGCTTCCAGGCAGCTAGGATGAGGGTCTTAAAGCCCATGCCCACAGTGACACACCCACTCCAACAAGACCACACTCACTCCAACAAGACCACACCCACTCCAACAAGGCCACACCCACTCCAACAAGGCCACACCCACTCCAACAAGGCCACACCTCCCAACAATGTCATTCCCTGGGCCAAGCATATACAAACCACCACACACATGAATGCCTACAATCTGTTTCACACTGTGGGTCATGAAGGACTGTAGGTGCCAGCAACCAGGCTCATTTTATTTACCTTATACTGAGTGGGAAGATAGAGGATAGTTGACAAGAAAATTCATCTGTGTGCACATTTAGGACCTTCTTGTTTAATGAGGAATGATATCATTAATAAGAATCATCCCGTTCTCTGACAATACAAATTCAAGTTTTGTTAGAACTATGGTAGGAACAAATGCTTTCCTAGCAAGTCAATATGGTCTGGATTTTTCTAGGATCATATTGCCTTTAAAGTCACATTTAAAAAAAGAAAAACAATTGTGGAGTCATTTAAATGAGGCCATAGTTAGAAGTAGTAACAGCACAGTACTTGTAGGCTTACAACTGGGGCTTGAGCCCAGCCTCTCACACATGTCAGGCAGGAGCTGCCATCAGGTGAGGTCTACTGACCCTCAGCCTCACGGCATCCTTTACACAAGAAATCAAAAAAGAGTTTCCTAAATCGGTGACAGAAACTTTGTATAAAAATTTAAGTTTGCTTAAAGTATAATATTATAATTAGATTTTAAAATACTGTTTCTTGGTGAGGTGGTGCATGCCTTTATCCCCGGTACTCAGAAAGCAGAGGCAGGTGGACCTCTGTGAGTTCAAGGCCAGCCTGGTCTAATGAAAGAGTTCCAGGCCAGCCAAGGCTACACAGTGAAACACTGTCTTGCAAATACACACACACACACACACACACACACACACACACACTCACACAGAGTAGACAGTTGAATAAAAAAAAAGCCACCCCTTTCAAAGAATTCTCCTTGGTGGGATAACTTAATTTCAATTGTAAGGATAGAATTTTAAATAAGAATTTCAAAATTTCCCAAGACTTTAACATTGTACATGAGAAGTTCTCATTGGTCATAGATATTTATTTTTTACTTTCTGAATTCAACTAATTGGTGATTAAAACATTGAGAAAAAACTAGTAATATGCTGTAGTAGTTGTGAATGGCTCAAAAGTAGAGACATGTTTTATATCTATCTGTGTCTGTTATATTTTAGGATTCTTTTTATATTTAATTTTAGTTTTTTTGTCATTTATTTTGGTGTTTAACAAGCCTACATAATGTTTTCTTAAGTTCTTCCTCTCTTCCTCTCTACTAGTTCATTGCTGATTGCTATAACAAATACCAGTGAGCAGTAGCTTGCAGAGAGAAAAGGTTTCCAAGGGTTCAGCACTCTGGAGGGTTCAGGCATTGATCTGCTAGACCTATTGTTTATTGCTTGTGTAGAGATAGATTCTTCCAAGGTTAATCTTCTCTATTGAGGTTTTAGTTTAATCATTTAGAAAATAGCCACTGTCTTTGGAATAAAGATACATTTACTTCATGTTGTAACCTCTTTCTCTCTCCCTCCCTCCCTCCCTCCCCCCCTTCCTCTCTGGGCTGGGTGAGGAACCTCCTGTCTTGTGCATGATGGTCAGGGATTCTATCTTGCTCCGTGTCACAGTCTCGCATGTGAGATAAGAATGCAGCGGAGAACCAGTGACCCTTGGGACTAGGGCAGGACTGTGACAGGCCTCTGTGATCACCTTTGTGCTACTCCAGTGGATCAAGCGGCGTCAGCTCAAGATTTTAACAGTGACAGACCCCAGTCCCCCATTTTTACTTTTACATTTTTTTCCCATTAGTGCTCAGTTAAGGTTGTTTTATTTTGAATTTTCTGTCTAATAAACGGTAGGAAAAATAGATTTATTCATTTATTTGTACTTTAATGGGTGTACCTAAGTGTACGCATGTGCAGGAGCCTTCAGAGGCCTGAGGAAGGCATCTGATTCCCTAGAACTGGAGTAGTTTGGAACCACCATGTGGGTGCTGGGAATCGAACCTGGATCTTCTCAAAAATGACAAGTACTCTCAATCACTGTGCCTTTCCTTCAGCCCCTCAACTAATGTTCTGCATCTCCCTCTAGCGCTAAGAGAACGGCCGCGTGTCTAAAGTTGTCTTCTTTGTCTGTACACAGGCATGGCTTCACTGAAGACGCAGGTCTTGGGTTACAGTTTCAATTCAGACTTTTATAATTTTCATCTCATGTTAATTCCTGCTGAGAAAAAGGTTCTGGGACCAATAATATTTTCATGCATTTCTTCTCCCTAACTCCTCATAACTTATTTATGTGTAAAGTATATAGAGAACACACACAGACATAAACATATGCATATCACAAAAAGTAAGAATTTTGTTTTCATATATGTATATATATATAAATAAGAATTTGTATATACATATACACATATATATTATAATTACATAAAAATAAGAATTTTGGTCTTATTTTTCAAAATTTCTTTGACACAATTGAAATATATCCAGATGTACCCTTTATATGATATATTACATATTAAACATTACTCATTACACATTATATATTGCAATTATTATATAGTACATTATATATTTTGTAATATATATCATATATCACATATAACATGCCATACATCACATATCACATCATATATGATATATCATATATGATCGTTTGTATTGTATATTATGTAAATAAATATTATATATGTGTGGATATATATACAATATACCATACACAATATACAATACACAATACACAGTATACAGTATATAGTATATAATATATAATATAAATACATACTAATACATAATAGATAACATACAATATATAATATTTAATATACAATATATAACATAATGTGTAATATGCAAGATATAATATGAAATATGCAATATGACATATCATGTGCCAAACACCATATACCATATATCATGTATCATATATATCACATATCATATATTATATCACACACACATATACACATATATCTGCATCTGTGGCCAATGAGTGTGAATTTTATTTAATTTTGCTCTAAACCTGACTAAAGTCATTTGGGTGTAAAGATCCCTCCTCCCATCTCTGTTCTCAGACTTTTCCTCTTTTTCTGGTTGTATTTTTCCCCATTTACTCGTTCTCACTAGTGATGCTGAGTTTGCTGTTTGGTACTCTCTTATTTTTTTTCTTTTTCTACTATGTGCAACATTTAAGAAATACTAAAAATAATCACCTCCTAATTCCGTCTCCTGTAACTTGCATTCCCGTACTGAACCACTCATTTGCTTGAGACTGGATCTCTCCTGTAGCCCAGGCTGGCCTTAAACTTAGCATTGAGCCTGGACTGGAGAACAACCTTGAACTCTTTATCATTTTGATCTTGTCTTCCAAGTTCTGGGATTCACAGGCATGCGCCATCCTTCCCAGCCCAGACAGCACTGTTTAAATGGCTATCACAGCTTGTAACTATTACTCTGAGAATCACACAAAAGTAAGAATTTTGTTTTCATTTTAAAATTTCTTTGACATAATTGAGATACTTATATTTTTCCTATGTCTTGAAGTAAGTCTGTGTCTTTAGAGACAACTGATAGAATTATCCATTGTCTGTATTTGTGGTGTTTCCATATCTGCCTGCTGTAGAGAGAATCTCTTTAGTTCTGTATGGAAGCAACACCTGTCAATAAAAAGCTGATTGGCCAATGAGCTGAGGCAGGAAATAGGAGGTGGAGGTTCCTGGAAAGGGGGAGGGGGGAGAATGAACTCTAGGATTCTGGGACAGAGTCAGGCACAGAGAGAATTCACCCCGAGCTTTGAGAAAAATAGTCACATGCACCTGAGGAAAGGTTACTAACCACATGGGACTTAGACTAGCTAAATGGGAGAATTCAATTAAGAGCTAGCATGGGGGAGGGGGGAGAGTCAAATCTTTTTGCCTAGGCAATTATTCATAAATAATTCAGTCTCAGCGTCATTATTTCAGGAACTTGAGTATGGATAGAAAAGCCTGCAGCTTCAGCCTGCTTTATTTTATTTTATATCTTTTTAGACTACTAGATACTTTAAATATGCTTGGAAAATTTTCAATCTGTTTATTCAAATGGGGGAAAGACGATTTGGAGATCTTCAAGTATTAGAACTGGAGGTGATTTTTATCAAATGGTCTGTGAATAACCACCTACTATCCCAGCCCCAGGCTATGACTGAAGGGTGGACATTTCCTGGGTCTTTTAACCCTAGGGAGAGTTAGTGTCTATTACCTGACAGAAGCAGCTACTTGGTGGCTACATTGTCCTCTGCTATGTGCCTGCCTTTCCTGTACATCACTGTCCCAGAGACCAAGACAACTGGCTCTTCCAACTAACTCCAGTAGTTCCAGCTACTAAAGCGCTCCTGCAGGAACCGTGGCACTGGGCCACTTTCTTCGACGCTAGAGCAGTATTTGATGTCCTGGATTCAGCCAGAGTACACAGTTCAGTCCCTGCCTCTCTCAAAGCCATTTCACTTGAGGCAACCACACAATATTTGTAAATACAGCATCATCACAGCCCCTTATTAGGCTTAAGATGTGTATAGTCACATTTTCTAATGGTTAATGTTCATTCAAAAGGTGCCTCGTTATTTCCTGGTCACAGTGTTTGTCCCTGCAGAAAACTATCACCTCTATTAGCCACGATCGTCACATCCTATAGATTCTTTATTTTTATTTTATAAAAAGATTTAATTCTAATTTTTAATTATATGCATACGTGCATCTTCACGTGTGCGCAGTTGCCTGCACAGGCCAGAGGAGGGTGTTGCGGAGGGTCGTGTGTCCCCCTGGCGTGGGTCCTGAGAACTGAATTCAGGCTGTCTGCTATATGATGTACAGGAAAGGCAGGCAGGCACATAGCAAGAGGAGTTCATGCTCTAAGTGATAAAACATCTTTCCAGCCCCCAAATAAGTACTTCCCTGACTGGGACTTGAACCCCCAGTAGGGCAGCAAGAACACTGGATTCTAACCATTAGACCACCCGGGAAGAGGTCATTCTACTGGCTCTTACATTTCACACCCTCAGTCGAGAATCAAGATAGAAGAGTGGCAAGATACTTTTCCAGGTACTTCTGAAATGCCGCGTAGCATTTCCAGTTATCTCTTCATTCAGGACGTATCCATTGGATGGCTATATTTCCAGTGTACAAAGCCTATGTGGCGCACATGACGATTCCCTTTCAGCAATCTGGTTAGATGTTAGCCATGAATTCTTCAACCCGATTCTTCCTGGGAGACTCTCCGATACATCTTTAGAAAGTGCGCACTTAATAAAAGACACTTTGAACAAAGCAAAATGGCAGGTTCCAGAAACGCTCTGCCTCCTTCCGGAGAGCAGAATGCGCGGAGTAAGATTTCTTTTCATAGACGTGTTCTGGGAAATGATGCTGCATTTGGAGATGACCCTTTGATTGGCACCATTTCTATAGAGCTGGACAGAAGGATGCAGGAGGGCAACCAGCTGGCTTTGGGTTTCAGACGTCCGGGCTCCTCCGTCTGCTATACGCCGGCACAAGCCTCCTCTCAGGGTCTCATCTCCAGCCAATGCCCTGAGGTGGTGGCTAAGTGTGCTCTTAGAGGATCTGGGAGGGAGTTCTCACCAATGGCAGCTTTCTGGGGACACTTTCCCCAATCTTACCCTTTGTGTCCTGCCAGAGCAACAACCTTCTTTTTCCTCTTCCTCTTCCTCCTCTTCCTCTTCTTTTACTTCTCTTTCCTCTTCTCCTTCCTCTTCTTCTCCCTCTTCTTCTTCCTCTTCTCCTTCCTCTTCTTCCTCTTCTCCTTCTTCCTCCTCTTCTTCTTCTCCTTCTTCCTCTTCTTTTTCTCCTTCTCCTTCTTCTCCCTCCTCCTTCCTCCACCTTCTCCTCCTCTTCTTCCTCCTCCTCTTCTTTTTTCTTCTACCCATTAAGTCTAATCAGTGCTACCCAGGTGTGCATAGATGCAGGACCATCTACCACCACACAGGAAGCCTTATCAGTGACCTCATCCCCCCAGAAGAATGATTTGGTCTCCCAGGTAACTATCCACTGCCAATCATTCCTCAGTAATGGGCGGTGCCCAGAGAGCATCATCCCCGAGTATGCATTCCACGTTCCACCCCATCTTCATTCTGCTTCCTCTTCTGTCATGTTGCCTGAACCTTAGACAGGGTGGTGGTGGTCGTGGGTTTGATGTTGCTGTCCCATTTAGTGCTGAGTGCTCAGTCTCTCCACAGCGCTGGGAGCAGTTATACATCTCTCCTCTGACTGCTGTAAAGTGCAAAATGAAGCTTCTCCAACCGCAGTTGAGAGCATCCCAGGTCAGTGGGTGTAAACATAAATATTTATAAATTGACAACATGACCTCTTAGCAACACAACATAGGGATACCATGTCCTACCCCAGAGCCTATGGCTTTCCCAACCATGAACTGTACCCAGGAGTGTAACACCAGACATGAAACTCCTCACAATGGAGCAGATATGAGACTCTCCAGACCATATCGAACATTGCTTAGCACTTCCAAATTTCTCGTCCCTTGGTATATGAGCTATCTATATTAGTGTATTTACATGAATGACAACTCTTCATAGAAGCTCATTGCATTGTAATCTAGCAGTAGAGTATGTCTGCCTGTTATCTGAAGAGGTGGTGGCTTTGCATGACACGCACTTAAGTTGATGTCTGATATCCCTGTCAATCATCCGCCACTCAGTGCTCTATTTATTTAATACCTCTTTTAACCACCTTGGTGAACAAAGCTTTCCTGATCCTTGTAGTGCGGTGTTTGTCAGGAAGTAGGAAAGATACCCTGAGCTGACAGCGGGCACACACACATTCCTCACATAATTTCCATTTCCTGGTCTCAAGGAGCCTGGCTTACCTGACCCAAAGGCAAAGGCTGCTACAACCTCATCTTTCTTCTCTAGAAACATAGTCTCCGTTTTCTTTCAAATATAGGAAGAAACAATCTGGACTCATTAATCTCAACTTTCAGCTACCAGGTGGAACTGCCAGGTCTTGTAGCCCGTGTGTGTGTGTGTGTGTGTGTGTGTGTGTGTGTGTGTGTGTGTGTGTGTGTGTGTGTGTGTGTGTTGAGGTGGCAGAACAGTACTAAGCCAGGTTATGTGTCTGACATTATCTCTAAGCCTTTCTGAATGCGATTCAGATGTCCAATGCAAAGTACCTGTAGCCAGTCATTTAGATAGAATAAGTTATTGTAACGCCCCTTCGTACCAGGGCCCAAACATTTAGGGTAGCAAAACATAGCAGAGAGTTTTGATTAGAGAGGCAGGAGAAGAGAAAATGGAGGACTTCGCCCACCATTGCTTTGATGGAAGAGCCAGGCATAAAGTCATTACAGATCCTTTTTATCATGTATAATAGTCATGCTGTTGGTACACCGTTTGGCTTCTCCAAAGCTACCATTTTCTATTGGCAAATGGAAAATAATCATGTCTACTACAGGATGTGGAGGTTAGAGGAGAAAACGCATCCTCATCATCCTCTGTTAATTTATTGTTATTATTAATGGATCAATCTTCCTTTAGAGAGTACATCAAAATAAACCGGTTGTTTACCAGCTAACCTTGTGTTTGTTAAACAAAGGAATCACCGGGGGCTTTGGTGGAAAAAGAGTGTTCTCTGGGATTGACAGTTCTCCATGTCAGAAACTTGTATTCAAACATTTCCACTTGAACTGGGCCTAGGGGCTCATAATGCAAATCCAAGACTTAGAAACTGAGGCTGAAGTGTTCCTATGAGTCTGAGACTAGCCTGGGCTACACAGTAAGTTCCAAGTCTTCTTGGGCTTGCCTCCAAAGACACCATACCAAACCAAACCAAACCAAAAAAAAAAAATCAAAAAAAAAAAATCAAACTAAACCAAACCAAACCAAATAAAATCAAACCAAACAAAGACCTAAAACACCTCCATTTTAAATGTATTCCACATTCAGAAGGAAGAATGGGATTCTTACTCTCCTGGAGACTGCTATTCATACATTTGTGGTCTTTACTCTAGAGCAATCCTGTCTGATGAACAATTTTTAGCAACTCTTTTTAGAATTTAAGGAAGAAAATCATCAAAGGCGTGAGATGCCCTGGACAGCATTATTTATCAACATTTAACTCTGAACCACGGCCTATCAAAGATCTTTGGAAAAAGTCACTCCCAGGCCGGAATTCAGAGTTATTCTTTAAGCACCTACCCCTTCCCCATTGGCACAGTGGCCACCTTCTGTCAGGGACTACCTGTTGAGCGCAATATTCTGTGTGAGCCTGCTTCGTCTTCTTTTCAGCTCTGCTTTCAAGTGATTACAGATGAATCTAGCTGTCATTCAATGTTGATATAGAAATAGAAAAAAGAGGAAGACAAAGTTCTCCTGGGATAAGGGTGTGGATGAAAACGTCTTTCCACACGGGTTGGTGAAAAATAAGATTTTTTTTTTTATTGATGTGTCAAAGAAAAAAAAGTCATCTTCAAAATAGCCCCCTTTACTTCCCTTCATTGTGCCTTCTGTTTGGAATTCACATAAACTTCCAGCAGCCATACTTGTTGCTGAAGCCCCAGCACAGGGGAGGCTCCTGGTTGCCTACCCCCCTCCCCTCTGCTTGCTTTGTCTCATTCCTTTGAGGGCTTTAACCGCACCCCCTTTGAAGCCTGCTTCTGTCATCTGTCTTTTGTCATTTGTCCTGCTTGACTTAAGGGAGAACACATCAAACTTAATTTGATGGAACAAAAGCTTCCTCTTTGTTGAGCGCAAAACACAGTTGAGTGGAGAAGGGCTCCCTCAGTCAAGCTTCCTTAAACCAGTCCAGGGCTACAACTCCTGTGGAGAAGCTGAGTATTTAGCCAGGCTGAGCTGCTGTTGTCAATGGCAACTGTTGTGCGTCCCTGTAAGGGCATGAATGTGCTTGTTATTTAAGCATATGTTCACAGGTCAAGGGTGCTCGCCTGGGATATACCTGGTGTTTTCGTCCTAACGAACATCTTGGAATACAGCTAGACCTTAGTCTCTTATTGTACCAAGAACTATTTTAAGCTTAGTATTTTACCTTTTACAAACTTTAAAGATGTTTGAACAAAACACACATCTAGGGGCTAGAGAGATGGCTCAGTGATTAGAACGCTTGTTGCTTTGACAGAGGGCCTGGGTTTGGTCCCCAGCATCTATGTCAGGCAGCGTAAAATAACCTATAACTCCAGATCCAGGTGATTTAATGCCATCTTCTGGTTTCTAGGGGCATCTGTATTTATGTGTGCTCACAGAAACATGCAAATAAAAAGAAAATCTTAAAACAACAACAACAAACAAACAAACAAAAACCCCAAGGTCTACCATGTGCTTGCTACAGTCTTTTTTTTTTTTTTTTTTTTTTTTTTAAGATAGTCTCATTTAGAATGAGTTTGCATTTTTGATGTCTCATTGCCGTGGAATGAGGTCTCTTTCTCAAGCACCCAGTACTCTGAGGTCATATGTCCTAGATCATGCTTAACACGCTTCTGTTTGCTCATTTTCTATTAACTTATGTGTTTGGTAAGGCGAACCTTCAGACTGTCCATTTTCACTTGGGTAGCGATTTTTTTAGTGTTCTTTTAGGAGATTTCTTGTGAACTCAGGAAACAGGCATTTATTTTGTTAGGTGTTTTGCAAAGGTTTCCCAACAGCCTGTCACTTGCCACTTCGTTATTAACAGCGTCTTTTCAAAAGCAGATGTTTCTAATTCTCACGGACTTCATCCAGTCATTCATTTCTTGGGTTGTGGCTTTAGGGTTGCGTCAATATCTAAACATCATTGTCAGCCTGAAGTGTCCTAGATTCACTATAGGGCTATCTCCAGCACTCATACAACTTTAAACTTTGCATGTAACTATTAATAATTTTGGCTTCCTTCCTTCTTCCCTCCCTTCTTCCTTCTCTCCCTCCTTCCCTTCTTCTCTCCCTCCCTCCCTTCCTTCCATCTTTCCTTCTATCCTTCCCGTCTCTCTTTCAGCAGTTTTGGGAATGAGAGAGTCTTGCCCATGGTAGACAAGAGTAATGGTGCTGAGCTATGACTAAGAGGTGCATGATATGGGTCCCTTTTGTGTGTGTTGCGTGTGTGCTTGTGAGTCCATACGGGGTTTGCCTATGCGGGCTCATGTGGAGGCCAGAGCCTGACATCAGATGTCTTTCTCATTCATAGCTCCATCCGTATTTTTTTGAGCAAGGTCCACACCCACTAATCCTGGACCCCATCTATTCTGTTTGGCTGGCAAGCCAGCAAGCCCCCTTTCCCTCTGCCTGTCTCCACCTCTGAACCCTGCCAGATTTGGCTATTGTGAGTGCTGGGAAGCCTTTCTAAAGTCCTCAGTCTTATGCATCAGATACTTTATCTATTGAGCCATCTCTGCAGATTATGAGTCAGTTTTATTTCTACACACGTTTATTCAGTCACCATTTTCGGAAGAGGTGAATTCTTTTTTAGTGATTAGTTTTTCCCTCTGTTGTCAGTATGCAGCTGACTACGTGATCTCTAGAGTAGGCAAATGCCAGTCTCCCAACGTTGCAATTCTTCAGAATCCTTTTGGCTACTCTGAGTCACTCACCTTTCCATACAGATTTGGAATGAGTCCGCTGATAGTCACAATGACAACATGCTGGGATTTTGATTGAGATTGTATTGAATTTATAAACCAAGTTGGGAAGACTGACCTTTGAGCAATAGTGAATAATATTAGTCATGAAAATGGAATATCTTTCTCCTTCACACACACACACACACACACACACACACACACACACACACACACTCAGGGGGGGGGAGGGAGAGAGAGAGAGAGAGAGAGAGAGAGAGAGAGAGAGAGAAGACAAAGACAGAGACAGAAAGACAGAGAGACAAAGATAGAGACATGCAGACACACATACACATACAGAGACAGAGACACACACAGAGGCAGACTTTTGTATTCTTGAATTGCACATTCTGTCTCTGTGGTGGTTTGACTATGCTTGGCCCATGAAGTGGCACTATTAGGAGGTGTGGCCTTGTTGGAGTAGGTGTGTCATTGTGGGCGTGGACTTTAAGAACCTAATCCTAGCTCTTTGGAAGCCAGTCTTCTCCTGTCTGCCCTTGGATGAAGATGTAGAACTCTCAGCTCCTCCTGCACCATGCCTGTCTGGATGCTGCTGTGTTCCTGCCTTGATGATAACTGACTGAACCTCTGAACCTGTAAGCCAGCCCCAATTAAATGTTGTCCTTTATAAGAGTCGCCTTGGTCATGGTGTCTGTTCACAGCAGTAAAACCCTAACTAAGACAGTCCCCTCCTATTCTTTAGGAGTGGGTCACTAACCAAACCCACACTTAAGGGAGGGACAATGTTAAGACTTCATCTTTATGGCTCCTGACCAGCCCCACACTATGGCTTCAGTTTTCTAGAGACAAAGCCATCATTATAGGAGGGAAGGGAAGCAGAGCAACCCTCCTGCATCCCCACTTTAATTAGAGGAGAGAAGCTGATAATCACGGAATTGGCACACAGGCTCACATAATAACAGAGTTGGATCTTTTAGAAAACCACCATGATGCTCTAATTTTAGAATCAAAGCAACACCATTCAGTCTGTCTGCTGCTTTGTCATATCCAAGCCCTCACTAGAGGATTTAAAAAAAAATTTAAGGAAAGAATATATGATAGATTTAAAAACCCGGACATCTTTCCTGTGGCGTGCGTTTCTAACACAATGCTTCACCTGGTCATTAGAACACAGACATGCAGAGAGTATGAGACTGTAAAACTCAACCAAATGAAATTAGGAAATCATTAGAATATAAAGGTATGTATCTTAGCTTTTCTGGGCCTTTTAAAAAAGATTGTGTGATCTTCCAGAAAGCCCAGTGAACTACCTAACAGTTCGGTTCTGGACAGGACAGGGAGATATGAGAATGGTTCTCAATATCTTACATTTACAGTGGACCCAAGGACTCAGTTACATATGTCAGGGAAATGAAGCACAGGTGATCCAGTATGTCTACAAACCAAGTAAGGTCATGCAGCAAAATGTAAATAAATGTAAACGTTTTTACAGATAAAATGTAGACTTTAATAGAACATTGAAAATTTGGGAGATAGGTTATCAGACTTGGTAAAAGGGAGACTCCATTATAAAGATGTTTTTAAATTATTATTTTAAACAGTGTGTTAGGTTTACATGAGCACAGGGGTCCCAGAATCCAGAGGCATCATATTTTCCCAGTGTTAGAGTTATAGAAAGCTTCAAAGCACTGACTTGGATGCTGGGCACAGAACTTGGGTTCTCTGGAAGAGCCTGAGGTATTCACAACCCCCGGGCCATCCCTTCAGCTTCCAAGATCCCATTACATTCGTATGGAGTGCATAAGATAGAAATAGAGGGTAAAAACGAAAGACTAGAAAATAACTTACCACACAGACACTAAAGAGAGCTAGAGAACACATTCTCTGAAAGTAAAGGAGAAGTACTCACCAAGGTGGCCGCTATTCTGGGCCACAATACAAACCCCAACAAGCTGAAAGGAGTTGAAATCTGACCATAATGAGTCAAAAGGATAAATCAATAACAAATCTAGACAATCCTCCAATGTTTGAAAATTAAACCACGCATCGCTAACTATAATAACTTACAGAGAAAGGAAGAAATCACGAGGGAGCTTAGGAAATATTTATAACGGAATGAAAACACGACCTATCCAAATTTGTGGGATATAGCCCACATACTGTTTACGAGGGGAAGTGTGCAGCTTGAAATACAGTAGAGGGGATAAAGATCTAAACCGCTGATGTACTCATGTAGCTAAAGGTTAAATAATAAAATAAATTCAAAGCAAATAAATAAGGGCTGGTGCGATGGCTCAGTGGTTAAGATCATCTACCTCTCTTCCAGCAAAGGACTGGGTTCAGATCCCAGCACCAATGGCTCATAAACTGCCTCTAACTCTAGTTTCAGAGGAGCTGGCGCCCTCTTGTGGACTCTGTGATCAGTGCACCCATGTGTGCTTATACACACCCCGTCGCATACGTATACATGTACTTAAAAAATAAAAGTAGTTCTTTAAAAGAATACCCAGTAAGTAAAATGGAGGACATTGAAAATGGAGAGCAGAAATCAGCAAGATGTGAAGGGCTCTCCTGAGAGAACTGGGGGACATGTTGCCAGACATGCTTTCGGCCCTTGTTTTCAACAGGCTAAGTGCGATTTCTTGTCTCTGATGTCACAGGAAATGGAAACATTTCAACATAGCAAGCAAAGATCCGCAGAGAAGGCTGAGTGCCAAACCACAATTAGGGTAGCTGTGAGACTCATAAACTTCTTGCCAGAGATTCCTAGAAAAATGTGGCCAAAGAAACCTGGGGAAACATTGGCCTTTCTACATGTTGGAAAAGCTTGAAGCTCTGAGATTCAGGAGTTAATAAAATGTTACTCTATAATCTAATAAGGCGCAGGGCACTTGAATCAACATTTTAAAGCTATGCTTGTGGCTCAAACCAAACATCATTGTAGATTCTTAGGATGTGGAAACACTTCAAATGAAATAGTGAATAGTAATTGAACAAGGGAGATGGTTGGCTAGACCTGAGAACACAGAGGAAGCTGTGCACGAGTGTTGATATCAGTGGTCCACGACCTGGGCAGTCTCAACCCGATTCTGCATCTAGAAAGCTGGGTTTGTAGCCATAGTCACTTTCACCTACTTTGTACAACTTTGTGAAGTTGTAGAAGGAGCCTGGGGCTTTTGACTTAGAGTGGGAAGCCTCCACCACGACTATGGGATTTTGTCATTGTTCTTGAAGATTACTGGCAACTATTAAAGTATTGGGAAGTCATTTATCTGGCAAGTATTTATTGGGTCTATTTAAAATATTTTTGAGGCAAGCCTTTGATGATTTGACCATACTGGACAACTTATTCATTATGTAACTCAGGCTGACCTGGAATTCGTCAGCCTTTTGCCTTAGACTCATAAGTTTGGATTATAGGTGTGAATGTCCTCAGTTAGATTCAGTGAATACTTTCAATGTGCTGTGTACTGTTTTATGTTTGAGGGCACAGTCAGGGATTAACAGAACCGGGTATGGCTTTCATAGAGTATATTGGCTATCATAATGATTGGGGGGAGGGGTTGGAAATGAACACAGGAGGAACTGAGCATAGAAGATCGTTCCAGTGCTGTCAAAGAGGAGAGGATGATGTGATTGATGGAATGGTTTTTAAAGAGAGAGAAACCAGAGAAGTATGTGCACACATCAGTGTGTGTACATACATATAGATATGTGGCCAGGGAAGTCCTTTTTGGGTGAGTAGCCTTTGAGAGTCAAGAATTTATGATGAGAAGACCCCAGCCATGACCCCACCTGGAAGATAAGAACCTTCCAGGCAGAGAAAACGGAAAACCTTCAGGCTGGAAAATCTTGTCTGAAGCTGGATCTTGTCTACAGTAAGGTGCCATGGAGAGAGGAGGACTGGGATGTGACTTTAAGGGACTTATCTGTGGGTCTCGATTCTGCTAGCATTGCACTCCGTTTTCCAGTCTTTCTTCTGTTAAAGGCACCATGGACGAATCTGCTCCTTACACCCCACCTAGGTGATAGCAGAGGGGCTGAGCAAAGCTTCTCACTGGAGTTGAGAGTCTGCTCTCAACCAGACGGGGTTTGGATTCCTCACCCATCTGAGAGCTGCCACCACCCCAGAGAGGCCAAAGGACAGCAGTAAATATCTTCATTTCCATTTATCTTTTCACAAGTATTTGGAAAATAATGAAAGTAAAGGTCTCTGTCCCAGGGTCAGGGTTAACTAAGGAAATCAGGTTGTTAAGCCTCGTGAAAGAATGCTAGAACAGAATGGACTATGTCCCAGTGTGTCACGAGTCCTTAAAACAGCAAGAAGGAAGGGATCCTGGCATCTGCAGTGTAGTGTAGCTTTGACCCACTCTGTCCACACTGTGCCCAAGCCCAGAACCACAGTCAGCTTGAAATGGGCCAAATGCTTTGGGGTTGTATTCCTGGTTATTTCCTTGATGCAGAAGCCAGAAAATGCCCCGGGAAGGTTTTAAAAAAGCTGTACCCTTTCTTAGAAGAGCGATGAACAACTCCATTTAAGTTTATGACCCCAGTTTGGGGATGGATTTTAAAGACCAGTTCTGGGTTTGTGAATTTGCAGTGACAGCCAGGTAGCATATGCACCCATTTGCGTGAACACACACACACACACACACACACACACACACACACAGTGACATTTTGAGGATGCCAACCTATTATTCACCCAAGATGATTCCAGCTAAATTAACAGAACAGGAAGGAAGCAGTTTCCAGAATACACAGGTATACTAAATGGAATCAGAGGAAAGGTTAGTGAAATCACACAGTCTATGTTCTCTCATGAATAATTCAAGAGAAAACTAAAAATAGGACCAGCCCTCCCCAATACCAACTATTTATGAGCAATGGAATCCACACAGAGACGACTTGTTGGGACCTCTGCGGTCCTCTGAATGGTTATCTCATTAAGGGATGTACTCAGGATCTGTAGATAGATAGGGAGGCAGCATCCATCACAGGGTGTGATTTATGTTGGACACCTAATGTAATGCAGCATCCTCAGTCAAAATATTTTAAGGGGACCGCAGTAATTCTATATCATCCCCATCTACGACATGACAGTTAGTGTAGCCACTTAGATCTGTGACAGGTACAAACCAGCAACCATTCAACCTTGGCTGTCAAACTCTGTTGTTTACTCCTCAGCTCGTAGATCTTGTGCCGGGGTACAATGGATGTTGCTTTTCTCTTTTTCGGCCTGTGGTGAGCATCTACGTGGCTTTTGACCCTCGTGTCCCACAAGATCAAACGTCATATGAAAACACTTAAGAGTGAAGATTTGGTTCAAGGCCCAGCAAGAATGAGGAAGACCCACTGACCCAGGCTTTTCTGCTTGCCCGAGGTATTAATCACTTTGCGGTTCTGAAAACAGCATCTGATAAAAACAGCTGAAAAGAGAATGGGTTTATTTTGACTCACGATACTAGGGTTAAGTCCAGCGTGACAGAGAAGCTATAGAGGCAGGGGATTCGTGGACAGCACACATGGCTGGGGTTCCTTATCTCAGCTCTCTACGTAACAGGAAGTAGAGGGACAACAGGAAGTAGGGCGAGGCTATGAAAGTCAAGACAAGTCTCACAAGGACCTTCTTCCTCCAGCTAGGCTGCACGAACTAAAAATTCCTGATGTCCCCAGATATCACCCCCAGCTGGGGACCAGCTGTTTAAACACATGGGCCTCTGGGGGACATTATAAGCCAAAGGGTAGCACGTGGCTAAAGCATCCGTTAGATTTGGGTAGCAACTCCCATTCGAACCGGATGTGTGATTTTGGTTTCCGGAGATCTGCTCCGGTCGCCTTCATTTGTATAGTTTACCGTTTGAGTCTGTGACTCTTTACTCAGCGACATTATTTATGTTGGTCACCATTCCTTCGCTCGTGTTACCTTCAGAGGGATGCGTGGAAAGATCAGGTGGTGTCCACCCAGCATGCCTCTGCCGAGTCGGCTCTAAATCCAACTGTGGATGGACCCTACGGGACCAAGCCCACTCAGACCCAGGAAAAGAATTAACTTCACAAATGGCAGTTGAATCCTCATTATGCACATTTTATTGTCAAGAAAATAGGAAGGACGGCGTGTGAAGATGAAAGAAGGTCCAAGAGGCACGGTTCTGTTCTCAAGAAATCCGAGAGCTAATGTGATTGTTTACTTAACCCACAGTGCACTTCTGCGAATTCGCGGGTGGACATGTAAAGGTATTGCTTACTAGATCAAAAGGGAAAGGTTCCATGCTACTGGACCATCCAAGAGGCTGTTTGTGGATAGCCCAAGATAATGACAAGTAAAAAGCAAAGACAGCCATTATTACAGATGAAACTGAAGTCAGTACAGGGAGGAGAATGGCTCTGCCCCTTGGGACTCGCTCTTGTTTACCTGAGGGTGAATTTGACTCTTTTTATTCTTTCTCTCTTTAGGGACAGGCAAAAATCAGGGAGGCAAGTGAGGAGAGAATCAGACATAGCAAGAGAAAAGGGATTTAAGAAAGCGAGGGAGGCAGATGAGGAGAACAGAGTGAGGTCGTGAAGAGGAGGCTCCAGAGGTGGGGATAAATGGCAGACAGCGAAGGGGGAGGTGGGAGAGCCACAGTACACATCCTTCATTGATGGAGAGCAGACTTAAGTTTATTAAGGTCAACAATACAACCATCATGCTGGGAAATCAAAAGACTAATTCTCAGTTACACTGAGGTCCCAGAGGCATCAGCCGCCGGATATAAATGTCTGCCATGCATCTCTGGGACTGTTTGGGGTTCGTAGATGCCACAGTCCTGGTCTTTTTGCCTTCTTGTCTACTCTCTTTTGCTTCAGCTAGTCTGTCCAGTCAGCTTTCTCTGGGGGTTCCTTGTGTTTGTCTCCTAAGCACTGGGACTCCAGGCTGGCTGCCACGCCCACCAGGCTTCCGAAATATCATTGCGCTATTTTTAATTACTTCCTTGATTTTCTCAGATTATAATTTAATGATGTCATTTTCCCTTTGCCTCTCCTCCCTTCAAACCCTCTTCTGTAGTCCTTCTTGCTCTCTTTCAAGTTCATAGCTTTGGTTTTTCTTAATTGTTGTCACATAGGCTATATGTATACACACACACACATATACATATGTACACATACACACACACATATACACACATACATTCATATATACACACACATACGTACATATATATAAACACATACATACATATATACATACATATATATGCATACATATATACATATATATAAACATATACACACATACATGCATACATATATACATATATACATACTTACATGTATACATACATATATACACATACACACATATACATATATATACATGAATACATAGATACATACATATACACATACATATATGTACATTGAAATGTATAAACTCAACTTGCTCAGTCTATATGCTACTTGCATATGTTTCAGAGCAGACCCTTTGGTATTGGACAACCAATTGCTAATTTTTCTCCCTGGGGCAGACTATTTCTCCTTCTCTCAACATTTCTTAGTTTCTTCTAGTGCTTTGTGTAGGGTTGAGGCCTTACAGTTTTTCCCCAGCTTCTTTGCATGCCCATTGTTGCCATCCTTGTTCAGCTCCTGTCTAGGCGGCCGGGCTGGTGAGACTTTATGGGTGTAGCTTCTGCTAATACGAGAAGATGACATCTCACAGCAAACTTCCTGGTTTTCTTGGCTCTTCCAATCTTTTGGCCCCCACTTTCTCGATGTTTCCTGAGTCTTAGGCTCAGAAGTTGTGTTTAGAAGACAGAAACAGCACAAATGTCCTTCAGCTGACAAGTGGATAATGAAATGTGGTACATATTCACTATGGACTACTATTCAGCCATTAAAAAAAAAAGATCATGAACTCCACAGCTAAATAATTGGAATGGGAAAATATTGTATTGAGTGTTGTAAACCTGATTCAGAAAGACAAACATTGAAGGTTTTCTCTCTTCAGAGGCGCCTAGCTCCAAATCCTCAGATGTGAGCGCATACTCTGAAGTAACCACAGAATCCAGGAAAGCAAAAGGACTTATAATGCTCCCTCCAAGAGCTGCAGAGTATCTAACAAAGGAGGCATGAGAAACCCTCTTTTGAGTTGTTGGTCAAAGTTATGCAAGAGATTCCCCAGACACGCGGCCTATTGGTGTTCCCCTTGACTGCCCCTCCCCAGAATGTAAGCCCCTATTGCTGAAGACACAAAGCCTGCAGGTGCCTGAGCTGGAACAGGCCTGAAAGCCTCTGCCCTGGTGACTAGCTTTCAAAGCACCAGAAGATGGCATACAAGCTCCTATCAAGGGAAACAACCAACAGTCCTACCCAGCCAAGATGTCCATAAATAACAGCAACCAGCATGTCAGAGTAACAACCCTAAGGGTGCTATATTGGCACGCATACGTTGGCAGTAACCAGCAGCTCTGTAACTGGACCTAAGACCCACTCAAAAAAGAAGCAAATTATGCCTTGTCCTGGAAACCTACTAGAAACCCAGGGCTAGTGAAGTCATGGATCTTGGAGGAGCGCCTAGAACCACTACTTTACAAAACCAGTGTAATCCCTAACCACATTCTTTGTCCATCTTTATACCCACTGCTAACTGCAGTCTTGACCCTCCATCAACGAAACATCTCTTTTCAGCAGACAGACACTATTAAAGAGAACCACAACCAATCAAAAAGCAGAGCCTAGCTCCATCGGCTTTTTATATGGGTTCTTCAGACCCAATGTCTAGAATCCTATTCTCACATCTTCACAGCAAGGGTTTTACATGTTGAACAATCCACTCAGTCTCTACCCACCTCTTAGATGTTGAAAACACCACATTCGTTTCCCCCGGTTCATTGTCCTCTGTAGGGGGCTCTGACTAGTACTATGACCTTCCCGCTCACAGTGATGATTTTGGGCACCTCTGGTTTGTCAGTTAGCGTAGTTGCCTGGCTTTTGTTATCTTAGAATTCTCTCCTGCTCCTTGTCGTCAAGGAGATCCATCTCTCCAGTGAAATACCTTACGGCTCTCATCTGTGAAGGGGAGTTGTCACTTAGCTTTAGAGGAATCTCTCAGCACCTTGCTCCCCAGTCCTTTGGTTAATGGATTGTTCTCTGCGTTCTTCTGTAAATTGCTATTGACTTGTGAGTTTTTTGGCCATATTCGGTTGAGTCTGCTCCATCGGAGCTGATTATTTTCTCTACCTTCTGTACATCTTTCTTTCTTTAGGTATCTGCTATTGTCTTATCCAGGCTACAAAGAGCGATGTCCACAGCACATTTTCATCATTTCTTGGGGTCTTACACAAGGCATGAATTCTGCCTCACAGGAGATCACTCACACGTGAATGAACTCCCCCTTTTCCACCTTTATACTTGGACCCCTAGATAGCGTCACATCTTCAGAATGGTGATCGGCATGGATTTCCCTGGTCCCTGCTGGTACATGGTGCTTAGATAATGTCACTGCGTGCTTCAAGTGTTTAACCTCTGTTCTCGGGCACAGGATTTCCCCAACTGTGTCATATTGTAACTTTCTCATTATTTAGTGGCCACAAGGAAAGATGGGAAGAACCAGAGTCTATATATAATTTCCCCAACCAGGCTCTCCTGCCCCTTATAGGCAGGGAAACAAGAGTACACTTTATCAGGGAGGGCCAGACTGTTTGTGAATGGCTGCAGAATTCAAACTAAAGAGTGGCACCTGAGTATTCAAGACTTTTCACTATATACATTACGATTCTTCCACCACAATGTCCAACATCCCAACTTGTCCTAAGCAGAGTATTTCTGTTACTGTAGCAAACATTCCAGCATTGCCAACCCACCAATTCTTGAGGTTGGGCCTGGATATGACATTCTGTCTTTTCTGTTTTCTGGAGGAAGCCAGAGGATCTTCTTGCATAACCAACGAGGCTGTCATTTTTTCCCACACTCCGTCACATATTCCGGCTCTGTTCTCCTTGAGCAGAACCATAAACAATTGCCCTATACTTGGGTACCAGTGATGGAATTCTAATCTTAGAACTCTGATGCACTGTTTCAATATTCCTTTTTAGAGAAGTATTCTAAACCTCAGCTTTTGGTAGGGGCCATCCCATATTGGCTTCCTAGGAGACAAATGGTAAGATGTTGAGATTTGCACGTAGGCAGTTGATTGGGGATGGCTTCGAATGGCATTTGTGATGAATGACAAGCACTAGATTGGGTGGAGGAGTTGGTAAAAGACTCTGATCCTATGGGAGAAGCCTCGGGTGAGTCTGTGATGTGACCTAGAGCTGAGCTGTGGTTTGTAGTATTATAGTTGAGCCAAGAGTCCTTGGTGCCTTGACACCAGCCTTTGCTGGAGGCGTGTGCTCTAAGGAAGGTCATCATCAGCAAAGTCACTTCCTGCCAGCTGGATCAGTTCCTGAAGAGGAACTCTACTGCGAACTATAGCAGTCTACACAACAGGCATCTGAGCATGAGTCCTGTGGTCTTTACTTCTTCAAGTGTGTGTGTGTGTGTGTGTGTGTGTGTGTGTGTGTTCATGAGTGTGGCAGGAAGAGGGCATTAGATTGCTTGGAGCTAGAGTTATAGAGGCTTGTGAGCCACCCAGTGTAGGTGTTGAAAACTGAACTCAAGTTGTTTGCACAAGCAGTATGCATTGTACTCTTAGCTATTGAATATCTCTCCAGGCCACGGCACCTTGGTCTTAAAGAAATTCTTGGACAGTGGGCTGTGTAATAAAGTATAGTTTCTTATAAAGATTTCTTCAATGGAGTTTAGATAGCCTTTCCTTTGGAGTCGTTTACCTCTTGATGGTTCTTTTACTAATTCCTCTTTGATTTCACTATAGCCAGTACAAACACTGAAATAACACGTTCCATAGAATCCTTGCCTTTTTAGTGTAAACTCAATGAATAAATGATGCAATGTACTTCTGGACAAACTTCTGGACATACTGAGCTCCAGTCAACACAGCGGAGGTTTCAGTACCAACCATTCCACAGTGAGAGATTTCAACATTGCCACTTACGCAAGAAATGTTATGAATTTCCCATTTGTATGTAATAATGACTGAGAAGGGCCATTTTGAGATATGCCCTTGTTTGTGGAAAGTAGGTGAATGCCATGGGATGGCTCTGATGCTTGACCATGAGGTTGGACTCATTGGTGCTTGGCTGATGATGGGTGATTGATATGCCCTTCCATGGATGGGGTGAAGTCTTCCCTGCTATAGAACTGCTTATTAGCTTCATTAGGGATACTTAAGAGAATACCAGAAATGCTTAAGGATTTGTTCTGGGAAACAGATTGCTTGGGAACCCTTTGATTCCCCATCTGAGCACGTAGTTTACCACAGCGTGCTTTAATTCTTCATTAAACAATGTCAATATTCTACTTGGGAGAAGTAATTGTACCCTTTTCTTAGGAGCAATTATCCTGATGGAAGTAATTAGTCAGCACTGCTACTTAAGAAGGAACCCTGTGCTTGGAAAGGCTTCAACTTCGATGTGCCACGTGGTTGGAATTGAGTTTGGCTCTGGATTCAACTTGGCAGTGCGCGCCATCTTACAGAGGAGTCCCTTGGTTGTCCCTGCCATCTCTATTCCTGAAAAGTTGATGGAAGCCTCTAGTTTAAGAAAAGGAATTTATTAAGGCCCAAGGTATATCTGTTATACTGACAACTTTATGCATCGGTCTCTGTATTTGTAAGTAATGGATCACACGTAGGGCGGTAGGTTGCAACCAGCTTACTGGACCTCATTTATATGTACATAACACCTCCCCCATTTCATTAACACTGAATTTGGAGTTTAGATATCACTGAAAGAGACACAGAGAAGCAAGTCTAAAATAATTTCCCTGAAATCTGAAGACATTTAAAACTCATTCATTTATCGCCAGAGCGTCATTCTCTTGAGTGAAGCTATAAATAAATGCAAACACTCGCAAACTCTACTGGTAATGTTTTCTGTCTGGGATAGGTTTGGGAGGAACACAGGTGTTTGCAATTGTCAAAATTCAGTGGCTGATTAATTTCACATCAAAGAAAGATATCTGAAACAGACACTGAACTCTGAGTGTACTGTTCGCCGAACTATTTATGGAGATGGTTGTGGTGTCTGCAATTCTGCTTGAAATACATAATGAATAAGATGCCTTGATAAGTGGGGGATGGGCATATGGGGTGCCAGGTGACAAGAGAATAAAATGTTTATGAATTTAAGTTGGGGTCCAGGAATACTTGTGTAAAATTATTTAAGCATTTACTATATCTGAAGCTCCGTAATAAAATATTGAAAATAAATACTATTAGCACTCTTCCTACAAAACCATCGAGCAAACTTTGATCAAAATGGTGTCACAATTCAATTTTGCTGATGTTTATTCCTGTGAATCTGGCAAATACTGGCACTGCCTGTGGAAGTCTGTGGGGAATCTTAAACTCAGATGTTTTCTTCTTCTTTATCACTGACTTGTCAAACCAACTCTATCTTATGTAATTCTGATTTCACAAGAAAGAGTAGAAGCAGGCATATCCTGTCACCTTAAGATTCTCAATTTGTTCATTCATCCATTCATATAGGCATCCATTCTCCCATCCATCCACCAATCCATCCATCCTTCCAACCGTCCGTCCGTCCATCCATCCATCCATCCATCCATCCATCCATCCATCCATCCATCCATCCACCTACCATGCACCCACTAATCCATCTACCAAATCTACCAAACCCTCCCTCCCTCCCTCCTTCCTTCCCTCCCTCCCTCCCCTCCCTCCCTCCCTTCCTCCTTCCCTCCCTCCCTCATATATTTATCTCTTATGTACATGGGATTTATAGATTTATCTTTAACTTTAATCATGTTTATTCCTGAATGAATGTGTATTTTTCCACCTGAGTGCAGTGCCCATGGAGTCCAGAAGTGGGCATCAGATCCCAGGACCTGGAGTCACGGGAGGCTGTAAGCTACCTGAAATGGGTACTTGGAACTGAGCTCAGGTCCTCTGGAAGAACTACACCTGCTCTTAACTGCTGAGCCTCCTCTTCAGCTGCAATGCAAGGGATTTAAGGGTTATCAAAACAAACTTCCGTAATCAAGAAAACCGACAGAGTCGGTGGCGTACTGACCTCAGATCTTGCCTCCTGCGAGCTCCACCCTGATCCTGTGTGTTCACTCTGTCAGACAAAATCACTGCAGAACCAGCAACGGTATGGAAGATGCCTGAGAACACTTCTCTGTATCCGGAACACATGGAAGGTAGCACTTTTGGTTTTCAGGGTTGTACCCAAAGGCACAAATATTCTAGCGGTGAATAGAGAACCAAGGCTTTCCTTTGAAATGGGTTAGAAGAAATCTAACACAATGTTTCCAACATGAGCAAACTGTTACTAGCAAGAGCACTTTAATAAGCTGACTTCTGTGGAAATCACAGGGCCAAGTCTTCTTCTCCAAGCCCTGACAAGGGAGTGGCTGCTTTCTCCAGGGCACTCCCCTCCCCTTCTTCCCCCCTCTCTCACAGAATAAACTGGCTCACCATATGTGGATTCCATGTGCACACACAGACGTAAAGTCCGTTTCTTTTCCTAAAGCAGTGTTTTGGGTCTGAAACGTCAACATATGTGTTCCAACAAGCATTGGATAGAAATGCCAGTCAATAAGACAGGTCGGTGGACTGAGGGGGCTGGGAGAGGGAGAGAAAGCAAGGCCGAGGGAGCAAGGGGATGGAGGAAGGGGGCAGGAAGTGGAGGAGGAAGGGGGCAGGAAGTGGAGAAGGAAGTGACAGAAAACACGAGGGAAGTAGGTCAAGCGAAGAGAGGAAGCTGATGTCCTTCAACCAAAGTGTTCCAAAGCTGCTGTGAGATGCCGCTGTGGTCTCTGCCTCGCTTCAGCCCCTCATCACCACTGATCTGCAGGTGGAAGCATTCATGACCGCTTGCAGAAACTCAGGCTGGCTTGCCATCCTAAAGACTAATGATTCGGATACTTGATTCTTAACCTCTTTGTGTCTTCTAGAGTAAAAAACAAAAAATTCAACTGTTACTTTATCAGTAGCAACTCATTTGGCAGAGAGGAACAGAGCCCCATGTGTCTCTTTCCCACCCACGCCTGACTGCCGAGAGTCCCTTTCCCCTGCAGGCCTGGTGCAGACAACTGCAGGTTCTGTGAGGTTCTCCTTGGAACCGCAGTGTCCTAGCCAGAACGAGGCTTGCTCTTCACCTTCCAGCTCTCACTCTCTTCCCACCCCCTCTCTGATGTTTCAGGGTGGTGTAACTGTCTTGTTTGGGGGTGAGGATTCAAGCATCAGTTAGTCTCAGTACCTTGAGCAGCTGCAAGTCTGATTAATTCCTGTTGCCTGTAAAGAAAGGCTTCTCCGATTAAGGCTGAAAGGAGCATTCGGCTTTAGGTATAAATGTAAATATTTTGAAGACGGTTTTACTCGGTCAATTTATCTAAACAATAGTACTAACTATCTTACTAGGGCCCACGACTTCTACGGCCATTGGTTCTCTACTAGATTTTCAGTACCAGGTTTGGATTCCCTTCTGTGGAAAAAAAGAAATCCAAAGAGAAATCTTGTTTAGCTCTGACACGTGGGCCACTATGGCACAGTGGGAATGTCTCTCTTGCAGATTGATGGTTTGGAGGGTTCACAGCTGAGTTAGACTGTCTTACCAACATTTTTGTTCTTAGGGTTCTTGGATTTTTTGCCCCTTTATCTGCCTTCATCTCAAAGTAGGTACACAATCAGAAACAAGCAAACAAGCCAATGAAACGCTCGTTTGGCGCTTGCAAACACAGAGGTGGAGTCTGTCATGGGATGCCTTTCGTTTTCTCTGTTCGTTTGTTGCCTTAAAAAGTGAACGCCTTTAATCCCAGCACTTGGGAGGCAGAGACAGGTGGATTTCTGAGTTCGAGGCCAGCCTGGTCTACAGAGTGAGTTCCAGGACAGCCAGGGCTACACAGAGAAACCCTGTCTCAAACAAAAAGATGAAACAACAAAAAAAAAAATTTAAAAAGTGAATCGACAGTGATTTGGTTTTCAAATGCTTTGGATGGTTGGTTACACATATACATTTCCAAAGGCTTCATAGAAGTTTTTTTTTATGTGAGTGGAAATTTAAGTTATATTGGCAAGGTGTTAGTTGGGGATAAAAGGAGTCGTTTTTGTGTTTCTGGATGTGAATTTTGAGGTGGAAATTCTCATGCGGAATGTTATCAGGGCGTGTTTGTGGGATTGGCACGAGGTGACTGGAAGCAAGCCTGAACTTGGTGAGGGGTCAGGATGGGATGCTGTCCCAGTGCCAGGGTTCTAGAGAAGGGACAGCCCGTGGATGTTGCTTTGTACCATGACACAGGCCAGTCGTTGGAAATGGCAGCTCCATAAAGGAAGCGTGCTGTTTGGTGAGACGGCTCCTTCCAACAGGGCACTTCTGGAAAGGGATGACGCCGAGCTGTCACCAGCAGCACTCTAAGGCATGGGAGAAGTGAAGCATGTTACCTGCTGGGAAATTTTCTAGAAAAGTGCAGGGATCACTGAAGATGGAATCCTCTCCATCTCTGTTGTCTAATGCTGGTGTGTGTGCACATGTGTGTGTGTGTGTTTGTATATGTGTGTATGTGTGTGTGTGTTTGTGTGTGTGTGTGAATGTGGAAGCCAAAAGTCAATGTTAAATATCTTCCTAGACACAGTCCACCTAATTCTTTGACAGGGTCTCTCACTGAACCTAGAGCTTATCGATTAAGCTGGACTAGCAGGTCAGAAGGTCTCGTGGACCCTCCTGTCTGAACTTCCCAGCACTGGGACAATAGGTACCCGTACTATTGCATCTGGCTTTCTACATGGGCACTGGGGATCTGAACTCAGGTCCTTGTGTTCATGTGGCAAGAATTTCACTGACTGAGTCACCTTCTGGCCCCTGTTTTCATGCTGATGACCCCCAGCACAGAGCATCTATCATCCTGTTGGGTCTGCTCCACACAGCTACCAGAGGAGCCGTGTCTGTGCCATCTCAGTCTTCATTTGGCACCCTTCTCCGAACGGCTGTAATTCCAGCTCTGATGTCTGTAGCGGTTTCGTTCACTTTTAGTTTGAAATGGAGAAAGACCAATGTATCTCAGTGGAGAAATTCTACATGCGCTATTTCTTAGAACAGAAACCATGAGCCCTCCGTGAGTGCTGTACGGGCTCTGCACTGGTTTCTGATAATCTTTCTCTTCTATTTATTTACTAGCCAGCGGTGGATGGATGCTGTCTTCTCTGTCACTCG
Source organism: Uromys caudimaculatus (assembly GCA_028551405.1). Classification (NCBI taxonomy): domain Eukaryota; kingdom Metazoa; phylum Chordata; class Mammalia; order Rodentia; family Muridae; genus Uromys; species Uromys caudimaculatus. The sequence goes on along the minus strand of CM052720.1, from coordinate 31,001,789 downwards.
CTTGTAAAGAATGTCCCTATGAGGCATAAGTCAATCCATTGGTAGTAGATCTATATATTTCCCTCAGAGTGCTTAAGAGGGACTCACTAACCATATTCTTTTCCACTCATCCATCCGTGTTAAGAAGATGCATGACGTGTGTCTAAGGCCCTGTCAGCGCATTATTTTCCATGTTCCTCTCACATGTCAAATATAAAAATGTAGCTTGTCAGTGTGAGCGCAGTAGGGGGCATTGTTCACGGAGACCGTGGAAGAGCCTGCTGTACTCCCCATCCATCACTGCAACAGCAGAATCATTCCACAGCCCCGTCTAAACAGAGTGGCTAGGAGCATCCTTACTTACCACTTACAGCATCATGCCTGGCTCAGAAAGGACTCAGACATGCTAAAGAGGAAAACCAATTCCAGAGAAACGAAGAGACTCCTTGTTTTGTTCCCAAATTTCTAGTCTCTAATCTCCCTTTGAAGGTTGTTTATTGGCTAATAATTCTCCCTTGTACCTGGTGCCTTGACATTTTGCCCAAGTGTGTGTGGGGGGGAGGCTTCGTTAAGTCAGAATTTCTAATTCAGCTCACCTGTCACAGCTAAAAGCTCCTTCACACGCCTTGACATCGATTAATATTTAATGATTGAATGGTAGAAATATTTGCTCAGCACTTTTAAACTTTTTCTTCCTTTAAATTAAAAAACGAAAACCTTCAGAATGAACTCTGTTTCATACACGAACAGGTCTAGTTTTCTACAGTGAGAAAATTATTATGGTGTAGTATTAAATTATTAAAATCCCAGCCTGAGGTTTCTACCCTGCCTTTGGTAGTTGAGTTCCTGGATGAAAGACACACTCACAGCCTTGATATTTACAAGCCTTAATCAGCACAATAGCTGGGCAGCTGCCTACCCTCCATGCTGTTAGAATCTACTGTCCTATCAATAACCCTGAGTTGTTACTTACTATTTACCATGTTCCGTCTGGGCTGCTCCTAACTCCAATTGGGCAGCTCTCAGGGCCATGCTCTCTTGAGTCTTAGTCTTAACCAATGGCAGCTTCTTCTTCCTGCATCTCCTCCTCCTCCTGCTCCTCCTCCTCTTCCTCCTCCTCCTCCTCCTCTTCCTCCTCCTCCTCTTCTTTCTCCTCTTCCTCCTCTTCCTCTTCTTCCTCCTCCTCTTCTTTCTCCTCTTCCTCCTCCTCCTCTTCCTCTTCCTCCTCCTCCTCTTCCTCTTCCTCCTCATCCTCTTCTTTCTCCTCTTCCTCCTCCTCCTCTTCCTCCTCCTCCTCTTCCTCCTCCTCTTCCTCCTCCTCCTCCTTCTTCTTCTCAAACCCAGGAAACCTAAATCCTACCTATATCTCTTCTGCCCAACGATTAGCTGTTGGCGTCTTCATTTACCAATCACAATGAACTGGGGGCAGGGTCCCTTAGCTAGCATCTAATCTATGTGTGGACTCTCTGGGGCAACCAGTTTTGGTGACACAAATTAGCATTAGATCAGTATCAGGCCAACCCACTACAATATGGGATACTAAGAAAAAGGCTAATGATGCTGTGTGCTTCAGGGAATAAATGCAGTAAAGCTATCAACCTGTGAATGACATCTCTGTGGCTGGGCACCTGCAATGGTACTTTCACAGTTCATCTCTAGTAGCCACTGCTCTTACTGCAAGGTAGATAATAATGTCAATTTCATTTGGCAAGTGGAGTCTCAGAGAAATGAAGAAACCCTACCCTAGTTCACATCACCAAGCGCGAGTCAAGATCTGAACCCTGAGTGGTCTACAATCCACGCTCTCTCTAAGCACATGTGGACTCTTCCCTGAGCAAACTGACTCATAGTATGTTTGAATAGAGACTCCTTAGGTGCCAGTCATTACTTCTGTCATTGTGCCTCCGTTTCCCTATCTGCTAAATGATGTGTAAGGGAGGCATTTCATTCTTACTCGGGATCTCTTGGAACAAAAGCTTCTGAGTTTAAGTTAGGTCACATGTTAGTAGGCATGAACCATAACCTGCGTGTGTCACACATGTGGAAAAAAGCAGGCAGTGTTTTCTGTCGGACAGTGGAATAAGGTCTATAAAGATGCCAGTACTGAGGCTTAGAAAGCAGTCACCATAGAAGCAATGCTGGGGAGAGGGGGAGGTAGAGAGTGATGGCCACAACCACAGTCAGGTAAAGTCTACTTCTGTTATTCACTGATGCTGAGAACTGGGTATGTGACAACGTCTCTAAGCCTCTGCTGCCTCACCAACAAAGTGAATGGTACAATTCTCATTTGACAAAATGCTGTGATTAGAACAGCTCATGTGTTTATGGGACCTAGAAGTAGGGTTTGGTGCAATGTGGTGTGTGTCAACAAATAGATTGATGTTATTAATATTCAGTAAAAAAAAATACCCAGACACCAGCTATTATCAACACGCACAAATGTGCCAGGCAAGGCAAGTTTTACCTATCGATGACAACAAAAACAGACAGTTTCCCCCAATGCATATTTAGATAAAGATACAAAGGATTCGTTTCAATGACTTAATGTTCTACCTGAAGATATAGACTCCTGAGCAGCAGGCTTTGTTGGGTAGATTGGAGACATCTAATTCCATTCTGGGACAGCAGGGGTCTTCTTCAGGACTTAGCTGTTCTGTGTTGTGAGGCAGGAAGCTTTGCCAGAAGCTGAGTTCAGCAGCTTAAACCACAGAGTCTTTGTACTCTGTGGCCTTCAGTGAACTGTCAACATGTATTGAGAATTCAGCCTGCAAGCACTGTACAGAGGGAGTGACTTCTTCATCTGCTTAGGCATGGCATGGGTGGTTACCCATATGACAAAGCTTCAGGTTGAGAACTCAGTAGCCCCAACTTCTTTTCCTAATAGACACCTTCGTAAAGTATAAATAAAATAACAGAGGAGAAGGGAAGATAGCTTGCTCTCCAAGCTTTGTTGTTTTTCATTTCTTTGGGATGGACTGGAGATAGAGCAGCAATTCAGAATTTAGTAGGATGTGCAGGGCTCCACCCTAGGAGATGGAAGAACAACAGAGTAGCAGAAAGCTGAGTGGGGGCACTATCATATCTTTATGCAGGGCTGTCTTGCCTTTGATTGGTAGCTGAGCGACAAGGTCATGTGGTTCTGGAACTCTTTAATACAGCACTACGGCCTGCCCTCTGCCTGTACCATTCTAGGCAGCAATGCACATGTCCTGTGGTTTTCAAAGGGTGGAACCACTACAATCTTGATTGTGCTTACCAAGTGTGGTAGTGTGAATGAAAATGTCCCCCATGGGCTCAAAAACCAAACCAAACCAAACCCCAAACTATGTGTGCCTATGCAGTATACTTTGATGCCCCATCTGCTAGATACAATCTAATCTAACCTAGACAAACTCTATCCAATGCTCTGTGAGCAGGTCAACCTGTGCCATGCCCATACATGCTTTGGTTTGATTCAGTTCCTTGCTTTCTCTAAATTTCCTTAGGGATAGACAATGTTCCTTCTATAGACTGACTGGGTAGGACCTCACTGGCTTGTTACTCAACTGGAATAAAGATTGGGGAAATTGAGAGGGTTGTCTCTCCAACTTTGCCTAAGGTTGGTTGTATGAGAGAATAGTTTCGAGATGCTACTTGGAGTTGAGGTGGAGAATAGCAGGCTAATATGAATTATTCTATACATAACACCAATACAATTTTCCATAGCCATAATGATGAATAGTCTATCACTTGTGAAACCTTTAAAAGCACTGCATTCTCACTAAATTCTTGAAAAATTCCTGAATCCATTAGAAAATAAAGGCTTGAAAATTTTAAATAATCTGTTCAAGACTATATAATAAGTGTTTTGAGTTGGCACATTTTGACTCCTGGTTTATCTGATTTACAAAGTTCTTACCTGCTCAGACGTGGGCTCTCAAAGTGAGGACACTAAGGCACATCAGTGATGAGAATACCTGGAAGGGTAAGATAACTTGAATAACCTCCAAAGGTCAATGCTCACCTGCAGCTGACATTCTTAGGTTGTTGGTTTCTCAGGGTCTATTAGCCTTTGTCAGTGCATTGGTGCTCAGAGAGTTACTTTTTGCTCTTGGCAGGCCGTGCTGTGGGATACTAATCAAGAACTCTGATGTCCCAGGCAGATATATGCTCTAAAGCCAATGGGACCCATGTTTTCTTTCTGGAATTGACTCCTGGACAAATTAACAAGCAGACATTACCATATCCATTGGAGTTTAACCACTCTGGAGGTGGCCACATCATTCTTGCTGTGGTTTGTTCCGGAAGTCCCTGTAGCGGTTGATTCTAGACTTGCAGGAGGCCACTTTTTCTTCTGTCTCTTTTGAAGTTGGCCTCTGGGTTGCCAATCAACTTCCGAGCTCCTGGTATTTTTCAATCTACCTTCAGGCTTCAATGAGCCCAAGTCAACTTCCAAATTGTTGATTTCCACAAACAGAGCCTGATTGGAACACCAGGTCTTCAGAGCATGTCAAGGAGATTTTCAGAGGCCTAGCTGAAGAATAGAAGTGAGAATATAGTCGCTCATCTGTATTTTCCTCATAAGGCTGAAAAACAACCGTTAAAGTCTTACTAGTTTATTAAGAACAAAGATTAGTGAATTTCTCCCAGGAAGCATCTGTACATCTTGAAAGGAGGATTTGAGGGAAAGTCAGGGTGAATGAGATGGAACACCAAACTCTCTCTCCTCTTCATTTAAGGACATATAGACTTGGAAACTACTTATTAATGTTCTAAGACTTGGAAACTACTTATTAATGTGAGCCTTTTGTTATTTAAATAAAGTATTTCTATTCATATATTATATAAATATATACTATACTAAGTTATATATTATATTTTATATGTTATATGCTATATGTTATTGTTATCATATATCATATTATATATATAAATATATATATTATATACCATACATCATACACCATGCACCATACATCTTACATTATATATTATAATTAGGTATAATTATAATATTTTATATATATATATTTCACTGGTGAGAAAACTTTTTATTTGAAAAGCATCAGATAAGCCAGGCAGTGGTAGCTCACGCCTTTAATGCCAGCACTTGGGAGGCAGAGGCAGGTGGATTTCTGAGTTCGAGGCCAGCCTGGTCTACAGAGTGAGTTCCAGGACAGCCAGGGCTACACAGAGAAACCCTGTCTCGAAAAACCAAAAAAAAAAAAAAAAAAAAAAAAAGAAAGAAAGAAAGAAAGAAAAGCATCAAATAAACATTTAAAATAGTACAGTCATTTATAGATATTCAGTTTTAAAAACATCCAAGATCAGCACAGTGGAAAATGGAAGAGTTTCCTTTTTAGACAGGAGAAATAGTGTGGATGATAGTCTAAAAGACACAAGGAGTTAATGCTCTGAGTTCTACCTGGGATATGTAGAGAGAAGTCAAACTGTATGCACAAAGAAAAGGACTGAAGGAAATCTACATATTTTATAAGTAAAAATCAATAGGCGTCTTTTCTTGTTGGTCAAAGAGTAAAAATAAATAAACAAAAATAAATAAACAGAAATGAAGAGGTTAAACACATTGACTGACAAACCAAGAGAAGACATGATTAGTCTAGACACGTGTAGGACCAGACCTGAGAAGATGATGTGTTCAGGTGTACAGAAAAGCTCAGACATTTGCATTGTCAGTAGTGGAACTCAAGACCCTAGGTGTACATAGATGTGTAACATAGAGCGACAATTGACGATAATGAAAGACATACTATTCTTGAGTAGTTCTCGACTTGGGGGTCTCAATCCCTTCGGGGTCTGCTAATCAAATATCCTGCATATCAGGTATTTATATTACAGTTCATATTAGTAACAAAATTACAGCTATGAGATAACGGTGAAATAATTGTAGGATTGTGGGTCACCACAATGTGAGAGACTATCGAACAGTCTCAGCATTAGGAAGGTTGAGAACCACGGCTCTAAGAATGTCAACAACGGAACAACAACATCAAAACAGAAACAGAACAGATACCAAAGAAAATCCAACCCATGATGCACCGGGCCAGCGCTAGAATGCTTAAAAGAAATTCTAAGAGAAAGAGATGGAAATGGAGCCAGATGCCACAGGCCCAACCCACCACTATAGGGTGCAAGCGGGGTAGAAGACAGCCAGAGGAGCAGGGATGTGGTGGAGAGATGGGAGAAAAAGAGAAGTGGAACTCTTCGTGTGCTATGATGACAGAGAGAACTGGAGACTGACTATGGTGAGGAGCAGCCTGATGTGAGAGGCCTGTGCTGCCAACTGAGGCCATGCGGCCGTACTACCCCTGAAGGCCATTTCTAGGTCCACAACCTTGCCACGGCAGGGGTCTGAGTCCATATCTGGGCCTGTGTTACCACCAAAGGCACATCTGTTGTCTGGGCTGTTGCCTGAGGTCATGTTGATGTCTGAGAGTAACAACAGTGCCAGCAGTGACCATGGACATTAGAAAGTCGGCCCTGGGGATACTGGACCTGGCGGTGTGGGTGCAGGAGAGCTGGCCCTGATGGGGTGAGCATGGGAGAGCTGCCGGGCCGACTAACTCAGCTACTCTCCAGGCCCAAAACCAGGGTTTTGAGCTGACATACCAACATTTCTATTTTCATAGATGTTCAAAATAAGACCACCGTGATATGCTTTTCAATCCACGAGAGGGGAGAAGAATTTGAGTTTGGCTCCACCTGTGAGAAATAGATAGGGGCGTCTCGCATCTGTGGATAAGGATGTGTGGACTACAGCGTCTTTGGAAATGAGCATGGCGACATTCAGCAGATCTGACAGTGGGCATGCCTGTGACCCCATTTCCAGTAACTACAGCATCACTAATAATGACAACACACATACATACATAGCACCCAGCAACAGGAAAACAACATAGACAACCATTTACAGCAGATGACGGACTGTTATTAACTATGTCTGACTGGGAGCCGCATCTAACATTTTGGGGGAGAATATTGAAAGGGAAAATGAAAGTGAGTGAAGACTGCTTATATAAAGATTCCAATTTTGTTGGCTTAAGCCCCAATCAACCCTTGTTTTCCTTATGGTTTCAAACATCAGGCTGAAGGAAATGGTACATTCAGTAGTCATAACGTCCGAGGATGGAAGGGGATTTGACACTGGAGAAAGGCAGTGTAATGTGTTGGTTGGCTCTTTGGCACCAGCTTCTGCAGACAGCACGGAGCCCCCGAGGCGCGCATAAGAACACAGTGAACACAAAGCTGACAGTGTGTACAATATCACTTGCCCAAACACATCGCAAAAAAAGCATTAGTAACATGTTTTATTTATGCTATAAAATTTATAAATTTAAAAATAGGTTTGAACTTGATGTTTGAATTTTTTTTTAACATTCTGTATGACCACCACTAAATAAAATATTTAAAACATAAGATCTGAGAGGAAATGGAAAGAAAACAAATAATGGTTATATCTGGAGAGTGTATATAGTTTTAAATCTTTCCTTAACGTTTCTATATTTTCAACAGTCTCATGATAAAGTTATATAATTTTGTATATAGAAAAACTGCAAAGGACTTCTGGGCACGATGATGGATTGAGAGCCACATCTGTTTAAAAGCAGATGAAATTCATTGGAAAAAAATAATTAGAAGTTCTTTTCCTCTAAGAGAAAGAACTAAGGAAAATGGAAATAAGCCAGGGTAGGAATAGCTCTGCCTAGGAGCATCCAGGCTGCCAGCCACAGTGTTCTCCTCTCACACAGCCTGAGCCAGGCGAAGTGGCCAGGGAAGAATTCCCATCATGCACTGCTGTCCCTCGATTCAAAGGGTCTAGGCTGTGGAAACAGGAGCAGAGGTTGGACCAGTGTGGAGACTGGATAGAGAGGAGAAAGAACCAGACTGGCGCAGCCCGTGGAGACTGAGGCAGGAGTGTAGACGAGAGCTTGACGCTAGGACCAGGAGGCGGTGAATGGCAGGGAAGGCACCTCCACCCCTAGTCTAGCCTGGGCACGAGAAAATGGAAAGTATGCATGAGGGAAAGACAGAAAGGTAGGTCATCCACACCCCAGAACCTCATCCACACAAAACTCTGTGCTTAGAAATAATCTCCCAAATAACAGGATGAGCATGTGATTGGCAGGCGTTGGGACTGCGCATGCTCAGACCAGGAAGCGCACTTCCGTCCATCATGTCCTCACTTAGACGGAAGCATGGCTTAAATTGTTAGAATTACTGAGGCTGGCAGCCTTGCCCAAAGCTAACTGATGACACAGACAACTCAAGGAACGGGGAACCGCATCTCACCAACAAGGAGAGAGGGACTA
>CM052720.1:30960961-30993401 GCA_028551405.1 Uromys caudimaculatus | reverse complement strand
GGGACCTCACTCTCAGTCCAGCAGTTACTGTAAAGTGAAACTTGGGCATTCTGAACTTTTGGGCTAATATCCGCTTATCAGTGAGTACATACCATGTTCGTTCTTTTGTGACTGAGTTACCTCGCTCAGGATGATATTTTCAAGTTCCATCCATTTGCCTGCAAATTTCATAAAGTCATTGTCTTTAATAGCTGAGTAGTACTCCATTGTGTAAATGTACCACAATTTCTGTATCCATTCCTCTGCTGAGGGACATCTGGATTGTTTCCAGCTTCTGGCTATTATAAATATGGCTGCTATGAACATAGTGGAGCATGTGTCTTTATTACATGTTGGAGCATCTTCTGGGTATATGCCCAGGAGAGGTATAGCTGAGTCCTCAGGTAGTATTATGTCCATTTTTCTGAGGGTCCGCCACACTGATTTCCAGAGTGATTTGCTACACTTTTGTATTTTGGTTGCCGAGTTTTAGCTTTTATCTCCCACGAGAAAAGCCTTTATGGATAGCCTGTGTTTCTCTGCTACCTCTTACACCTCCAGTCTCCAACGATATGCTTTCTGCCTTATTCCTGTCTTTGTCTTCTCCCATTTCAGATTGCCCCTCATGTTCTCACAGCTTGCTTTCCTTAGCCCTATCACAGCCGCTCAACTACATTTTCTCCAACTGGTACCCTAGCGGTATACTCTCTGCCACTAGAAAGCCACCACCATGTACTGGTAAAGGGCAAAATTCACCCAGAAGGTGTGACCACTTCATCCATGCCCTGATGTTGCAGTCCCCAGTTATATAAAGTAAACGTTAGGAGATGTAAGACGGATACAAGAAGGACAGGAGACTTCGGTACCCGACTGTCATCTTTACATGAATCACCCGAACTAAAAGTCAGCCAAGAGATTTTAGAGATGAATGATATCATAGATCAGTCAGCTGTAGCAGGAAATCCCACCAAATGGGTGAGGAACAGCCATTCTTTTAAGCAATCTGTGAAGACATCTCTAAAATCATTCATAGGATAGGCTATAAAACAAACTTCTATGCATATCAAATTTTGGTAGATAAACTTTGGAGATTTGGAGCACTTGGCCCCTGCAGTGCAAATTTTTCTTCTTGAAAAAAACAAAACAAAACAAAACAAAAACCGATTCCAGTCAATATTTTCAACACAGATACTCCAATGTTTCTGTTTGAAGCGCAATGAGTATTTGGATTTGCATATTAAAGGCTTTGAGAAATCTGATATAAACAAGACACATACACCCCCCCCACAATAGAAATCGATCAAGTATTTATTTTGTCCCGTGTTTACCAAGCACATACGATTATGATTACAGATCTTTCTTTCTTTCTTTTTTTCTTTTTTTTTTTTATCAAAGTATACACATTATCATTTAGGCAATGTTCATTCTTAGGTGACTCGGTTTTCAAAGCCTGGCTTTAGTTTCAGAGGGCTCAAGAGCATGATGGAGGCAGAGTTTTGAGAAAGTGATGGATTTGTGAGGCAGATGTAGAGGTGGGTCAGAGAGAAAGTGACTATTGCCCAAGAACAGTCTAGCCTGTGACCACATTTGTGTCTGCAAAATGAAGCACACCCATCTATGTGCTAAAGAGTAGAAATCTGCATATGTTGAGTTTATTAGCATGGATCTGATTCCTGAAGGATCCCGAGGACGCTGTGGAGAACCTGGGTTAGTCGTGGTAGGAGCAAATACAGTTGTGTGAAGTCTGACTGTCTCACTATGCCTGCTGTTCACCCGGGAGCTCTTGAGAAGAAAATCACTAGCAAGCTAAAGCAGATTTGTAACAACTTACCCCACACCACTGTGCCTGACGGGGATAACGGTGAAGGAGCCCCTAGTTCGCATTTCCAATGGGTTTTCATTAATTCATATTTCATATTCATATGCATGACAATGACTAAATTTCAGAGCTTAATTTCCTAATCCCTGAGGGGACACAGCAGAATGATCATGAATATTTTGAAATAATGTGACTTAAACACTGTAGGCTTAAACAACCTGTCTGATTATTGGATTCAAAAATGGTCTGGTGCCTGCTGCTTATGTCTTGTGATCAGGATAGATCGTGGTCACTAAGCTAGAGACGGAGGTGCCATGGTATAATCCTGGTGTGGAGACAGATACAGAGTCCCATTGGAAGCATCAGGAGAAGTCAATAAGTATAGTATTCTGGGACGGGAGATGAGAAATATTTTGGAGAGTGAGGGTGATCTCCGGGTTTGACACACTCTCAGGAAGGTGCCAGACATGGTTTATCTGTAGAGATGAAGGCGTGCCGAGATGAATAGCATATGCCCTGCCTTATGAAGAGCACTTAGTATTAGGACTGAAACAAAACAGAGGTAAGATAGTCTAGATTTACTACACAACCCTTTCACAGATGACAGTGAACCTATCATTTAAAAAGAGACGATATAAATAGAGTTATAATATGCTAGAAGCCTGCAGCTTTGAGACACACTACATCAAACAATTAGCAGTAATATTCAGTTTTAATCTTGGAGCTCTCAGCTGAGTAGCTAACTTTGTTCTGTATTACAGTGGTTGTGTTATCTGCTCCCTGTTGCGCTCCCTCCAGCACCCAGCCCCAAACTCTAATTATTAGTTACGTAGGTGATGGGGCACTAACGATAGTGGCGATTACGCTCATGACAATGAGGGTTGTGACAGCTATTGTTTATCATGAGCTTATGGTTGGGGATAGTTAGTTTCTCTTGTCAACTTGACGAGGCTGTAGACTACCTTAGTTGATTAAATACTATTTTGAGTTGTATCTGGAAACAGTATTTGAATTTGCAGAGTTGAATAAAGAAAGGCTTCTTCTCCAATGTGAATGGACATTTGTTAACCTGTTTACAGTTTGAGTAGAACAAAATCATCAGGAAAGGATTCACTTGCTGTCTTTGAGATAAGACAGCTTTACCTGTTCTGGCTTCTTAGCTGTCAGGATAGTTTGAAAGGAGACATAAAGAAAAGGGAGTTTGAGGGTCATGCATCTAGAAAAGTTATTTTGGGGCTCTGCTCCTCCAAAAAGCAGAGAAAAATCCAAAGAACTGCATACGAGCAAATGGAACAATTTGCAGTCTAGGAAGGTGGGAGAGTGACCCCCTCCATGTCTTGTGACGCCCTCGGGAGGGAGGCATGCCTATATAGCAATCAAAACCCAAACTCAAAATGAACTACAAGAACCAAGCTGGTGGTAGATGCTTTAAGAGTTGATCACCAAGCGGAAGCATAAAGCAGAGTGATTGCAGGTGATTTAAAACGAAAATGTTCATAAAGTAAAAAATCTCTACAGATAAAATAATAAAAACCACATCCCACTGGAACTGAGCCAAGGACTGCAAATGCAAGAAAACAGAAAAGATAACATAATAAGATAAATGAGATATGAAAGAGAGATGAATTTTTAAAATAATTTTGATATAAATAAAGCATCTCTCCTCCAGAAAGCATCAGCAACATTAGGAGACCATAGATAGTTCAACAAATCAAAACCAGAGATGCCTAACAGGGGATCATGGAATTTAGGATCAGTGGATAAAATTTGTACAGACTAATGAACCTGATTGGTATATAAGTCAATTTCCATTGCTGTAACAAAATACCCGAAGCTGGTAATTTTCAATAAAAAGGGTTCAATTATCCTATAGCTTTGGAACCTTAAAGCTCAAGATTGGGAGACTGAGTTGCTCAGCCTCTGGTTAGCTCTTCCCACTCCTGCCCACTGACTCACAGTGCAAGCGAGCAATGGAAACAGCACCAGCTATATGCAAGAGAAAGAAACATGCCTTCTGTTAAGGACAACAGTCCACTCTCTGGAGCGTGTGCTCCCTGAGAGACACTTAGAGTACTTTCCCTGAGAGACCCTTGTAACCAGTGGCCCAGGGAGTTAATTTCTTTTACTAAACCCTACCTTTAAAAATATCTATCTTTATCTGTGATTTTATGTATATGAGTGTTTTGCCTGTATGTATATATGTATGTATGTATGTATGTATTTATGTATGTATGTATGTATGTATTATGAGTGCAGGTGTCTTCAGAGACTAGGACACTGCATAAGATCCCTTGGGTGTGGAGTTACAGGTGGTTGTTAGGAAATGAACTGGTTCATCTGCAAAAGCAACAAGTTCTCTCAATGCCTGCACCATCTCCCCAGTCCCAGGGGACTTTTAAAAAGCCACACCTCAACATCAAGACATGGGGGACCAAACTTTGGCACGTAAATCCGTCAGGAACGCACTGCGGCCAAAGTTGTATGTCTCACTAAGTAGCTGAAATGTGTCCGTTTTCAACATAATCAGCATGGCCATCAAAGAAGAATCTTAACAGCCACACAAGGTTTTCATATGCTGACCATTCATATAGGGCTGGGGAGATGGTTCATTCAGAAAGTGCTTGCCATGCAAGCGTGAGGACCGGGGTTCAATCTCCAGGCCACAGTGGCTTACACTATAGTTGCAGCACCATAGAAGTAGGAAGAAATGACTCCAGAGTTTCATTGGTCAGCGAGCCAAGCCTGCCTGATGAGGTCCAAGCCACTGAGAAACACCGTCATAAAGAACAGTGCTGACGTCTTCTGTGGAATGACACCTTGGGTTGACCTCCAGCCATACTGGGTTGCCATATATAGGTGCACACAAGCACAGGCACATGTGTCCCAGTCCTGTAAACATGCACACACACCTACATGTGCAATATGCACACACACACACACACCCATAGTCACACGGTATCAAATTATAGTTTTCAAAAATATATTCAATACAATTGCGTTCATCACTTCTGGGGTTTACACTTGACTCTATTGAGATCTTATTATTTAAAATCTACACCATAGTAATATCTTAATAATGAAGGACAATGAAAATACACATACAATGAAAAGAAGTGGTTGCTGTTATATCGTAAATTTAAATTATTGTTATGATGGCACATTGTTATAACTTGCTTCCTTTGAAATTTCGTGCATTCAATCTTGTGCGCCTAAAAGTATTCTGACATGGGGGCTGGTGGTTTCATCAGATCGTTAAAAGTCTCCAAAGCACAAAAAGTTAGTAATTTCTATTAGTTCCTGGCGGTAAATCACCATTAGAAAATGCTCCTGAAATGAAGATAATTTGAAAGTACCTACCAAGAGATCTAGAAAATTAACCTATAACGGTCAAAGCCATTGTTTCTTTAAAATCATTTATCTATCTATCTATCTATCTATCTATCTATCTATCTATCTATCTACCTATCTATCTATCTATCTATCGTGTATGTGTGTTTGCCTGTGGGAATTTCTGTGTACCACAAGTGTGTCCAGTGCTCCCAGAAGCCAGAAGAGGATGCTGGGTCCCCTGGAGCTGGACTTAAAGACAGGTGTGAGCTGTGATGTGTGCGCTGGGAACTTAACCCAGGTCTTCAAGAGCAGTGAGTGCTCTTAACTACTGAGCCAGTTCTCAAGTCTCAGCTGAATTACACACACACACACACACATACACACACACACACACACACACACACACACATTTCTTTTAAAGAAAACATCATTCAGACTGCCCTGTGAAAAGACCCACAGAAGGAAGTGAGACAGCTCGCAGAACATTTAGCAGCAGCACTTGTGTGGTCAAAGAATATTTTATTAGTATTTTAAAATAGTCATGGAAATAAAATATGAACCCCAAATCTCTTGTTCAGTCAAACTGACTGTTAAGAACAAACAGCCTGTCATCAACTGATGCCAACATACAAGAACATAGAGAGAGATGCTGGGGAGACGGGTCAGCGCTTAAGAGCGCTTGTCTGGCGGAGAAAATTTGATTCCCAGCACCCAGCTTGGGTAGCTGACCACTGTCTGTAATGCTAGTTCCAGGGACTTTGATGCCTTCTAATGGCCTCCATGAACACTTATGCATGTGTACACACACACACACACACACACACACACACACACACACACACACGAATTAAGGGCTCAGACAATATTTTTCTCACGTGTGTTTCTTACCAGACCACAGTGGGAACAAGTACCATGTAAGGGTAAGCATTCTGAGACTTATGTGACATCTTGACATCGCTGAAGCATCCAAACTCATGAATCATTTCACTAGCCATTTATTTTCTTCATGTTTTACAAAAGTATCAGCCCTTAATAAATTGAAAATAAGAGAAAAATCCCAGAATGTATAAAAGGGTTTCCAGCGGCCACATTTCCCTTAGGCACGAGTGGAATGGAATGAAATATCAATTTCCTTGTACAATTGAAGACAAGAAATAAGTATAAGGGCCATAACCCAATATGTGACGTGTACACAACCTGGTAATATCAATAATTATGCCAGGGAGAGAAATCACTCAGGAGAGCTTGCCTTGTGAGCACCAAGACCTGAGTTCAATCCCTGAAACCCAACAAGCCAATCTGAAGAAGGCTGGTGGTGCTTGCTTGTGCTTCCAGTGATGGGGAGGGTGGGGGAGGGTGAGATAGACAGATCCCTAGGGGTCAGCTGTCAGCCAGCCTCGCTGAATCAATGACTCAGGGCACTGAGAGATACTGCCTTTCAAAGGAATGATGGTGCCCAAGGCATGACCCCTAACATTGTCCTTTGATCTTTATATATGAGTAGACACATATGCACTCACACAAGCATGCACATACATCCCTACACACACACAGAGAGAGAGAGAGAGAGAGAGAGAGAGAGAGACAGAGACAGAGAGAGAGACAGAGAGAGAGAGAGACAGAGAGAGACAGAGAGACAGAGAGAGACAGAGAGACAGAGAAACAGAGACAGAGACAGACAGAGACAGAGAGAGACAGAGAGAATGTCAGATGTGATGGCTGCATGAAGCTCGTGCTCCCACTGAATACAATTCAAAAGTTGAGTTCAAGTGTTTCAAGGAAATGCTGAAAGCTGTCTGTGGGGTGGGACTTAAAGCGATGAGGTCTAGCAGAAGTGTTGATGCGACTGGGGATGCCACCCTCAGCAGGGATTACTGTTGTTCTTGAAGAACCCTACCTGGTTCTCACAGCAGTGGGTTGTCATAAAACAAGATCACCGTCTTGGCCTTTCTGCCTGAGATTTATTCTCATTCTGTCTCTCTGAATGCTATGAATCTGCCCAGTGTCTTTACATAGATCTTGTTGCCAAAGTGTTTGGCACCAGCTATCAGAATCATGACCCAAATGTACATCGTTGCTCTTTTTAGTGAATTATTGCAGTGCTTAGTTTTAACTGTCAACTTGGCGTAACTTAGAGTCACCTGAAAATAGAATTTGAATGGGGAATTATCAAGATCAGGTTGACCTGTGGGCCTCTGTGTAGGGGACAATCTTTGTATTATTAATCGAGGTGGGAAGAAAGCAGTCTATTGTGGGTGGCACCATTCCCTAGGCAGAGGTTGCTGATCAGTATACCAAACCTACAGTATTTTGTTACTGCCACAGAAAATTAATTAAGACTATTGGCTTCCAGTTGGCTTCCTTAGGCCTAGAAAGGCATAGACAAATGTCCAGGTTACCAGAAATAATCATGCCCAGCCAGCAGATTTTAGTCTCGAATACTTGAGCAGTCTCTATTTTTAGTCTGTAACATATCACAGAACAAGGGCATCATCAATGACGGTAGAGATTATGTCAAAGTGACACAGGAGACAGCATGCAGTAACTCCTCTTAATGGAAGATGAGGTATTTATCTCAGACAGGATAAAACCATTGATTCAATCATATTAAATAAGTTTAATTCCATGAGTTCATCATTTAGAAGGGCATAGGAAAGCATGCTAATTGCATTATAAAGCAATTTTTAGAGGAATACCAAGCGGCCCTGCCATTCACATAGAACACGCATGTTAGGAGAACCACATACCTGGCGATGGGAAGTGTGTCCTCACTGAAGTTCGAGGTTAAGGGCTGAGCAAAGCTGCTGTCCTGGGAGAGCGGGGTGACCAGAACTTGAGGCTGATTTACAGTTTGGAGAGCTAAGGCCACTAGACAATAAGAAAACACACAGGGGTATATTCAAAAAGGTTGACCCTGAGGACAGCTTGGGGACTTGTCTATCTAGATAGAAGCCACCTAAGGAAAGGCGGAGATCTAAGAAACTGCATATCCAAGAGTCAGGATTGCAGAGACAAAGCCAGCTACAAACGAGAGCATGTCTTCCTGCGTTGGCAGTCAGAAGTTTCTGGAAAGAAACTTCAGGACAGTTGAAGCCTTCTCATGGAGTGTAGTAGAGGTCATGGGATGCCACGTGGGGGAACAGTGCAGGTAGAGCAGGAAACAGTAACCATATCTGGGAAAGAGGAGGTGATGGGAGAACACCTTTTGTTTTTGTTTTTTTAAGAAAGGATCAAGACTAAGAGACCCTCAACAGACTTCTCTACTCTAACAGATGACTTTATCCCTGTAGCCATCTCTGGCCACTTTCTGTAGGTAAGTGACACATTTTCTCCCTCTAGGATAGCGATACACTCTGTGTGTGTGTGTGTGTGTGTGTGTGTGTGTGTGTGTGTATGTGTGTGTGATGTGACTCGCTTGGGTGTAAATGAATTAGCAAGTTACACTGGGCACTTCTGAGGACCTGTTGACTATCTACAATGGCTGTCCTCCTGCATCCACAGTTTGCAAAAGGGTTTCCCTAGCATCATGAATGTCAGCTCACCTGGATAGTGGTATACACACACACACACACACACACACACACACACACACACATACACAATCTGGAAAGCAACTTCATATTTTCCATACATATACACATGTATGCATATAAATATGTGTGTGTGTGTGTGTGTGTGTGTGTGTATATCAGCCTACATGCACAGACATCACCCCCACATATACATGTGTGCGTGTATGTGTATATACACATGTATATAGACAGACACACCCATATACATATACATACATGTACACACACACACATATATGAGCTAATCTTCCTTCAATTTTAGACCCCCAAAATATTACTGGCTTCAGACTCACATGGATTCCCTAGTCTGGAGAGCAAAGGTGGCAATGTTCAGAGCTCTTGAAAGACGCAGATTCGCATGTGTTGAATCTTTCTCCTGAGAGTAGAAACATGACACATGTTTGATACTGTGAAGCTCACAACTGTTCCTCTCTGAGACGACGTTAAGGGTTATCTAAATACATAATTTGTATTTCATGTTGCTACGTCTTCTGTTTCAGGCACTTTGAATCTTTAACTATTTTAAATCAAGGCAGAAATGGGCTTTCAAATATCTAGGAGGCTTTGCCCTTAAGTAAAAGGACCTTGAGACAAAAAAAAAAAAAAAAAAAAAAAAAAAAATCATTTCCCATTTGCATAATGCTTTTAATTTTTTCAAAGCCTTTTTCAAATCTACTATTTTACTTGATCCTCACAACAGCTCTGTAAAACCATCCACTTTAAAGACACAGACTTGAAAGCAGAGAACATTTAAAACAGTTAAAAAAAGAAAAACAAAAAAAAAAAAACCCGTGGTAAAATCACAAAGAAATTCCCACCCCATCCATATCACGGCTCTAACCTAAACTGTATTTACTGCAAATTGTATTGACTTGAGAGATGGCAGCGTGTAAATAGTTTCTCTTCTCCAAACCACATTCAAACTGCAGTTGTTATGAATACAGAAGAGCTTTCCGAGGAGGGAGAGAACTAGAATCTCACTGCATTAAGGGAACAGGCTGGCGTGTGGATGAGCAGGCAGCCTGGCAGTGGATGGCTTCTGCACAGCAAACGTGGCCCTGCCTGCCGGCACCGGGGGTTGGATTTACATACATTGACTCAATCCACCGTATGAATAACGATCAATTTCCTTGATCTAGTCTATTCTGTCAATCTGTGCTTTCACTAGCAAATGAGGAGATGTTGCTGTCAGCCAAAAATAGAGTTTCCTGGGCTTCTGTGTGCTTTTAAGAGCTCTTTTCTACTTAATTAAAAAGATACATACGGTGATTGACAGAGAACAGCAGGCTAGTCGGAGCTACAAAATTTGCTACTTATATATAGATGGGTTCCTGGAAGCAGAATCATGAATGACGCCTGAATGCTTGTAAAGGCAGACTTACATTACTGAGCACAGTCAACTTCAAATGTCAGTTTTATTAATAGCCGAATAAAATCAAAAGAATAAATACAATTTGTCTGTCAGAAATGGCCAGTAAGATCATCCTGTCTCAGGGGCTGCAAATTACTCCAGGTAACAATATGCAACCTGCCAGGAAAAAAAATGCTATTTTTTGATTCAACATATTAACTCGTGTGTTTGCAGCTTCTGTCATTCCTGCTTCTAAGCAGTACTGGAGTTGAACATGGGGTCAAATAATGTATGTAAGTCGAGTGCATTCTCACCGTGGATAGCAGGAGAAGCCTAAACATCTGCCAACTTGTCAACCCCATCAAATTCCCTTTACCTCAGCTGTGTTGGTGATCAGTGGATCCAGGACGTTCCTAGGTTTTATAGATATAATCTACAGGAGACAGGTAATTAACCGAATGCAACCACTAGGGGGCGTACTGGTGCAGCTTTACAGGTCCCTTTTCTTGCTTTCAAGCCTTTGGGTGAACAGAGATGCTGAATCTGTACACATGGGATGTAGTTACAGTCATCTCTCCGTACCCATGCAGACTGATTTCAGGGCACATGCATACCTATATCAGAGGATGCTGCAGTCCTGTATCGGCAGCGATACAGGATTTGTGTATAACTTGTACACATTCTTCCTTATACTGCAAGGATGTGTGTGTGTGTGTGTGTGTGTGTGTGTGTGTGTGTGTGTTCATAGGTATCACCTGTGTGCAGGTATGTGCAAAGTCCAAAAGAGGGTGATGGATTCCCTGGACCTCGAGTTACAGGTGGTTGTGAACTTCCTGACATGGGTTCCAGGAGTGAAACTTGGGTCCTTTGGAAACGCAGCAAGCTCTTAGCCACTGAGCCAGACCCCTTTGCCACGTTTTAAATCTTCTCTCGACAAGTAACGCACAAAATAATAAGGACACTTTCTAAATATTTGTATTATTAAGGTAACAATGACAAAAATCTGCACAGTTAAATCAGTGTAATTAAAAATTATTTTCAACCTCGAGCTGGTTGAATTAGCAGACATATGCAGACCTGAGGCTGTAGACTAGAAAGGACATTTTCCTCGAGTCTCCCTCGTGAATAATCCTGTGTTCACAGAACTTCTCATCTGTAGCTTGGAGAGGATGCAATAGATCGATCGTCTTCAAACTGGAGTTAGAGTCTCTTGAACCACAACCCTTGGCCCAAGGCTGAGGGTTTCCAAGAACCATCTGTGTGTGCATCTTAGTAGTTTTCTAGTAGTCACAGAAAGCCACCAGGTTTTCAATAAGAATTTGTTCAAAGCAGGGCTGGAAAGAATTTTAAAAATTATGCCACCGGATGATCTTAAATATTCTCTACCAAGCCAACAATGCAGGGATCAACCTGAGTGCAGCCGAGCCTCTTGTCCTGGGCACTGGTGATTGATAATTATGACTCCCAAAGCCCAGGGATGGATTTTAGCTGAGTCACCTCCATCCTCCGGCAGGTCTTTCTCATTTGTCTTGTCTGACACTGCTCGTCTTTCATTTGGCTTGCTCACAGGCAGAGTCTGGCACCTAGGATGGAATGAAATAAACAGATATTGCATGGTTATGGTGGTTTAAAAATGTTTGGCCCATGGGAAGTGGCCTTATTAGGAGGTGTGGCCTTGTTGGAGGAAGTGCGTCACAGGTAGGTGGGACTTTCAGGCCTCCTGGTGCTCAAGCTCCACCCAGTGCAAAAGAGACCCTCCCCCTGGCTGCCTATAGAGGGTCTCTTCCTGGTTGCCTTTAAAACAAGTTGTAGAACTCTCAGCTCCTCCTGCACCACGTCTGCCTGCCTGCTTCCTGCCATGATCATAATGGACTGAACCTCTGAACCTGTAAGCCAAGCCCAAGCAGCAGTTCTGGGTCTGCGGGTCCCAACCCTGACAGGGGTCACATATCCTGCACATCAGATATTTACATTGCGATTCATAACGGTAGCAAAATGACAGAAGTGAAGTAGCAATGAAATAATTTTATTGTTGGAGGTCACCAGCCATAATTCAGGAACTATACTAAGTATTATTAAATAAAATATTAACATTAATATATTAAAATTTAAATTTATCATAATATAATATGTTATATATTATACTATATATTATAGTATATATTACTCTATATAATTATATATCAAACATAATATATATTAATACATAAATATATTATTACATTATATATTAATAGATATTTGGTATACATTAATATAACTTAGGATGGGACGGGAGTAGAGATGTTTTCCAGAAGTGTCTAACATGCTAATTCCTCAGAGACCCTCCCAGGGGAGGTTTGCTTTCATTGATTTTTGGATGATATTGTCTTTGAACCTCATGTAGAGTTACGGGTAACCTTCAACTGCTGTCTAAAGCCTCTCTTTGCTTCCTTCTAAGCCAAGCCTGGCTTATTACATAAATGGACACAAGGCTCTCTGTAAAGAGTGGGGTGCTATTCAGAAGGAGTGGAGTGGCTTTCGGTCTTTGCCGTCTTAGTAACAGAACATAGTCTCTGGAGTCCAGAAGCTTGGCCGTAATGCAACTGAAACCAGCCTTCCAGCCGCACACATCTACACCCAGCCTCTCCCAGTACCAACTCTCCAAGGATAGACAACAGCACTAGAAGATGGGACAAATGCAGATTCTACCCAAAATCTCCTGAGTCGGAACTGTGGTGGAGGGGAAGTGATCAGAAGCCGAAGTGATGAAAGAAGGCAGCCAGCCATGCTTCTGGTCCTTCTGATGGCCCTCAAGTCTGAGAAACTGCCTCAAACCCCAAGAGAAACTCTATAAATTCAGCAATACTGATAAGGACCCTCAGTGAACAAAGCCCTGGCTGATGCTAGCTATGTGTTCATTATACATTCGTTAAGGGCTTGATATTGCTATTGGGTGTCATAAAATCTACTCGCCCACCAAAAGTGAGATTGATATTTGGTCCCCAGAGTTTGGGGACCAACCCGGGGCCTTGTACATTTTAGGCAGTTCCTTTATCCCTGAGATATACTCCCAGGCTCCACTATTCTTTACTTGCTGATCCTAGTGGCTCATATACCAAGACAAACTACAAAAGTCAAGTCATTTCATGATGTGGCCTGCCCACCTCTCCAGACTCCTCTACCTTCCCCATCTGACCTCCATCATTCTGGCTTTCCAAGGGCTGATTCTACCTTGTCTTTCTAGTTACTGCTCAATGTCACTTGGAAGATATCTGACTACCTTGTTAAATTTACATATACATATATTCATCTGAAAATGTATGGGCATATGCATGCATATATGTATGTATATATGTGTGTATGTATATACAGTGTAGGTGCACATGGATGTGTAGGTGTAGGTACCTATGAGAGTAGGCTAGAGGAGAAAGGACCCGGGGCATCTTGCTCTATACTTTACACATTATTTCTTTGAGACAGGGTCTCTCACTGAACCAGGAGCTGAGCTGGCACCCAGCAAGCGCAAGCAATCCTCTTGCCTCTAGGGTTACAGTACTGGTTACAGTACTTGCCTTCCTTACAGTGCTGGGGTTATAGGTGTGCATCCAGCTATGGCAGGATTTTCACATGGGGCACGGGATTTGAACTCGGGTCCTCTAGAAGAGCAGCGGGTTCCTTTCCCCCTCTCCATTTCCCTAGGCCCTCGCATGCACTTGTATTTATGTTCTGCACATTACTCATTGGCTTTCTTCATGGTGTATAAACCGATGGTGCCTACCATTTTTTGATTATCAAATCCATGCACGGTGTCATTGTATCTCCGTGTCCTTCTGGGCCTTGGAGTACTGGCAGACTTAACACGTGTTTATTGTGTGACTTCCCCGGCTGCAGCTGAAATTCAAATGAACACGGTAAGTTAACAACTGAATTGCTGCTTTGCTCGATACATGCCGTCCTTCAGTTTTGAAAAACGTAGATTACAATTATTGTTTCGATTGTGGGAACTTGAATGTTTTACAGGAAGTTCTTTAAGGGTTCTTAAAATATACTTGTCAAGAGTTGGCTTCAGAGTCAGAGCTGGCCCTGTGTTCATTTATTGGAAGGGAAACACTGGAGCTCAAAAAAAAAAAAAAAAAAAAAAAACATCATAATGCCTTGTACCACATCAGATAAACAAGCAACTGACTCTGAAATTTATGATGGTTTTACAGTTGTTTTGCTAGAGATTGTTCTGGAAACAGAAAGATGAACCCAGACTCCGGTGCCATCTAGTGGTCATGCTTAGTTCCTCTAGAAATAAACTCCAGTGCGGTCCAGTACTGAGTTTTGACTTGTTGGGAGATTTTTTGCTTTTATGATGTGTATCTTTGCCGTCTCAAATATGAACTTAGTTGTATTAAGCGTGATGCATGTTAGTAAATGCCTGGAAAACTCAAAGGTTATAAACATGAAGGTGTTGTATAAATAATAATTCTCTCAGGTGATCATTCATATAGCTGAGTGATACCTAAGAGCGTGGACCTCTTTAACGCTCCTATTTATTTCAGACACCCAGAGGCAAAGAGAACTTCTGACTCCTGGTCAACTATGTCATCATTTGAATATGGGCTCCCTTGTCGAATGCTTCCTCCTCAACGCCGGCTTTGGGAGGTTCTGGCAGGATGAGTCCAGTTGAATGAAATGGGTCGCTGGAGACATGAAGACATCTCTTATTGCCACAGTACTCCCTCCCTCTTTTCTGCCTTCCGTCATCCACCATGAGGTGAAACACTTCAGTCTCTCCCACCACGTGCCCATGACAGCTGCCCTGATGCTCTGCAGAACCGCAGATGGGGGCTGGGGTGTCGGGTGGGGCAAGCAACCATGAATAGAACACTCTGAAACCGTGAGCTAAACACACCCATCTGCCTCCAAATTGTCTCAGGTAGGTAATTGGGGTCACGGTGAGGTTAAAAGTAATGGGGGTGTTAGATATTTCAGGTTCTGAGGTAGCATCACCAGAGGAGTGCTCACCTAACACAGTTATTGGTTACCAAACATTTCATGTCTGTACAGTGCAGATGGTATGCCTCTTGCTGCACAGGTAGTTCTAGGTTTGTCTCAGTTGCCTGGAATCCTTTCTGGTTCTTGCCATCTACTTGGCACGGAGCCTTTTGCAGAACACAGCTAGGTCATCATTCCGAGAAGCCTTTGGGGTCACTCTGTGACATTACAGACCACAGCCCCCAATACCTAATGAGAAGAGTTTATGATGTATGTGAAACAGAGTCTTGTAGGTGTAATCTTAGGCAAATCAGATCCAAATCTTGATAGTGGCACCCCTAATTCCCCTGCTGATGTCAACTTTCCTAATTTGAGTGGTAGCTTTTCGGACAATGTTTGCCTCCCAAGTCTTTCATGAGGGTTAAAAAGATAATGACCCTATCTAAATTGTTCCATCCGAGTGCCTGATACATGAAAACTGAGCCACTGATCTCTGATCTTGCATGGTCTAAGAGCACCTCTTATTTCTAACTTTGCACTGTGGTGCTCCCTGTTTCCCTTTGCTCTCTGTAATCCAGTTGTACCCACATTTAAATATTCAACATTAGAGAGATCCAAAAACCAGATGACTTGACAGTACCTGTTGATGGCAGGGGACAAAGAACATTTTAAATATTTCGTATATTCATTGTCATAAAGCTTCAAGGATCACCCAGGACATGAAACCAAAAGCCAACTTACATGAGACCAAGCCATATTTTGAATGCCAGGAAACAACCATCCATGAACTAACTGTAGCACGCCACACACCAAAACACTGTTCTGAGAACTCGGGGAACCCACATCCTGGTTCCAATCTCTCATTCTGAGAGTATAGTTTCTCTGTTAAGTTAATGAAAAACAAGTTCATGAGACTTGGATTCTGTTCCTTAATTTGGAAACCGTCTACGAAAAGGTTTGGGAAGCTGCTTGTTGATACATTTCAAGTGATATTCTACCTAAGCCCTTAATAAAATGGTGGGAGGGAGACGCTAAGCCACAAGCCTATTTTCATTTAACGCTCATGAATCTCAGGGTCTTTAACCTTATTTATTCATTTCCCTCCCAGTAGCACCCCAATTTCAGGCCAAATCCTCACCAAGAAAAACAGTGTGGACCATGTGTCATAACCGCATCTGCGCTTGGAACACAGGGTTCTATTCCCCAGATACTAGACTGAGCTGGGGAAGGTCATTTTATTATTGAAGCTGGTTCTCTGATTACTTTTCTTCCCTCATAACAAAACAAACACAGGCAGCTTGGCTGGTCTGCAGCAAACCTGTGTTACCCAAGTCCTCCCTGCAAATGAAGAGAGCTTTCTTCTTAGCTGTTTGCCTTCTGCTCCTGCTTACGTGCACCCAACTTATGTGCACCCAACTTATGTGTCCCCAGCTTTTGCTTATTTGCCTTTAAAACATATTTGGAGGGTTAGAAGGAAAATAGTGTAGGGCAGTGGTAGAGAAGAGTAGGTGAAGAAGCAAGGGAAGACAATGTTTGGTGGCTTTGAATATTAAAATCTATTTGAAGTATACCTAAGACATACCAAAGTTCTAAACTGCCCCCCCCCCACGCTGTATATGTGCGTGTGTAGCTATCTGGTGTCTAGCTGGCACTCCAGCAATGTTCAAAGTGAGACTCTGCAGGAGTCTTTATGTCTCTTTGGCTGAGAGACTGGGCTCAACTGGGAAGCCTCCAAAGGCAATAGGTCATATCCACCACGGATATCCATGTCCAGCCTGACAGCTAAACAAAAGAATCATGTCATCACTGTGACCTTTTGGGGGCTGACCTAATAGAACACTGTGTTCTTCAGAGATGCAAAAGATTGGGGAGTGTGCAACCAACCCTCCCCAGTGCCACCGGAATATAGAATGCCTGATCTGTAATCAGATGTGTGTGTGTGTGTGTGTGTGTGTGTGTGTGTGTGTGTGTGTACACATGCACACTCAAGTGAAAGTAGATGTGTGTATTTAAACCTTTAAAGCCTCTCTACATAGAAAGGACTATATAATGTGTCTCTTGATGTATTGTTACCTAATTGTCATCATTAAAAAGATCTCCCATGTTGGGCCACATGGAAGTATTGTATACAGCTCAGGGTTACACATTTAATGGCTTCCTTCATGTCAAGCCCCATGGAGTGATTCTCCTTATCAGAAGAGTACATCCCAAGACAGAACTTTAATTCTTTCTGATGTGAGACAGAAAATGGAAAAACAATTCCACTTTGTGTGTAAGGGTATGCACACGTGTGTGTACTAGTGTGGAGAGATGAGAGGCCAGTCTCTGCTGTTGTTTCTCAGCTTCTCTTGACCTATCTATCTATCTATCTATCTATCTATCTATCTATCTATCTATCTATCTATCTATCTATCTATCTATCTACCCTATCTATCTATCTATCTATCTATCCATCCATCCATCCATCCATCCATCCATCCATCTATCTATCTATCCATCCATCTATCATCTATCTATCCACTTATATCTATCTATCTATCTATCTATCTATCTATCTATCTATCTATCTATCTATCTGTTTTGAGTCAGGGTCTCTCTCTACCAAGGCTGATGAACCAGTGAGTCCCAAGGATCCCCCCTGACATACACACACCTTCCAGAACTGGGATTATATGACCACCACCAGACCCAATTTTTAAAAATATATTTCATTTCTTTATACATCCCAACCACAGTCTCACCTCCCTCCTCTCCTCCCAGTACTTCTCTCCTCTGACCCTGCAACCTTTCCTCATTTCTCTTCAGAAAAGGGCAGTTCTCCCAGGGGTATCAACTATCCAGGCACAGCAAGTTACAATAAGACTAGTTTCCTTCCCTTGTATTGAGGCTGGAAGAGGAAAAGACCCTTAAAGCAGACAAGCAGGCAAAAGAGTCAGAGATAGCCCCTGATTCCACTGTTATGAGTCCCACAAGAAGACCAGGCTACACAACTGTAACACATATGCCAAGCCTCGGTCTAATTGTGTGTGTGTGTTGGATTCTGAAGAATGGATTCAAGACCTTGTGCTTTCAAGACGGACACTGTACCAACTGAGCCACCCAAATCCTACCTCTTTGGGGGTGAGAAGAGTAGTGGAAAGGCAGAAAATTTGACCAAGCAAAATAAAATGCTACCCTTCCTTGCCCATAGTGGTCTATGAAAGGGAAACTAAATTCTGATACACACCTGGGCACTGATGAAGCATTAAGGCAGGGTGCTAAGTGATAGACCTAAAATCATAACTATCACGTGATTCCCCTTTGTGAATTATCTAGGCACGGTAGAGTCATAGAGCTAAGGAAGAAATTAAAGAAGAGCAGAAGCCAGGGAGAAGGAGCTGGAGCTGGTAATGACTGCTTAGCAATACAGCATTTGTGACAAGAGAGGTGAGGAAAAGTTCCTTGAGGAGATAGTGATAGTAGCCTACAACTTTGTGGACATACACAGAATAAGGAAATTGTAAGTTGGGAATGGTCCATTTTATATTATGCGCATTTTACCTCATTAAGATATTAATTAAGCTCTCTTCCCAAGGCTCGGGGACCATTACAGAAAAGTGGGGTGGGGGAGAGGGGAGAAAGAATTGTAAGAGCCTGAGGTCAGAGGGAGATCAGAGAAGAACATTGTCTCCCACATGTCAGGACCTCTGCACTCAGCAACTCATAACAGCTGTGGCTCCCTGCAGAAGCTTGCAGGATCAAGACAGTCAACATTTTGTCATGGCATGGGAAGGGTTTGTCATGGTTTGAAAATGCTTGGCCTAGGGAGTGGCACGATTTGGAGGTGTGACCTTGTTAGAGTAGGTGTGTCACTGTGGGCGTGGGCTTAAGACCCTTGCCCTAGCTGCCTGGAAGCCAGTCTTCCACTAGCAGCCTTCAGATGAAGATGTAGAACGCTCAGCTCCTCCTGCACTATGCGTGTCTGGATGCTGCCATGCTCCTACCTTGATGATAATGGACTGAAACTCTGAACCTGTAAGCCAGCACCAATGAAATGTTGTCCTTGTAAGAGTTTGCCTTGGTCATGGTATCTGTTCACAGCAGTAAAACCCTAACTAAGACAGAGTTCATGAGACCCTAACACTAATTACAGAGCTAAATACAGTTGATGGCTTGCTTGGGAAGGAGGGAGGGAGAGAAGGGGGGGTTCAGTTTTGAGGAAGTGGCTCCTGGTAGGCCAACCACATTTCATTGGCTGGCCCCATACCCAGGAGTATATTGATAGCAGAAACTGAAGTTGGTGTACTGTTAAACTTTGTTTTTTTAATACAGGATGCAAAGTTGGAGGTTATAGGGTGACAGAGGTGAACCTGGGAGAAGTTAAGGGGAGAAATCTGGGGTAAATATAATAAAAAAAAATACTAGGTATGAAATTCTCAAGGAATCAAAATATTTTTGAAAGTAGATTTGAGGTATTAAAGAAAATTAATTAAAATAAAAAATGAGGTGTCCCTCCCCCCTCAAAATACGATCTCCTCGTACCTGTACTCACCAGAGATTTTGGATTACATTTTAAATTTTCTGAAAAGAAAATTAGGGTGTCAAATGAAGGGCTGTTGGCACAGAGCTCAGTGGACCAACTGGGACATGATGTTCGGGCTTTGAGCCAGTAGCGTATTCCAGGAGCGACTCCACCCCTAGGCGTACTCAACAATCCTGTCCTCCCCAGAGCTCCTTGCTTGGGAGAGAGCAGCCCAGAGAACTTTCCAGCAGGATGGAAGCATTCTTTGTCTGGTCAACAACCATCCTCTATGCACCATTACTGAGTAACTGAAACATGACTCAGGCTGACCAAAGAGCTAAAGTTTAAGTTTTACTTCATCTTTATGGAGAGATGAATAGCGGATTGGGTGACAGGGTTTTAGAGCGCTCCATGCTGGGCTTTCTCTGGGTATTCCTTGTCCCCAGGGGTGAGGGGTAGCAGGGACTAGAAGGCTTTAATGGTCCTTTCCTTTCACATTCCTCAGAAATTAAGGAGAAGTTCAACGAGGGACATATGGGTACCCAGACCACGAAAACGGGAGGTTTGGGGGTGGGGAGAGAAGCCTCTCAGTGTGTGTAGTGTGAAGTGTGTGCTGGATTCCAAAGATGAGGCTTAAAGCCTTGTGATTTTAAGATGGACACTTTACCAATTGAGCCCCCTCCCCCCTAATCCCACTTGTTTTTGTTGAGAAGAGTAGTGGAAAGGCGGGAAACTGAGTGCAGCAGAAAGTGTGTGTAATCCCAGCTTTGGGCATGTGGAGACATGGCTGCCTCTGGAGTCCATTGGTGAGGGACACTATCAAAAACTATAAGGCGCAGGGGAACCAAAGAAGATCTCTGAAGTTAACATCTGGCCTCTACATGGATGCACACATAGGCACATGTACCTGTGTGCACACGTGCATTCACCCACATGAACACACACAGAGAATCTTAGTCAATGCAAGGGAATTAATGATGGAGTCCTGGGTAAGGAATGGCGGGAAGTGTCGCCTTTCAACACAGCAGCTAAAGACATTGCTTTCGGTTCATACTAGGAGGCTGCCAATGAGAGGACCAAGAAAGAAGGCTGAGGTAACCAATGAGTCTACAAAGAACAGAAGGCTGAATGGAGCCCATTCACCTGCAGTCACCTTCTGTATTTCTATTTGAGGTCTTGCGAAGACGAGAAAGTCCTTCTGGAATGGAGAAGGAAGAACCGTTCATATTTGCTGGAGGGCAGGTCCTTCCCGGCCCCGGGTCTTAGTGCACCTTGTTTGTGATGAGAAGCTCCGGTTCCTCACAGCCCTACTACAATCAACACTACATTAGAGGAGAAACTGACCATGCTTCACCAGGGCTGGGATAAAGCACCCTGCCTTGATTTCCCACATGGGTATGTTCTTTCTGCTGCTCCCAATTTCATCCTTTTCCCTAAGGAGCTCATGTTTCAACCATAGGGCTGAAGATACAGGTTGAAATCTGGAAGCCTACCTTGGCTGAATCAAATCCCTAGTGAACTTGGGCATCAAGGGGGTGGGGGTGGGGAGAATTGCCACTCTTGCATGGCTGATTCTTTTCTGTGAAAAAGCCTCTCATTTACTCTGCCTTGTCAGTCACTGGATTGATTCTGGAAAATCATACCTTTCATTTCCTTTTAGAAATATTTGCAACAAGAAAGAGGAGATATTGGTTTCTGAAGTCAGACAGCCGCCCTGAAGTGATAGGACAAGAGACTCACATGGAGGCCAGGGTAATCAGGTACTCTGGGAAGAAGGTGAGAAGAGGAGACTGTTTCCCTTTCTCCTCAGTGAATTTGGGCAGCGGGGGGTGCAGTTATTTTACGTCTGTGACTGGCCCTGACTGAGACCGTGCAGGAGTATTAAATGATAAAAAAAATAAATAAATAAAGAGATGGAAAAAAACTATAGTTAAGTCTGTGGGTGTGTGTGGATGAGGCTAGCCCCTTCCTATCTTCGAATCCAGTAGATCTCAACCTGTGGGTCGAAATCCCTTTGGGGGGGGGGGTAACATATCAAATATCTTGCATATCAGATATTTACATTACACTTCATAATAGTATCAAAATTACAGTTATAAAGTTGCAACAAAATAGTTTTATGGTTGGGGGGGTCACCACAACACGAGGAACTATCTTAAAGGGTCACAGCATTAGGAAGGTTGAGAACCACTCCTCTAAGCCAATGAGGTCCGTGGCTGTGTTAGTCACTTGTTGGGTTAAAATATCTTGAAGACAGAGCCTCATAGGGAAGGAGTTTATTTTGGCTTAAGGTTCCAGAGAGATAGCGTCCATCTTGGTGGGGGAACGCAGGGCAGCAGATTGCGCATGGCGGCTGGAACAAGAAGCCAGCTGATCACACTTCATCCCCACACCGGAAGCAGCAAAGAGGAAGAACCGGAAGTGGAGTGAGACTGTAGACTCTCGAAGCCCACACCTAGACATACTTCCTCCAGAAAGACTCTCCCTCCTTCAGGTTCCCGTAACCTCTCCAGAAAGTAGCACCAGCTAGGAACTAAGTGTTCAAACACATAAGCCTATGGGGATGTTTCTCATTCAAGCCACCACAATGACAAAGCACTCAAGGCCTGGTCAGTTCCAACTGACACGTGAACTCAGTTGGCTGGTGTTAAAGGTCATGACTAGGGTGCTTCTTGTCCATCTTCTCCTTGACCTCCCGAGGCCCTGTTAAGCCTCATCCACTACAGTTTCTTCCTCCCTTTGTTTTTCAAGTCTCCACTAAGCCTGCAGTCCCTAGTCGTCACTTAAGCCGTCTCTGACTCCTTTCTGAAATATGGATTAGCTCGATCTCACTTTCCCCCTAACTTCATAATCTCAACTCTACCGATTTGTATGAAATGATAGCCCTTGACACAGCAGCATCCACGTTTGGAAGAAGCCATTGATGGGCAGCAAGCATACTGTGAACCAAAGGAACAGTCTTCTAACCTGGGAAACTTCAGGCATCTTGACATTCTGCTAGAGACATGAAGCAAGTCTACTACTGCGTGCTCCCAATCCTGTGTCTGGGGGATGGACAGGGTTGCTGTGGGGGGAAAAGCCGGTGACATTTTTCACACGTACCTCAAATACCAGTGTGCTTTCATTCTTTTTCTTCCTCTTCTTCTTCTCCTTCTTCTCCTTCTTCTCCTCCTCCTCCTCCTCCTCCTCCTCCTCCTCCTCCTCCTCCTCCTCCTCCTCCTTCCTCCTCCTCCTCCTCCTCCCCTTCTCTTCTTCATCTTCTTCCCCCTCTTCCTTTCCTCCTCCTCCTCTTCTTCTTCATTCTCTTCTTCCCCCTCCTCTCTTCTTCCTTCTCTTCCTCCTCCCCCCTTCCCCTTCCTCTTCTTTTCCTCCTCCTCCCCCTCCTCCTCCTCCTCCTCCTCCTCCTCCTCCTCCTCCTCCTCCTCCTCCTCCTTCTTCAGGCTTCTGTAGTTAATTATCATGTGACTGGTTTTTTGGGGTGTATATGAAAAGCAACCCCTGATTCACGCACAAAAGACTAGCTAGTAGGGCAGGCGCGGTGGCCCAAGAGTTAAGAGACCATTCTAACCTATGATCTGGATTGGGTTCTCAGCATCCACAGTAGGTGGCTCACAACTGCCTGTGACTCCAGCTTCAGGAATTGGAGGGTCCCCCCATGCCCACACACATATTAAAGTCTCAGAGCACACACATGTACACACATCATGTGGTCATAACCAAGCCCTTCCCCTCACAGCTTTTCCATGGGCATCAGACAGTGAAATGTCTGCAAAACACTTGGGGCATATCTGGAGGAAAGGTGGAATTGATACCTATATATGTCTCAACAAGGTGAATATAGAAAATGATGTTATTTTTGCCCTGCTAGGAGGGGCAAGATTTTGGGATGTCTACAGGGAGCTTCTGGGGAAACCGTCCATTTTTGAATTACGTAGTTACTTTAGGAAAAAAAAGAATACAGACTAAAAAATATATATATGTAAATTTAAATTTGCATGTAATTTTGAAATCAATTTTTGAAATGACAAGAATTGAGCTCATTTGTCACTGTGGACAGAAGACTTGCACAATTTGCAGAGAGAGAGTCTCAATATAATCGTGATCTCAGGATTATATTACAAGGAGATGGGACAGATTGTGCCCAAGGATCATTTCAGTCTCCGAACCTTCGGATGGTGGGTTTGAAGAGGAAGGAGCATTGTGGGTATTATGGTCTCTAGCCCCTCCCATCTCGTTGCCCCTGGTAGACTGCTGCTGGGAGCCAGTGCTGGCAAGCCCAACCACAGGCTACTGAGGATCTGTGCTGCTTAGAAGGAACAGGAAGGAAACCAATGTTGCTTGAGAGGAGCCCTCCACGGGAGCATAGGGCTAAATCCTCGTGGCTTGAAAAGAGCCGTTTTGAAAGGAAACATTTGGGACATGTCTGAGCTGTCACTCCATGATACTCAGATGAGAGGAACGGGGTGACTTGAGACACCTCACTTCAGAGAGGACACTGGCAGAAGCATTCACAAAGGGGATCTTGCCCTATGATCCTGGAGGTCTGTGGCTGAACTGACTTCCTCTGCCTCACCTGAGCTCAGTTCCTCTGAGCTTAGTGACTGCGCCCTTCCTCAGAGGATGAAGGAAGAGCACTGGCTGGTTTTGAAAATCCCAATTAACTCTGCTCTCCCTCCTCTGAGTAATTTCATGCTTTGTGTGATTGTTTCCCAGCAGTGGGTTCAGAGAGAAACTGCGTGTTCTCACCAAGCCTAATGATTGTTTTGTAAATATTTATAAACCCAATGCTGTCTTTTCTGTCCCCGTACTCCATCTGCCTTTATCTTCTCAGAAGGCCCTGTCTGACTTTCCTAGACTCTCATCAACATTCTGTCGGGCTGGGAAGGTATTTGGTGGTAGCTGATATGTTTCTGGTTTTGCTTACCTATAGTTTGGGAGTCTTCATTAGGCAGCCTCATTCAGAAACATTTATAGGCTGCTTCCCAAGGCTGCCTCAAACTGCAGAGTGTTCAGAAACCGAGACACAGCCTCTTTGTAGAGCCTATGTATTTTTCAAAGGAGAGAAACTCTTTAATAAATTCACTTATCAATTGAGGACAGTTCACCCTGATATATATACTATAACTGATTTTTCATTAAGTGTGCGTGTGTGTGTACGCACGCGCATGTGTGTGTGCGTGCGTGTGATAAACAAGGAAGAGAGAAGGTAAGATGAAATCTCAAAGCCATTCTGATTTGCATTTCCCTGCTGACGAAGGATGCTGAATATGTATTTAAGTATTTCTCAGATATTTGAGTTTCCTCTTTTGAGAATTTTCTGTTTAGATCTATACTGTACTTTTAATTGGGTTGTTTCTTGGTGTCTAGTTTTTTGAGATCTTTCTGTATTTTTGGATATTAGCTCTCCATCAGATATGTAGTTGGTAAAAATCTTTTCCCGTTCTGTAGGCTGCTGTATGGTAGCGTCCTTTGCCATAAAGAAGCTTTTCAGCTTCATGAGTTCCCGTTTATTAATTGTTGGTATTGTTACCCGTGCTAATGGTGTTTCTTTTTGGAGAAATCTTTTCCTGCGCCAATGAGTTCAAGGCTACTCCGTACTTGCTCTTCTGTCAGGTTCAGTGTATCTTGCATTATATTAAAAACCACTTGAAACTGAGTTCTGTACAGGGTGGTAAGTATGGATCCATGCCTTTCATTTTTCTGACTTTATGTGTATGAGTGTTTCTCCTGCCTGTGGGTATGCATACCATGTTCATGCCTGGTGACTGCAGAAGCCAAAAGAGACCAGCAAATCCACCGAAACCCAAGTTACAAATGGTAATAAGCCACTTGTGGTTGTTGAAAGCTGAGCCCAGGTCTTCTGGAAGGGTAGCCAGTGCTCTTAACCAGTAAGCTATCTTTCCAGTCCCTCTTTGCTTTAAATTTTGTCTTTAAAACGCATTCACATTTAATGATAATGAATCCCCCCAAATGCAACAGAGGGTAATTTATCAACCCCGGGTGGTTGTGGAGCTGCCTCATTGATACTGAGGAGCATGGTCAGGTGGGCACCTGTTGCCTGAGTGAGGAGAAACTCCAATTTTAACTCTTTGATCGGGTGGAAATATACTTTGGAATGTTCTGGAAGAGTCCTGCTGTCACAGACTGTAGAGGTGAGGGAACTGCTACCCTGTAGTCAGCACATTGCTTGGCACAGACAGAAGAAGGGCTTGAAACCAATCTTTTCTGTCCCAAAGAACCCAGATTTCAAAATTTGATTCCTTTAAATCCAAGATTCCCTTTCCTGTGGCTCTCCCCGGAGGCAAGGTGGCACTCCATTTGGGGATGTCGGTGGGTTTGTGGGTTGTGGATTGTGGGTTGGCAGCTGGCAGGCAGTTGGCTTTCTACACATCTGGAACATGCCATTCCAGGACTTTTCTCCTTATCATAAGCAAACAGGAAACTCAAAGTCTCCAGGCATGATTGCTCTTTGGGTTAGCACTTGGGGAGGGGGGGGTATCTACTCACCAACCTTAGAAACTCAGGACTCCATCCAGGAAAATAGCTCCAATAACCCCAGTCCGCAATTTGTCTATCTCCGAAATATTCTAAGGGCTAATTTTTGCCCGAGTCACCACTGAAGAAATCTTCAGAGAATAGAATGCCACCCAAAGAGGACAACACAGGATCTGTGCAGAGTCAGGCGCACCTTGGGGTGCCTGTCTATCTTAATGAAAATAGAGGGCAGCACAGTATTCCTCTACTGTACCGTAGAGCGACTCCTTGTTATTGGGTGCCCTATCCGTGGATTCCGATCTCCTCAAGTTCCGCCTAGCTGCAGCACTCCTGAACTTGGACTGGTCACTTAGCCTCTCTCCATCCCAGTCCCGTCAGCCCTCGCAGAGCTGTGTATAACATCGCGACCCTCCAGAGCTGCCCCAGATCGGTTGGTCTAAGCTAAGCATCTGCCCATCTTAGATAAGAGAATGTGACCGGTACTTTGTGGGAGGCCAGTCACGGGGTCAGTCCCCGTCTGCCACACTAGCTCTTACCGCTGACGCTAGTCTCTTAAAGGACATAAAAATCATGAGCCCTTAGACCCTAGCAGTTCTTCTAGGAAAGCCTCCTGAACAAGCCAATCCGCTTTCCCCATCAGGATGAGCTTTATGGTGACTCAAATGCGGTGACCTAAGCTTCAGACTCACTTGGGGGCTGAGAAAGCAAGGGCCACTCAATGTGGTGACCCTTCTGAAGGATCCGTAAGTTTCAAGGTGCGCCATTTTCCTATGGCATTGTCTCATTGCAACCCATGACGATCAGCATCCATCTCTAGTCATTCGTGTTTAGACCCTTCCTCCGAAATGTAGGACTGTGCCATTAGAACATTTCCAGCCCAGGTATCCTAATTAGAATGTGGCACTTTCTGAAAACCACACCTGAGGCACGTACTTCCAAGCACCATGGTTGGGGAACCTTTCACAACTAGGAGTGGATGGCTGTCTTCCCAGGAAGAGGATCTAGTTATTCCCTCAGGTTTTTAATTGTTTGCTACGGCGGTCTCCCCTTTCCCCTCGCTGCTCTCAGTCTTGTTGGAAATCCGCGATCTAAGATTTAATAAACAGCGAAGTCTAGGAAGTTGAAGTGTGAATTTTAATGTCTGTTCAACTTATATCCGGAGGTGTGCGTTATAATTTCAAAATAATAAGAGGTTTTGATTTCCCTTTCTAAAAAAATAAAAGAGGAAAATGAAAGCAAAGATTTCTTCCCATCTAATCAAATGAATATGTTGCCCATTTCATCTTAGAATTTAAATTGGTGAATTCCAAGTCAACAAAACTTGACTGACTTTATATATTTCAAGTATTGGAGAATTTGAAAATGTGACTGTCAGACTTTCCATACAAATGCAGAACCACCAGATGGTTGAATAAAACCTCGATCTATTAATCTCACAAGCTCACTAATTATCAACCTTTGTCAATATATAATGTATTCCATTCTCTTTGATTTCCTAGAGCATTATAGAGAAATGCTACTGTTACACCACAAATACTTCAGTACTCATCTCCTAGTAACAGAAGCTTGAGAAAAGGCCACTGTGGGCTGCAGAGATGGCTCAGCAGTTAAGAGCACTCCCTGTTCCTCCGAAGGGTCCAAGTCTGGTTCCCAGCGTCTACTCCAGGAGACTTACAACCATCGGTAACCCCATCTCTAGAGGGTCCCACGCCTTTGGTCTCTTTAGACACTTGGACATGTGTATATCCAGACACATTTGCCTACATATGATCAAAAATAATAAAAATAAATACTTAAAAAATGCGACTATGGCACCTGCCAAAAATACAGTAACTTCAATTGTAGCCCTTGAATCTTGGAATTGTAACCCAATTAGTGTCTCACTGGGTATGTTTCAGCAATACTAGTTTTGATGGACATCATTGTCTATAGACTGAGGTGTCTTATGGTCAAATTACTTGGGGGGGGGACATTAGCAAAGTGAACCGCCTATAATGTTTAATGTTTTCAAATGTAAGCTCCATATGAAGGTCAAAGAGGAAAAGGCTATGGACAGAAGTTTTGAAGTCTAGTGACAGCTCATCTCTTCCCTCTACGGACAATGCGACCATCATGTGTCACAAAGTCCACTGAAGGAGAGTGGTGGTATCCAGACTACAAGCTCCTCCCTGGGCCCTTGTGGGTAATTGAAAGGGATACCGGCTGACCACAGGTTATTATGATGCCAGACAGTAAAGGGACTGATGGGAGAAAAGGGTCAATAGGGGAACAAGACAGATTCTGTTGTAATGGCTTAAGAGCCACACAGGGTGTGCTTCTCTATGAGGTATAGAGGCTGTAAGAGCAGCACATGTCTGAGGAGGGCACGTTCTTGTGTCCCCGTGGAGAGCTTCCTTCCAGTAGCCATAGGGTGGGGCTGAGGCTTGGGTGGGGCCTAGAAAGGTAGGTAGTCAAGAGGAAGCTATCTCAAATAGCATTAAATATCATGATAGCACATGTAGGCCTGACTAGCATGCTCAGGAAACAAGGAGGAGCCTTGTGAAGCTAAGGAGAGCTCTGAAAAGTCTTTGGGTGTGAAATGTACTCATATACACCTGTGTTTGGATGATGGGTCACCCAGATGGAGCTTTTAGTAGGTGGAACCTCTTACTGAAGGAAACGGGTCAGAAGTGAACTTGGAACAGGCCTCTCTTTCTGTCCACTCTACTATTTTCCCCTTGAATGTAGGAAGAGAAGGAATCTTAGTGGCTAAAATTTCTTACCAACATACTTTCCTTGTCACCATAGAATGTACCCTCAAACAGCAGACCCAATAAAATATCCAAGAGCGAGGCATGTGCCTCTTATAACATTCGCCCAAACAAATGCTTTCATTGTAGATGTCTCCAGGAAACAGATGTTTTCATCAAATTCCATTGAATGGAGTGAGCCATGAGTTCATGTGTCTCAGAATACACTCTCCGACCAACCATGTCAGCATATCAGTGGTGAGAGAAAAGACCCAAGTTGGTGGGCTACAGCAAAGAGGGAAGAAAATGTCAGAGATCCTGTGGTGTGGTTCAAAGCAGAGGTTCAAAGGTTACCCAAGCAGAGGGCTCCTGAGCTGAGATGTGGGCTGTAGAGCTCAGAGAGGGTGTGAGGCTGTTAACCAAAGCCACTGGGCAGAGCGGGAGCATGACAATGGGCAGCAAGTCCTCCACTGAGTAGAAAGGGGAGTCCTAGATTTATTCCACATTTTAAGTTGTCTATACGTGCACCTGTGCATGTACATATGAGTGTAGGTGTCTCCAGATGCCAGAAGAGGGTGTTGGATACCCTGGATTTGGAATTATAGGTGGTTGTGTGCTGCCTAATGGGGTACTGAGAGATAAACACAGAGAGACACACTTAATGGCTGAGCCATCTCTTGAACCCAGGGGGTCCTATTTTAAATGAGGACTTGGAATTGACATTGACACGAAGTAATATGTGCTATATAGTTCTTTGTTATTCAAGAGTGTGGGTCGTGGGCTGGTGCGAACCCAGAGGTTGTTGTTAGTTATTAATGTTTCTTTCTACAAACATATTAGCTTAGAAGACACCAAGGACACAATAGCGTTTTTCCACAGATGGTGTAGGAAATAGGATTTAGATTATTCTTGACAATTCCTTTAGTTATGTATCTTCTTTTACAGTAGACTCTGCAACAAAACAAGGGACTATTTTCTTCTTAGTGCCCCATATGGCTTTCAATGATAGACTTACATTTTGGAAGATTATGTACCTAACTGTCATAAGCTGCAACCAGCACAAGGAGATGCCACACCTGGAGAAACTCAGAGAAGTGGGAATGACAAAAAAGACCCCTTCGTACCCACTGAACAGAATGACAAGAAGAACAGACTGTGGTCAAACTGCTTCTTTGCTCTATCTCACACTTAGTCTCCATCTTTCCCTCTGGGTATGTCTTAGGTGACGGGTATACTTTTGTGTGTACACATGTGTGGATGCATGTGCCTGTGTCAGATGGCCCCCTCCATTGCTCTCTGTGTTATTTTAGGAGAGGAGCTCTCACTGAAGCTAGAACTGGCTTGTCTGGCCAGTGAGCAGCAGAGATGATATTGTCTTTGCCTCCCAGCACACACAGCTTGGCTGTGTCTCTACATGGGTGCTGAGGATCCAAACTCAGGTTCACGTGCTTGCATGGCAAGCACTTTTCCCCAGCCAGCCTCTTCCGTTCCTCCATTCTTTACTGACCACTTGACCATTTAACAACTGCGTGTGAGTTCATCGTCCACTAATATAATCTCATTTGAATTTTCCCTTTTGATGCATTCACTGTGACTGAGACAGACCTAGTCAGCAATTGTATCATTATTCTGCTTGACAGAAGACACAGACACAAGGAAAGACTGGAGACCTGTCCCCTCCACACAGCTTGTTTGTTTGTTTGTTTATTTATTTTGGTTTTTCGAGACAGGGTTTCTCTGTGTAGCCCTGGCTGTCCTGGAACTCACTTTGTAGACCAGGCTGGCCTCGAACTCAGAAATCTGCCTGCCTCTGCCTCCCAAGTGCTGGGATTAAAGGCATGCGCCACCACTGCCCGGCATCCTCCACACAGTTTAGTGCTCCCATCTCCAGGGGATTGTCTTGACTTTGGGCTATGCAGAGACATTCTAAATAGTTTATTAAAAGGTTAAAGAAAGTAGTGTGTGAAAAAAAAAAGTCTAGCATTAAATATAACAGGATGTATGCACTTAATAAATGTTAGTCTCCATTCCTTAAGATGTGCAAGGCCTGGAGCAAATGATGGCCCTGGACAAGTTGTGACTTGTCCTCTTTAAAGCCACATAATTTAGAATTTTAGAGTTGAGATTGCACAAATTATTTAAATCGACCTTTCCCAAAGCGTTTTTCAACCTGTGTTAATTAGGTCGCCATCTCTGCCACTAATGGTTTGACCTCCTCTGACTGTTTAAACTCTCTGATTCCCCCAGAGTCTTCGCATTTAATAGGAAAGGCTAATACAATTTACTCAGCGGAGACGCTGTGAGCTTTAGAGATGAGGGGCACAACACAGAAAGGACAGCTGATGGCGGATGTTGTTGGGTTGTGTCAACATAATTTTGCGTTAACTTGATCTCACATAGAGTAGACAGATAAATCAATATTGAGAGAGAAAGAGAGAGAGAGAGAGAGAGAGAGAGAGATAGAGAGAGAGAACATTTCTCTGTATGGATTGTTACCATAACTACCTGTTTTTTTTTTTTTTTTCTTCAAAAGACAGGCAATTAAGTCCAACGCGATCACATACACAAAGTGTCTACATGGCATATTCTTCCTGAATTTCCCTTGTATGGTGGGTTATTCCAGGTCTATAGGAATGATTTATTAGATTCCAGCAGGATGGCCCTGTTGGAGCCAGGCATGCTGGGGGAAGATTAAAAAGGGAGACAGACACATCTGACAGTATAATTACACTTACAACTCTTAATGATATTGTGCATGTATCAAAGATGTTGCGTCCAAATTTAAAGAGGTAAATATTTTAAATTTAGAAAATGGAAACCGTTTTCTGTTGGAGGCAAAGAAAACAAAAAGAGAATTTAATAATATGTCATTCAAAAATTGCTTAAGTGATTATGTTATTTCAGATCTCCAAGATATATTGGCCAGACCACAGACCGGGACGTGGGCTATAATTTAATAAACACGTGTCTCACAAGAATGATGAGAAATATGGCCAGAGGCTAAAACTGGATGCATACATGATCTAAGGGTGTAACAACGTTTATAAAACAAACCACTGTCTAAACTTGGACTCCTACTGACGTACTGAAATCAAAGTTTTGCACAAGCTCTTGTGCACCTTCTCCAGCCCATTTTCAATGGGTTCATTTGCACAGAGCACCCCAGTGAGGTCAGGAAGAGAGACCTAAACATACGTTTTTAGAAACCGTTTTGTTTCCCCTATTCATTTCTCTTTGATTCACTTCCAAACCTTCTCCAGCATCCTCAACATTTCTCCAGCTCCCTTGCCCCCATCAAGTGAATTCTAGAAAACGGAACTTGGGAGTTTGTAAACAATTTGTCAGGGGCTTCTGTATTCACCTCTCAGCCCTGAGTAAGAAGGCTCTGTAGTGTGATCTGGGAGCCAGCTGATGGGAAAGTGGGGCTCGAACTCATCACCTTCCATGATCAGAAGCTTGGGTGAGTCTCTCCATTGTTTATTCTCAAGATTTTTATCCTGACTGAGGGGATGGAGCAACGACATTTGGGGTCTCAGTGACACCACTGTGCCATGAAAAGATGCCTTGGCTGAGTCGCTGACAGGCATAGCAGGTCTTTGTCTACTGCTTGACACAGGACCAGCCAGGAGAAAGCATCCAATAAGTGACACCTATCTATTGACTATCCATCCACTTTTTTTTTTTTTTACCAGCTTCCTC
>CM052720.1:30910699-30960861 GCA_028551405.1 Uromys caudimaculatus | reverse complement strand
TCTGCCTCATATGTAGTCCAAATCATGGGTCAATAGATGTGTATTCTTTGGTTAGTGGTCTGAACTAGACGACGACCAGGGGGAGGGTCAGGCCCATTGACGCTCTTGCTCCCTCCATGGGGCTGCCAATTCCCTCCGCTCCTTCAGACTTTTCTCCAACCCCTCCATCTGGTACCTCACTCTCAGTCCAGTGG
Organism: Uromys caudimaculatus; assembly: GCA_028551405.1. Taxonomy (NCBI): domain Eukaryota; kingdom Metazoa; phylum Chordata; class Mammalia; order Rodentia; family Muridae; genus Uromys; species Uromys caudimaculatus. Next base: position 30,960,667 of record CM052720.1, on the reverse strand, counting down.
TTATTGTTAAGTGAAACTTAGATATTCTGAACTTGTGGGCTAATATCCGCTTATCAGTGAGTACATACCATGTTTGTTCTTTTGAGACTGAGTTACCTCGCTCAGGATGATATTTTCAAGTTCCATCCATTTGCCTGCAAATTTCATTAAGTCATTGTTTTTAATAGCTGAGTAGTACTCCATTGTGTAAATGTACCACAATTTCTGTATCCATTCCTCTGATGAGGGACATCTGGGTTGTTTCCAGCTTCTGGCTATTATAAATATGGCTGCTATGAACATAGTGGAGCACATCTTGATAAGAAGGCAATGGATGCTGGAAGTTACTCAGAGCTATTTTCAGCGATTGCTTTTCTTGTTTCCACTTCCATGTTAGAAGCCAGGCAAAACACAATCTATCTCAGCGGAGTACCACCATGCAGTTGGGGCACGCCACCTTTCAGGTTCAGAGGTTGTGGTTGATTCATGCTAAGAACTGAGGGGCAAGAATGTTTTTATACTGTTCCCAACTCCAGATTCAAGGGATGGATGTCACGAAGTATCATCTCAGATTAAATTCTGAAATCAAGCTAGAGTAAATGGGAGGCTGTCTGGAATCATTATAGAGTCCACGCTCTGGGTTCAATTCTTAACCATTGGCATTCACGCCTGTGTGTTGTAGGCATGTTTGCTACTCTTTGTAGGCATGTTTGTTACTTTCGTTATCCTCACCTTTTATATAATACTGGTCAGAAGAGCACACGTCTTGCAGTGCAGAACTGAGAAATACTTGATTCTCTTTTTTTCCCCCCTTTGGCTTAGGATAATGCTACAGTAAGTAATATGCATTTCACAGCTATGTAACTATTAATATTTCCATTGGGCAGGAAATGTGTGTAAGCACCAAGCTCCAGTTGAGTGTATACTGATGGTCCAAAGTGAACACATTAGTGTCAAAGAATGGATGCCAGAGATATATTGGGTATGAAACAGACATGCACAAGGCAAACAGAAGGAGGACTACAATCAGCTACTCATGGCTGCTTCCTAGCCATTCTTACAAATCACCGTGCTTCTCAAGTATCTGCAGAGGCTGGAAGGAGGTGTCAGGTCTCCTGGAGATGGAGACATAGTTATGAATAGTCCAATTTGGGTGCTGGGGACTGAACTGGGGTCTCTGAGCCACCTCTCCTGCCTTCATCGGTCACGTCTTTTAACCTTCATAACAGAGCCCTCCGTATGGGCATAAGCCCAGCTGCATTTCCCTGATGAGTCCTTGAAAGCCCAAAGAACTTAGGGAACTCGCCCAAGTTCAACATCCAGGAAACGCTGGAGCTGGGGTTTGAACCCGCGTTTGATCTGCTTTGGAACCTCTGTTTTTTCAGAATGTCAAGTTGCCTCCCTCCTTGGCGTGAGAATTCGAGAAATAGAGGAGGGGAACCTGCCAGATTTATAATCAATCTCTCTCTCTCTCTCTCTCCCTCTCTCTCTCTCTCTCTCTCTCTCTTCTCCCCTTCTCTCTATCCCTCTCTGCCTCTCCTCTCTATCCCTCCTCTCTCTTTTCTTCTCCCTCTCTCTCAAACGTTTACCCACACATTTTAAGCCCTGATATACTTCCCACATGAAACCTTAGAATGTGTGTATAGCACCCACAAGACCCTATATATTACATTACATTTGCCTTTTTAAAAGATATCCCTCCCTCTCATATTAAATGAGATTCTCATAACTGCTAGAAACTGGCCAGTGTTACATTTTCTTTCAAAGGTAATGATTTTGAGGTTAATATTAATTCAACACATACCGTTTTGCAGACCAGCGTGCCAAAGTTACTCAGAGCATCTAGAAATGACAAAAGAGCAGAGGGTTAGTCATTTTTTTCTCACAAGGACTTTCTTATTTATCTTCTTCAAAGCTAAAACCTTAACAAAACCCAACTATTGTTGAAATGTTGGAGAGATTTTTCTATTTTCTTTTTTGGTCAGAATGATTACTCTTGACAGAAAATGAGTCTTTTAAGAACGAGACTATAAAAGTAGTCAAAAGGAAGGGAAAAGTTATCAGAAAATCTTACTGAAAAAAAACCCTGAAAAGATCAGAGAGAAGCTTTCTGGGCTGGCTACAGCAATGTTTTATTATGAGCTTGACATCTGACCCTACTGTCCTCCTTAGCCAAAAATTCTCAGCTTTTTATTGTATTAATTTCAAATTTATATGTGCATAAAGAAATAACCTACTTTCTTGGGAACATGTTCCATTATAGATTATAAATAACACAGGAAATCAGTTATTTGGAACATATCTTTGTTCCCTCACGTTGGTTCGGGTTTTGAGTATTAAGCCAGAAGACGAACCCTTAAGACAACACAAGAACTGTTTTAGTTTTTCTTTTAATAAAACCAGTGTTCTTTTTTTTATCACGCTTTCATTAAACATTTTATGAATGCACTAAAAAGTATCGAAGCTAACTTTAAAACCTTCTCCTCTCGCGGCAGAGTTGTGCTCCTCCGTGCTCCTCACTGTGTGCCCTGGAGCACTTCAGCTAGAATGTGAATGTGGACTTTATGGACCCCTGAAGGTCTCAGCATGGCCTCCAGTGAGAAATACAGCAAAAAGAAATAGGAACATAAAAGCCAGCGAAATATTACAATAGCATCCCCTGTGAAAACCATGCCAAAACTTTAAAGGAACATTCAAGTCATTAGTGTAGACAATCCTTCACCCCACCTAACAGATCCTCTGTGACAGGTAGTTAAGTGCTGGGCACTATGTTGTGACCAGTTGTGGCCAAGCAGATTAAGTAGCCTCCCCCCCAAAGCTGAAACCCTAGTGGGAGGGGACAGTTGTGTAAGCGGACTGTACTCTGTGTTTGAAGGTGATGCACACCATAGAGAAGAAGAAACATGGAAGGAGAGGGGTCGTCAAGGACGATCTCCCAGTGAAAGTGATTTCAGGGACGACTAGACATGAGCACGGGAAGAAAGAGGCCCTCGAAGGAAGGTTTTCCTAAAGGAGGAGCCAAACGGTGCCAACGCCCAGGAGTTAAAAATGTGATGAGTAGGCCCAGGACTCAACACAAGCTTCTCTGAACAGGACCTGTCCGGTTGTGCAAGCTTGGACGACAGGTAAAAGGATGCATTAATTGGGAAAACTCCATCACTGAGTGCTACTCGTTAAACGGGATGGTGTTGAGAGAAAGGGGCTCGGTGGGGAGCTACGAAGAGAAAGTATCACTAGCATCACCAAATTATGCTATTTTGTCTTTGCATGAAAAGATTCAGGGGAGACAGATATTGTTCAATATGTTTTTAATATGGCTGTCATCTACTCTTTCTTAAAATTCAGCCTGTTAAAAGCCCTTAAGAATAGCTCTTTGGATTTCTATGTGAAATTTGATAATTTATTCTCTCTCTCTCTCTCTCTCTCTCTCTCTCTCTCTCTCTCTCTCTCTCTCTCTCCTCTCTCCTCTCTCTCTCCCTCCCTCCCTCCCTTCCTCCCTCCCTCCCTCTCCCCTCTATCTTACTCCTATGATAATTAGGCATGCACAAATCGGGCTCAAGAGAAATGATATATATCACATAAGATTTTTAGTTAACAAATCTGCTATTTATTTAGGTCTCCTATACCAGCTCATATGTTGAAGTTTTGAGACAGAGCTCTTAACATTTTTAATAGGTTTCTTCTTCTTTCTTCTAACTGATCAAAATATGGTTGATTTCTTCATGTTGACCTTATATTTGATGACTGTGAAATCACTGATTTATCTGAAGATCCTGTGGGAGTTCATGTATGGTCAAATGTGTCTTCAGTAAACAATAACAACTTATGTCTTCCTTTGCAGAGGGACAGAAGGCTGGGCCCTACAGTGGTTAGTGGAGAGGCAGCAATGGCCACCTTATTTGCTCACTAATCTCTCAAGAAATCGCTCAAGACCTCATTGCGCAACATAGAATCTGCAGCAAGTTGCTTTTAGACACTGCTAGTGGATTATGTCCTTTCTAAGATACTGCAAGCATTTGTCATAATGGCTGTTGATGTTCTCTTCAGTCACTTTTTCTGCATTTATTAAGTTAATAATCATTTTATTCTGTTAAAATGGTGAATTACACTCACTAATTTTCAAATATTGAATGAATATTATATTCTGGGAAAGATTCCAACTTGGTCCTAATTCCCTGGCTAAAAATTCTAAGATATTTTCATCTATATTCCTGAGCATGTGATCTTTCTTCTTACAATGTCTTTATTCACTTCTGTATTCAAGGGATGTGAGCCTCAGAAAATAGGGTTATATTTTCTATTCCTGGAAGGCTTTTGGTAAGGTTTTTCTTATTTCTGCTTTTAAGTGGTTGGGAGATGTCGCCAGGAGAACCTTCTGTGCACAAATTTTTGTGCAGGAAATTCTGGTTGCAGAGATATTTGTGCAGAAGCACCATGCCCCTGGCTCTCACTTTCTCCTCCAGTTTTGTCTTTTCAGATTTTTCAAGGAATTTGTGCATTTCATCTAAATCCACAAATTCATCTTATTTTCTAAATACTAAGAGACTTAGGGTCATAAATCCCTGTGGTTTCGGACATTGGCAATATGTGCTGTTCCTCTCACAGATCATCTTTGTATTTAGGGAGCTTTGGTTTCTGAGTTTTGGGGGTTTTGTTTTGTTTTTAGCTGTTGTTTGAGTTAGGGTTTTACTGCTATGAACAGACGTCATGACTAAGGCAATTCTTATAAAGGACACACTTAATTGGGGCTAGCTTATAGGCTCAGAGGTTCAGTTCATTATCATCAAGGTGGGAGCATGGCAGCGTCCAAGCAGGCATGGTGCAGGAGAAGCTGAGAGTTCTACATCTTCATCTGAAGGCTGCTAGGAGAATAATGGTTCCCACGTGGTTAGAAGGAGGGTCTCATTGCCCACCCTCACAGTGATACACTTCCTCCAACAAGGCCACACCTACTCCAACAAGGTCATACCTCCAAATAGTGCCACTCCCTGGGCCATATACAAACCACCACATTCTACTCCCTGGCCCCCATAGGCTTGTTCAAACATATAAGTCTATGGGGGCCATACTTAAACATAGCATAATGCAAAATACATTTAGTCCAACTTCCAAAGTCCCTGTAGTCTATAACAATCTCAAAAATCCTAAAAGTCCAAATTTCAAAGTTTCTTCTGAGATTCGTCCAATCACTTAACTGTAATCCCTAAAGCAAGACAGGAAACCAGCTGGGCAATCTCCAAACTCTTCATCTCAATGTTGGATGTCAAAGTAGTCTTCAGATCTCTGACTTCGTTTTTGTCTTCCTTGACTGCAACAAACTTTCTCCTGGACTGGTTCCACTCCCTGTGAGTAGCTTTCCTCAGCAGATAGCTCACAGTTCTGGTATCTAGAACATCTAGGGGTCTCCAAGGCAACTTCAATGTTATGCCTTCTTGTTCCAGTGTTTGAGATCCACACATGATTGTCTGGGCTCCTCCAACAGGCTTGGGTCACTTCAGCTCTGCCCTCTGTAGCACTCTAGGCTCTGGTTAACTCCATTCCACTGCTGCTGCTGTTCTTGGTGATCATCCCATGGTCCTGACATCTCCAATACACTGGGATCTTCTGCTGCAACTAGGTTTCACCAACAGCCTCTCATAGGCTCTCTTCGTGGTGCCAAGCTTCAACTTCTCGGCATGACGCCTTCAGTCCTGGTCTGTCATCTCTTCTTAATCACTGTTTATTTCTTAGCTCCAGCATCAATTGTCCCAGAAGTCCCTTCTATTTTTGACTCTAAAGCCATAGCCGCATGACCAAAGCTGCAGAGTTCTGCTGTTTTCTAGAGCTGTATCACGCCCCTTGTTCTATTACATTATCACTAGCTTTCTGCTTTCCAACTCCTTCAAACTAAACTTGGCTGTTCTGGAACTTGTGTGTAGATTGACCTTGAACTCAGAGATCTCCATGCCTGTCTCCTGGGATTAAAAGTGTGGTCCACCATGCCTGGACTTAAGCTTTTCTCTACTAGGAATTTGCTCTGCACTAGCTGGCCTTAAACTCAGAGATATGCTTACATCTGTCCCCTGGAATTAAAGGACTGTACCATCTTGCCTGGGCCTAAGCTTTTCATGGCTACTATACCTCAAGAGCCAGATAAAAAGCCTGTGTCTTTCATTTCCAGATTGTAGTTCTTTCCAGATTAAAAGTCCAAGTGAAAACAATAACCAAGGAATAATAATGCCTAATATGCTATAATTATTCTGTGTTCAGTGGAAAACGTATAAACAATAAACTTAGCAGGGTGGGATCTTGCCACAAAGTCATCACTCCCTTAGTCTATTACTCTCCTTGAACACAGGATTCAACTCCATTTTGCTTCCTGGTGTCCCTTTATTACTTGATCCACACATTTTATATTTTTCCTTTCTCAGCTTGCTCCTTTTCATTAAAATGTTCTTCATAAGACTAAGCCAGAGAACAAAGCATCTCTTGGCTTTTGGAGACTTCCTTTGTCAGTGCAATTAATATAGATCTCTTTACCTTAGCCTCAGGTAGAGTCTTCAGAAAAGGGCAGAAAGTAACCACATTCTTCACCAAAATACCACAAAATGGTTTGTAGGCCACTACTGAAATTCTTCTCTACTGAAACCATTTGGACCAGGTCTTCACAGTTCAAGCCACTCTAAGCAACAAAGTTCCATAATCCTAGTAGGATAGCCCATTAAATCCCGCTTAAAGCATTCCACTGTCTTTGAAATCCTAAGTCTCCAAATCCACATTCTTCCAAACAAAAAAATACTCAGGACTAGACACAACACCCCCACTCCTGGTACCAAATTTTGTCTTAGTCAGGGTTGTACTGCTGTGAAGAGACACCATAACCAAGGCAACTTTTATAAGGACAACATTTAATTGGGTCTGGCTTACAGATTCAGAGGTTCAGTCCATTATCATCAAAGTGGGAGCATGGCAGCATCTAGGCAGGCATGGTGCAGGAGGAGCTGAGGGTTCTACATCTTCAGCTGAAGGCTGCTGGAAGAGTGGATCCTACATGGTTAGGAAGAGGGTCTTTTAGCCAACCCTCACAGTGACACACTCACTCCAACAAGGCCACACCCACTCCCACAAGACCACACCCACTTCTACAAGGCCATACCTCCTAATAGTGCCACTCCCTTGGCCAAGCATATTCAAACCATCACAGCTGTGGTATGCATTTCTTCCTTCTCATGCTATGTCTGTTCCCAGCTATTTAATTTCTTTAGCCTCTCTTGTTCTTCCATTTTTGAAATACTCAAGGACTTGATTAGCATTCTCTCTTCTTTTCTTGTCCACACACTGTCTGGCTATATTTTGTAGGCAAGCAAATATAACTGCAACCAGTAGCTAAGTAACATCATCACAGTGTGCCTGGTCTGAATAGTGTATATTTACTTTGGATTTTGATTTGATCTACAGGTTTTTAAGTAATCACATTGATTAATGCCCGTGCTTGCAAGTTTTCTGATGCTTATTTTCATACCGACTTTAGCATTGTTTCTCTACAAGTGAAGAATGTAGTCTACCATCACCTTTTTAAGTAAAAATTTTAATTTGTATTTACCTTTACATTCAATAAGAGCTTGTATGCAGCTCTATGACTATGATGGAAATACATACATCTTAGCTTTACTAAAACTCCATCCCAGCCAGTTCAGTTCAGGTTAAGGGCAGAGATATCATGATTTTTCCATGTAGAAGTTCCAAGTTTGGTTTTTACTTTTTTTCTAGTATCAGTCATTTGAAGTTTATTAAGGCTTACCTGAGGTCTCAATATATTGTTAATTTTGCTTAATTATCTGTATAACCTTGGAAATATATAATCATTTGATATACCTCTTTATAGGTCCATATAGTGGCCATGTTGTTCATATATATTTTGTGGTGTTTCCATTACAGTTTACATAATAGTTATGTTAGATATTCAGTGAAGACAGTTGCTTTTCATCTCTTTAATTCTTCTGCCTTTTGTTGTTTGTTTTGTATCTGTTTGGCTAGGTACACACACTTATGATATTCTGCTTCTTAATAGTAGGTCACAGACTGACAGAGATCCCCATTTGTCTCAGTTGATAGGTTTTGCCCTTCAGTCTGCTACCGCTCCTATTGATGCACCTGCCCGAATCCTGTCTTGGTGTATTCAGCAGTATGGTTGACTTTCTTATTTCCTTTTAAATAAAGCACATGTAGTCACAATGCCTGTCTGATAATATTTATTTTTAAAGAAGCGGAGCCTTTAGCATATTTACATCTAGTACAATTGCTGTCTGTTATCTTATTTGTATTCTGTTTGTCTTTCCTGATTCACTCTCCTCTTTCTTTCTGGCTGGTTTCTTTTAAGGTAACTGTTCCTTGCATTCTTTTTTCACTGTAGACATTCACAATCCCTCCAGTCCTAAAGAAGAGCCCTATTTCTCTAAACATGTCCCCTCCCTTCACTGACACTAAGCTCTGGTCTTTGTGGTAATATCTCTTTCTTTTATTACTCTGTATTTCTACCTCTTGCTCTATTCCAAACACTCTCCTTCTTGATTAAGAACTGGCATACCGAAGTCATCTGAGTGAGTCAAATCTTGATTTCACAACTCACTAGCTGTGTCTCTATGGTCAAGTTGCCTAACCTCTGTCTCATTCTCTCCGTCTAAAATATGAAAATTATGTGACTCGGATTCTTAGGAACGCTGAACAAGGTCAAGTCTATAAAAATGCCTGACATTAGCTTGGTATAAGATATGCATTTGGAGAGTGTTAACTGTTATTATTCTTAGTAAGCACTGCAGGAAAGGTGCAGCAGTGGCATTAGGAATTCAAAAATACAGTATCTATCTTTAGTAAGATAGCATCCATTGTCTGCTGGAATTATATCTATTAACGCATTAACGTGTCTTGATAACTTTTTAACTGAATATGTCAAAACTGAAGCCTTTGCCTTTTTGACACAGAGTCAATCACTCCTGGTGTTTTTGGTGGAACCTCTGTACATTCAGCTCTCTAAGATAATGAACAGGGCTGTCTCAGAAGTCCCTCCCCTCTCTACCCACCCTCTGTCTGTCACTGCCACTAACCAATTATTTTTCTCTGGTAGTTCTGCTTCCTTCTTCTCTTCCTTCCTCTGGCACCTTTGCTGTAACACTGGCCTTTCCCACTCCAGGCCCAAAGCCTGCACTTGCTAATTTTTGTCTCAAGCTTTTGTCCATTTTCCTGTTGAATCTGCAGAATGAGAATTTTCTTATACTTCGGCCAGTCATTCCCTTACTTTGCTTTGTGAAACCTCTCTCTAATACTGTCGGCACCCGGCTCCTTTCCACTGCGAGTGGGAGCCGGCCTCAGTCCCATCCACGTGTTCATTCATTCTCATGCCAACACGACTTCTTCTCACTAATGAGAAGGGGATCTAGGATTGATGGCAAAACCCAGCTCTGAGAACACCTGGCAAGCATCTAACCACAAGAGATGCTTGGTTCTAGGACTCGGAAAAGCTGCAAAGCAAACTTGGAATGTCTTGTGGTACCAAATGTAAGGAGACAAATAAAGGTCAGATTGTTAACAAATGCACAGACTCCCATCTGAAAGAGTGGAAGCAGCCAATCCAACCAATTTAGAAACAATAAGAACAGTAGAGGATTTAATCCATGTAACAAACATTTGTGAAAATTGCTTATGCACATAATCAAATAAATTAATTCGGGAGAAAAGACAGCTCTTTCTCACAGTTGTGTTTCGATTATTAAATGTAGGAGGAGAGAGAAATAGAGTCTATTAAAGCCTTGAGGAATTTATGCTGCTCTGCCACAGGCAGCAAGCATCAAGAGAGCCATTTTCTGAGGAGAAACATGGCCGAATCTGGTCAGAATGCTCACCAACATCTGGAGTCCCGAGCTAGGATGGACTGAGACACACAAGACTTTATTTTATTTTTGGTAAATTGCAAAAAAAAAAGTTTTAGTGTTAAAATATGTAAATTGGTGTATATTCCATAAATTAGCAGTTAATTTATCAGTTAATTATTAACTGGCCAACAGTCTTAGGTATCAATGTCACTGAAATATAAGAACCTCAAAAAAACCTCTCATAGGCTATTAGACACCAAAGAGAAGCTGCAAGAGGGTACAATGTGGGATCCTTGGAAAGATCTTGGAGCACAAGAATATTGCTGAGATAATTAGATCTAAAGTATGAGTAAAAATAATGTGTTAATGTGAATTCCTCATTTAAATGCTTTTTAGTTAAGTGTCTCAGTGTGGGTATGTACACAAGGACGCAGGTTCCTGCAGAGGCCAGCGGCACAGGAGCCCTCCAGAGCTTAAGTGACAGGCAGTCGTGGAGTGCCTGATGTTGGGTCTGGGAACTTCAGTCCTCCTCAAGGGCAACAGTGTAATTAACCTCTGAGCCCTATCCACAGCCTCCTTGGGTTTGTTGTTGTTGTTATTGTAATGTAGTTTCATGCTATGATAACATTAAGGAAAGAAAGCTAAAGCAAATAAAAGGAATATCATTTTTGTATCTTGTAAGTCTAAAATTAGTTGACATAAGCAAAAAGGAAAAATATTGAAATCCGGACTACTGGCCATCTTCCACTCCATTCCTAATGTTCATGCATACGCTCCCTCTTGCTACGTCTACCTCCATTTTCATGCAGTCTCTGGAGATGCTGCCTATACTCTGGACCACTGGCTGCCTGACCCTGCTTACCCTTGGGGGTTTGGAGGTAAGGTGATGTGGAATCAACACAGACTCCACCCTCTTTCCCCCAACCCAACCCTCCTCCATCCCCCTATCCCCGAACACCCTTGCCCCCACTCTCCCCCACTCCCCCAGCCCCCACATTCCACCCCACACCCACACCCCACATCTTACCCCCTTCCTTATGCAGAGGTGGCTGCGCCATTCCTCCTACATGGATACGCAGGCTACAGGAAGACTCTCGCATGAGCTTTGGTGTAAGGTTGATTCAAACTCGGTTTGCTTACCCTTGTCCCCTACAGGTTCACCTTTGAGCAATTGACCCCCAGTGGTGGCAGCGTTTAGGAGAGCTATGGAAACTCAAGGAGGTAGGGGCATAACCAGAGGCCATAGGTCACTTGTGGGGCATGTCTTAGGGGTCTTACTGACTTCCAATATGATCTCTTTGCTTCTTGTCCTCCTGATGTGTAAGGACCCCCACCTATGGACAGGACCGCTCCTGCCTTCGTGCATGTGGCCACACCTTAACCACCAAGGAACTCTGAGCAAAATATATTTTTCCTTTATGTCACAGTGATCAGAAGAATAATGTCCATCTCAACTGTCTGTTGTTGGCTGAATTGACAGCTGATGTTCTGGTTAACATTTCTAATTCATGCCTTTCTCCATCATTAAAGTAGGGCAAAGTTCTGTTTTGTAAAAAAGGTGGTTCTCAACCTGTAAACTGAGACTTTTTTGGGGTGACCAATCCTTTCACAGGGGTTGAATATTAGATATCTTACATATCAGATATTTACATTACAATCCATAACAACAGCAAAATTATGGCTATGACACAGCAACAAAAATAATTTTATGGTTGTGGGTCACCACAACATGAGGAACTGTTTTAAATGGTCAAAGCATTAGGAAGGTTATCAGCCACTGTGTTAAAGAGCTGTCGAATCAAATCAGACAGGACTTTTAATACTAAGCACAAGGACTCACATGCAGTAGGTGGGCACGCAACATAATTAAGATGTCAGAGCAAATGCAGTTTCCTTTAGAAGCTCTCTGTTCGATTAGTAAGATGACCTTGGTCACTTTGGGTCCCTTCAGTATATACCAATTCAATTCACAGCCCTTAAATACATATTTGATATTTAATAAGCTTCTCTTAAGTTTAGATAATTTCCTCAATTAAATATAAAATCACCCAATGCAGAACCACGTTCTTCTATCTTGCGGTAACTGCATTATTCAGCATTCAGCACACAGGTCATGATGGATGTTCACTGACTGATTGATTAGAAACTGGCGACACTGTATTCTTTCAGCTTCCTAATGGGTTGAAGCTCTGGTAAACTGGCTGATAATATTGAATGCACCCAGAATGTTGCAACCAGAGAGTGGGCAAACGCATTCACATACAGGACTGGAAATATGGCTCAGTGGTGAAAACTGTTTACTGCTCTTGCAGAGGACTGGGTTGGGGCTCCCAGGACCAATATAGGGTGGCTTACAACTAACTGCCTTTAACTCCAACTTGTTTTGGGGCTCTGACACCTCTTCTGGTATTTTGGGGGTACTCACATGTATACACACAAATGTAAATAAAAATTATATATATATATATCTTCATATATGTGTACATACATACATACATACATATGTGAAGATTAGGTGACATCACATTAATGTGGACACCATCAACCCCAAGGCTTATGGAGTACTACCCTTGTGCCTGGCTCATATTTTGTCTTTGTTACCTCTCAGGCAACTAAAGTCTCAGGTCAAGCATTTAACAGCTAATAACACATAATGAACTCATCAGAAGCAAAGAAAGCTCTTGCTCTGTGTTCTCTGTTCCCCATGCTACCATGCAACAGACAAAGCTTCAGATCTTCTCCTCCGATAACATTGACTTGACTCTTCCCAGTCCCAGAAGCTGAGACAGAGAGGGAAGGGCATGTTTTACCAGCAACCCTTATTCCATCCATTCATATACTCATTGGTTCAATAATAGTCCCCAGGAAGCCAGCAAACACATGTGACCCACGTGATTCCCTGTGTCCATCAGGAACAAGAGTTCCCGACTACTGGACTGACAAACTTGTGGCTGGGAGTGATGGTTGCCTCAGGTTGTAGGTAGACATCCAAGTTCTGTGCATTTGCTCTTGAAGCCCCTCTGCTCTCCTTCTGTCTCTGGAGTTGACAGAAAATTTGTCAACCATCTCTTATCCAACCCACCCTCTTCAGAAAGTCAGGCTTGAAGGGTGACCTTCACACTCAAGACTCAACGCCTCCAAAGCCAACTCCATTATTTGATTCAAACATCAGGAGTGGACAGAATGACCATTACGGATCTCAACAGGACGCCGTTCCTTTGACATGACTTCCGGCTTTCCATGGCGACTCTAGACTCTAGTCATGTGACTATGAGTAAAGTTGAGCAGGATGCAGATGTGATTCCAGTCTTACTTCCTATGGCATGGGATGTCTGGACCCACTTATGCGTTCTAAAAACGTGCTTTTATTTATTTGTTAGTGTGATGCTATCTGTGTGTGAGTATGGGCATGTGGTCAGAGGATGACCTGGTTGAGGCTATTCTCAACTTCTGCTTTCATTTGGGTTCTGGCGATTGAACTCCATTCGTCAGGGTTGGGCAACAAGCACTTTCCCAAGCTCAATAGGGGGGAGGGGAATTCACCTAGAAACAGGATAAAGGGAAATGAGAGAAGAAACCTTTGGACCTCATAGTTCCTAGATGATTCTTAACTGTGTTCAGGATCCTATAGAACGAAAAAGGCGTGAAGATTCCAGAATGATCCAGGCTTGTCTACATGCCATGCCAATGTATCAGACATTATTATCACCATAAACGAGAACAAGAACTCAGCCCATAATAGCTCCCTTTCCCAACCAGCAAAGCAACACACATTATGGATTCCCACAATGACACTGAATGCTTACAAAGTCCCTTGGGTGGCTCCTGTGTGGAATACAGGAAGTCATGCCTGTCAGGAAGCCTGATGCATCTTAAGGACTGAAGATGGTGTTTCTTTTTTCCAGACCAGTTATAGAAACACCAGGTTCTCAAGGAGCAGAACTCAGTCTTTCAGCTTAACACTCTTAGGGCTTTCCTTGCAAAGGTATCTCTGGCATGCATTCTCCTCTCAATAAGCCTGTTGCTTCCTCTTGTGAAGACTGTCATTCTTCAGCCCCGATCTCTCACCAGAAGCAAATGGACCTCCAAAAACCCAAGCTTAGTGCACATGCTAACCAGGCTGAGGGGAAGGGGGGCTGAGAGACTGGGAGTTGAGGGGCAAAAAAAGGTTTTTGGGGGGAGGCGTGTTGAACTCAGGTGTGCAGGGCCTAAAAGCCCACATTCTTTTTATATTACTCCTCCACAAGGCTGACTATAGAGCTTGCCTGATTGAATTACAAATTTCTGCCTGGCTATTACCTTAAATAACTCATTCAAGCTGTCTTCTTGGTAGTAAAGAGGCAAAGCCGAGTGCTTAACTGAGCCCCCCATGCCAACCAACCAAGATGCCAGGAAGGCAAATCTCTCAAATCAATCTCTCTCTCTCTCTCTCTCTCTCTCTCTCTCTCTCTCTCTCTCTCTCTCTCTCTCTCAGAATTGCAGTTTGTTTAGATAAAAAAAGAACTTTCTGGAGATGCAGGTACAGCAGCTCTGTCAGTTCTCTGCAGTATCATCAATCACAAAAGCACACGGGAAAAAAAGTGAGCTGGATCCAGTACCTATCCCTGGAGGAATTATTTTTCAGGAAATCCTGCAGGCTTTTTTTTTTTTTTTTTTCAAAATAAAACAAAACAGGAAACAATTGCAGTTTAATACAGAGGAAGGCCCACAGAATTCACACGGAACAGATTTCTATTTCTTTTTTGTCTGCGTAACACCATGGAAATGCAATTTTTCAACCCAAGGAAGAAGGAGGAAGAAACCAACCGCAGAGAAATACAAAGATGTTGGACTAATGTAGTGGCGCCTGTCACTTACAGCTGAGGGATGGCGCCATTTCTCATTGCCGGTCAGGACAGCACCTTAAATAAAGAGACGCCTTATATCACTGACCGTAACACAAGGGCTCCATTTTGAGTAATAAAGATGCTATGCTGGAGGTGAAGAGAGTTGACCAGAGCTTACCCAGTGACTCATCCCATTATCTCCCCCTCATAGTATTAAACACAAAATTAAAAAAAAAAAAAAAACCCTAAGGTACTTTTCTATTTTATCTGACTCCACGGAAAGACCTTGTCAAAAGATCGTTGCTTTGATATTAAATAATTTGCATTTGTACAGTGACCTTTGAATATGCAAATGGAGAGAGGACCTTTGTTTCAAGAAAGCCTATTTGATTTGCTAGTTGTTCGGATGATGATAGGGTAAGGGGTAGAGGTGGGGTGGGGGAGGGGTGGAATGGAAGTAGACGCAAGCTTCCTGGAAGGCAGGTTTGGTAAGGAGAAAGCCTTTTGTATGTATGTGCAGGTTTAGGAGAGTGTCTTAGAGCTGTTCAAATCTGTGACTCTGCAGCTGGAATGGAACCCAGCAGGGGAGTCTCTAACTTCACATCCCAGGCAGAGAACTCCCAGAATGCTGAATGCAGATCTGGAACAGTGGGAGAAATTCAGACGTTCTTCAGGTAGCAGTTTCTGTGCTTTCCTCCGAGGATGTCTGAAAAACGGAAGCCTGTCAGCCCAAATCAAACAATAATTAAACATTCGTCTGTTTTCAAATAGATGTTTTAGCACCATCAAGCTCTGGAGCTGACAATGGTCCCCAAAGTGAATTAGTACGTCCAGGCTACAGAACAATGTTTCAGTGGGTAGATTTACCCCCAGAAACTGACCATCTTCACCTTGAGCTAAAGCGTCTTAGATGTCTGCCGTCCATGATCGCTTCCCTCAGAGAAAGAAGTAAAGCTTGGTCAACCATTCCGTGGTTTTCAGGCCCAGTCACAGCTGCCATTTTTCAGTGGTAGACCTCACTTCTTGGGCAGATGGAAGGTTCTCGAGGAAGTCAGGTTGTTGGAGAGCCCTGCTATTAAGGTCTCAGTCCATCAGGTCAGGATAGCTCTTCTATCTCTGGGCAAAATGGAGGACTTCTCTTTTCATCCAGGCTTCCCTTTCTCTGGCTAACCTTACTTGGAGAGGTGTTTCCAAGCACAGACGCCTGGTCTCGTCTGAAGAATTGACCCTGTATAGAGCTCTCTGACTCAGCACACAAATCTCGCCCCAACTTCCCACCCATATGATAATTAGGTTGTGTTGCCTTATGACTGATCAGTCTTTACACTGATACCCCTAAGAACCCTGATATATCCTTCCCCTGGAACACTAAAATAGAGCCGTCTCTCTGGAAGTCCTTCTGCCAAACAGTCTGAACCCAACTCACCTCTCCTGCTCCCTCTGCCCTTGTAGGCTGTCGGCCAACAAACTCCCAGGAAAGAGAGACCCCCATTCGGTCTTGGAGAAGACGTTGCATTTTTCTCTTGGTGAGGCTAATGGCTCCTCCTTCTCTAACTCATAAACATTCATGTGTATTCTAGGGTATGTTCAGTTTTCTTATCTATAGCGACGAGTAACATCCTGTTATGGCCTACCCCAAGGGGCTTGTTAGTTCTTGAGTTACTTATGGATATTGCTTAGCTGTCCTGGGACCATGGGGGAGTTAACCTAGAACTCAGGAACACGGAAGCCACCTCAAGTGGACTTGGCAAAGGAGAGACAGTTCAATGAAAATCCATTTCATTTTTTTCAGTGAAAGTGAGTGTTCAGCATTCTCCTATTTACCAACGCTGCATGGTCATCCCAGGACCTAGAAAGTGCTTTAAACCCCATCTTAGCGCTAAGAAAATTGGTGAGGGTTAAAATAGTGTTTCACCAAATCTTATCTTCATTTCTTGATCAGAAACTATTGACTCAGAACCATTGTGCACCATCAACTAAGTCCATAGCTTTGTGGCCTTGGATAAATCATTTAATTTATATTTATTGGTAAGTTTATTTTTATAGATTTATATGATCCTTGGGCCCTTTTCTAGTCTTGACAACGTAGGATGCCCTGTGGAGATACGAGGAAGGAGAGAAAAGTAGAGAGACAGGGAAGGGGAGGAGCGAGGGGTAGGCAGAGAGATGTCTATGGATGACTATAATTGAACATGTTGGTATCTTTGTAGCTTATTAAAAATCCATTCTTGCACAATGTGTCTATATATCATGCTACTGCTTTATAAATGAGGGGACTATAGTGTGGAGAGTTTGTTAACTTGCCAAGGTCACACAGCTAAGTCAGAGCATCTGGCAGCTTCGCTGACATTATTAAATGGTATTCTCTATATTATCCTGAAAAGTCAACACATAAAATACCTCTGAAAAATGTCTGCTTAATAATGCAGAGATGTGTTTCAGGTTGTGTAATCAAAGAGCCATTTGATAGATATAAATCAGATTCTATTTGTTACAGGCAACACTTTTAATTTGTTTGATCTTCAATGGACTATACCTCAGTTAGACTCCCCCCTCCCCAGCTTTCTTCTGTACTCAGCCCCTAACCTTGATCCACTCGTTCAGTGCACAATGAATTTCAGATTTCAATGGACCCTGCAGCGAATCATTCACAATTCTTTGACTGTCTGTTAACAATGAAAGCCATTCATTTCCACAGACCTCTAGATCCCAAAGTTTTGATATCTCCCAACTGTGGAGAAAAAAAAAATGGCCTCCAATCTAACCTCTTAGACAAAGTTTTAAAAATAAAGATACAGATGACAAAGATTGAACCAGAGGCACGTTCACATAAGGTATCATCTGTTTTGTAAATCAGAATTTTGCTTTAAATTTTTTGCTTATTCAGTTTCTCTTAAGAGCTTTTGGTAAACTCATAAATCTTTTGACATATATATGCCATATACATATTCATGCACACACACACACACATAAATACACAAGCAAACACACACATACTTTTAAAATCTAAACAGTAAACTAAAATCAAATAAACTCATCCCTCTTTCCTTTCTCTCTCTTAATTTCCTCAGTTGAGTGGAACTCTCTGTGAAGATTCTTGATGGCAGATGAATTTGCTTCTCTAATAAACTTCCATGCCTGTGTTTCTGCTGGAGGCTTCAGGAATTGGAATGCCTGTTCGCTTCACAGATTCCCATAAAATCCAACTTCTCTTCACCATGCATCTCTTTGATTACTGCTCGGCTATACTCGTTTTGACAAGGAGAAAAACAGACTCCATTGTTAAGACCCAAAAGACTGAATCGTTTTGTTTCCGTGACAGCATATGGATCTATTTAGAGGCTGGACTCCTTCACACGCTTTGAGCCTGGATTAAAATTTCGCTTTCTCAAACAGTACTCATGCCTTTAGACAAGAATGTTGGTATTGGAGGAGGTAGAAAATCCTTAGGTAAGTATCTTATATTCATACATATCCTATTATGTGTACAGATACAATATGCATGAGAGAGCATTATGGAGAGAGCTTTCAAATGTTTACCAAAGAGATTGTCTCCAAAATGACTGTTAAAATAATCACATCTCGCAAATATCAGCCTTTGTATCCTCTGGAGAATACGGCATTGTGGTTTAGTCATGATAACCAGAAACAGGGCGAAGTTAACTACTTGGCAGCGGACCGTGTTTCTGCAATAACCCAGTACATATCGGACACTGATTTGTTTCAGGTTTAGCCCTTGTTCAAGCAGCAAATATAGATTTTTCTTTAGTTGTTGAAGGTGGGCTTGAGCATAAACTTGCTTCAGATGGTGCCTTTCTGTCCTTGTCACTCATTTCAATGGAGGTGGGCATCAGGAGCCCGTGCACAAAGAATATCAACTTGCAGGTCTGAGATTTTGACCAAGATCCAAGACTTTTGGCACGTTGGTTCATTTGCCCTTGGCAAAAGAGACTCTGTTTTCCAAAAGAAACAAGTCATGAGAAGACTTTATTAAAAAGGGCTCAACCAGCTGTTTAAAAGGCTATTTTGATGATGTCAGTGCCCAGGAATAAAAAACACATGGGCTTCAACTCCTTTTAACTATACAAGCCTTTAAAAATTAAAGGAATTGTGTGAGAAAAAAAATGTGTTGTGAGCTTATTAGCTGAGAATCATTCTTTCATGGTTTCTAAAGAGCCTCATATTGGGGAGACAACCACAACTACCATTAAACATGAAGACTTGTGCTCATGGTTTGCTGAGAGCCATGGGGCTCATGTTTGTGTACCAGACTGAGAGTAGATCCCTCACAGTCAGCAAAAAACACTCATAAAGGCCACTCTCTCCTCCCTGCCCAACGATAAAGTAGCAAAAGAGGGAGATTGAATGGTCCCCTTCTACGAAACAGCCACACATCCTGTGGTGAATTATTTCCTATGTAAGTGTTTGCTTGTTGCGGTCTAGACAAAGCCCAGGGTCTAGGGAACTGTTAGGTGCTTACTGTCTATGGAAAGATGTGAAGCTCTCTCCATGTCTCCTTAAAATCATGAGCTACTCTTCTGACACTGAAGGGGGTTTTGGTTTCTATAAACTGAGTGAGAAGACAGATGATAAACAAGTTTGCTTCTCAGTTCTTAAGGCACCACGACACCTCTTCGCGGGCAAAGATGTGGTGAAATTTTGACAAATGAGCACATTCATGCCTGGGTACTGTAGCAAACACGTTTAGAAAGCATGATTGATGTTCCCCAACGGCCGTTGCTTGCTCTTAATTTTGTTGAAAATAAAAGTATGTGCCCTTACCTGCTGGCTTTTGAGGTCTCCTGACTATTTCTTTCAAGACATTGTAATATGGTGTGGGGATATCTGGGGCTGGAGATAGCAGATAGAAATAGTCAATTCAGATCTGCCATAGTGATATCTCCAACACAAGTTCTTTTTAGCATGACCTCAAAGCACCAGACTATCTCCTTAATTCAATTAGATAGAGCAGCCCAATCTTCTGAAGAAAGTGGCAAGATTAGCTCATCACCCCTATTCTGCAGAATGCCAGCCATTTAGAAGGCAAGGGAAGGATTGGCTTTCCCAACTCATGCCCACGAGTACAGTGTGCCATGCTCCCTGTTGTGGGTAAATACTCATCAGCGTATGGGAACGCTTAAGAAGAAGTTGTGATATTCCGGGTATCACTTTCATTTGTCATTTGCACACACTCCATAGAGATAATCACTTCTGCTGCCACAGCCACTTTGTATGAAGATAACCACTTTGGATGCCATTTGAAAAGTGCAGGGATAAGAGCAAGAGAAGAGATGGGACTTGCTAGTGACCAAACACACTGGCAGGAAGTGACCCAAAGGATGTAAAATCAAATCTCTCTGATTCCAAAGTCCTCTGTTTTCCAAGTTGGACATAGCTACAGAAGCAGCTAACATGGGAAAGGCTGACAGTTTGATGGTCTGGAAGGACTGGCTCTTGCACAGTCTCCCGGCGAGATTCGGTTATAGAGCTTGGCTTGGTGGAGCATCTTCACATCTGTCCATTTCTAGTCTTTTAGGAATAGAAATGTAAAAAGTGTTTTAAAGACAGAAGCAGGTGTATGAATGCTCATAGAAGGCGCCCTTATTTATTAGTGCCCCAAACCAGAAACAACCAAAGAGTCCATCACAGCAGAGTTTATACAAAAGCTGCTTTGTATTCATCTGGTCCAATGGAGTATCATGTTAAAAATGAAGAGGTCACCATGCTCAAGCACCTGAGTAAAGAGTCATAAATATAAAGTGGAACAAGGGAAGGCATATATTAAGAAATATGTTCTATTAGGGTTCATTTGTATAAATTCAAAATGGTGGACGTCAACTGGGGTAGCATCTTAATGGTGAGAAGTATAGATTCATCTCCTGGGATAACTCGAATTGTTTGCCTCTTATCTGCGTTCTAGTTACATGCTCAATCAATGGAGTTTTACCGAGCAGTACTCGGCAGTGTTCAACACTGACGCACAAACTCTCCTTATAAGATTCTTTAAAAAATAGATTTTTTTTTGAGCTGGATTAGACTTCACATCAAATAGAGAGGAACCTACAAAGATATCCCACGTACCTCCTTCCCTCATATGGGCACAGCCCACACTGTTACCAGTTGTCCCCAAACACAAATGGTACATAACGGTCACCTGATGAAGATGTGTTAATATGGATTGGGTCTTGGGATTGCCAGTCTGTTGGTTTGGAGAAATAGATCCTGGAATTTATCTTCCTCTTTAGGATCATTAAGAAGAATTTTTCTGTTTCAAGAATTCTCAAGGCTCAGTACACAAAGAGCATTGCAATGTATGTACGTATATGTGTCTGTGTCTGTGTGTATGTATGTGTGTGTGTTTATGTGTGTTTGTATGCATGTGTGTGTATGTATGTATGTATATGTGTGTGTATGTATGTGTGTATGTATGAGTGTGTATGTATGTGTGTCTGTGTGTATGTATATGTGTGCATGTATGTGTCTGTCTATCTGTGTATATGTATGTGTATATATGTATGTGTGTGTATGTATGTATGTATGTGTGTATATGTATGTGTGTTTATGTATGTGTGTATATGTGTATGTGTGTGTATGTATGTGTATGTACATATATGTGTATGCATGTGTATGCATGTGTGTGTATGTATGTATATGTGTGTCTGTCTGTGTGTATGTATGTGTGTATGCCTGCATGTATATGTATGTGTGTGTCTGTGTGTATGTATGTGTGTATGCATGCATGTATATGTATGTGTGTGTATGTATATGTGTGTATGTATGTGTGTTTATGTATGTGTATATGTATGTATGTGTGTGTATGTATGTGTATGTACATATATGTATATGCATGTGTGTGTCTGTGTGTGTATGTGTATGTATATGTGTGTGTACATATGTGTGTGTCTGTGTCTGTGTGTATGTATGTGTGTATTTATGTGTGTTTGTAAGTATGTGTGTGTATGTATGTATGTATATGTGTGTGTGTCTGTGTGTATGTGTGTGTGTATGCATGAGTGTGTATGTATGTGTGTGTCTGTGTGTATGTATGTATGTGTATGCATGTATGTGTATATATGTGTGTGTGTTTATGTATGTGTGTATGTATGTGCGTGTATGTATGTGTATGGACATACGTGTGTATGTATGTGTGTATGTGTATGTATATGTGTGTGTACATATGTGTGTGTCTGTGTGTGTGCCTGTGTGTATGCACATGTGCACACGCACTCACTCATCCATGGTAGGTACATCTCGAGGTTAGACGTTGTTTGCATGTCCCTTTCTATTATTCCTGTCTTATCCTCTGAAGTAGGATCCCTCACTAAACCTCACTTGTACTGCTTCGTCTGGACAGCCTGGCCAGACAACGCCAGGGCCCACCTGTGTCCAGCCCCTCCCCCAGGTGTGCACCACTGCACCTGCAAAATTTTTTTAATGAGAATTTGAATTCATATTCTTATGCTTGCACAGCCAACTCTTTTAGCTGCTGAGCCATCTCTAGGATTTATTTTATTGTTTTAGTTCTGTGATTCTATTTACCAGTGCTATAGTCTTCCTCTGATAGCCCTTGGATCTTTTTCTAACTCTACAACTCTGCTTTACTTTATTGTATACTAACACAAATGACGCAGTGTTTTAAACATCAAGTGCTACTTGCTCCCTTTTAGCTTCTAGGGAGCAATGTCCTTTACGTCATAACCTTGTGTATGTGTGGAAGGCAAAGGTAGAGAGAAAGTTGGCTGTGGCCGCAACATTCGGCACAACTTAGATGTTGGAGATGCTTGGAAGAGATCCAGAAAGCTACGTGGTGGCAGAAGAGAGAGATGCGACAGGAAGTTCTTGTAATCCTTGCTCAGTTGCAGGCTCTTGTGGATTCCTCCATCTTTGTGGTTGCTATTTTTAAGGTGTGTGTGTGTGTGTGTGTGTGTGTGTGTGTGTGTGTGTGTGGTGTGCATAGATCCTATGTTGCACATACACCATGATGTTCTTACACCACGACACACACATGAAACTCAGTCAGAGGATACCTTGAAGGAATGGATTCTTTCCTGGCACTGTGTAAGTCCCAGGGCTCGAACTCAGGTAGCCTGGGTTAGCAGCAAGTGCCCCCATCCCCTGAGCCACCCTGCCAGCACTTGCCTTTTCATTTAAAGAAAGGCTTGCATCTTATCTAGTATTTTCAGCTGTAAGTGAAGAATTGTGTCTCGTGGTATCTCTGCTGACTTACTGCCAGCAACAGGAATCCTCAGTATATTCAATTTCTGAGCAAAATCCACTCATTTGACGATATATACAAATTATATTTAGCAACAATATATTCTTCTGTCATCTAGAATGTAATTTCCAGGATATGTCTTGGAAGTATGAATCCTCCCAGCAGAAGCAATACCGTCACTTTTGCAGGCTGTGTGAGATGAATTGCTAAGGACAGTGGGAGCAACTGCAGTAATGAACAAATTGGTTTGCTGGACCAGAATGCACCAGTGCATCGAGACCGTGAATCACAATGGTGAGGTCCTTGGTGCATCTTCCTAAGTGGGAAAAAAATGAGACACTCCCACAAAGTTAAGAAGATAGAAACAAATAGCTTTCTTGGTTTTGCTCCTTCTTGCTATCTCTGAGAAAACCAACACTGGTCTAGAACTCTCTGTCACAAAGTTATTAGCAGCTTTCAGGAATTTGGGGCTTTTAAAAAAACCATGTTTTTAGAATTTTTAAAATTTAAATGTGCATGTGTGTTTTGCTTGTATGTCCATCTGTGTACTGGGTACTTGGCTGGTATCCCCACAGGAGTTAGAAGAGGGTATTGGATCGCCCAGAATTGGAAGTTTAAAATGGTTAACTATCATGTAGGAGCTGGATTCGAACCTGGGTCCTCCTCAGGAGGGGGGAAAACCACTTGACCTCATTCTTCAAGCAACACAGGCTACTTTATGGCTCAAGAAGTTCTTTTGTGTGAGGGTATCCCATGTGAAAATGAAAAGGATGTGGAGTTTAAGGCCTTTTCATGGAGAGGTAAAAATAGAGATGGGACAGTCAGAGAAAGGAAAACAAAATTCCCTTGTGCTTACCGCAGATGAGGGAGTATGTGGCTTTCCTGTTTAGGGGTATCAGATAGAGACTTCATGTATGTTTTTGTTTGACTAACAAGAAACCGTGATGCAGACAGAGCATGGGCCACTTGATAACAGAGGTTACCCTCCTCCTCCTGTGAAGGGCCAGACAGTGAATCCTTTGGGTTTGGAGGCAGCAGTTCCTATTGGAGCAAGTCCTTTCCGTCACTGCAGAGAAGCTGGCCGCAAACAATTGGCCACCAAGAGGTTGACTGTGCTGCAATAAAACTTTATTGACAAAAACAAGCATCAGGCTGCGTGTGGCCAGCAGGCTTTCACCTTGTCAGACCTTGGTCTGTGTAAAAAGGGCAAACTTCAGAGGAGAAAGGGCTGCTTACATCAGCCTTAAGCTTTCAAAATTATTGCTTTTTTATACAACTACGGTTGTCATTTTTTTTTCTAGTGGTTTATAAAGACTTCAGGGAAATTACATACACATGCATATATAATGAGTATGCATGAGTCATGCCTTTAGCAAATGAAAAATCTCAGAATCACTTTTAATGTACTATACTGCTTTAAAATTTTCATTTTGACAGTTGTGTTGATGTTACAGTTTTTTAAAAAAATAATCAATATTTTTACCGGGAGAAAAACTATACATCTGATTGCCATGTGATATCAGAATAAAGAAATCAAACCCCCTGTGACAAGAGAGGCAAACTCTGTAACAAATCTAATTGCAAGACTGCCTGTGGTTCTGAAGGATGACACTGGTATTCATTAACCCTCATCCTAACCAGTCGAAAACTATGGCAGCTGAAGACTCGGAGGCTCATGTAATGTTTTTCAATTCAAACTGTATTTCCAGTCAGCAGGTGCTCCACTTAACATCCGCAAAGGATGCTGGATACCTCCATGGACCTAGAAGAGGCTCAGAGACCAGTGGCCAGCTCGTGGCTCTGCTGCCACTGGTGGTGTCCCCCAAAGTCTCCCAAAGAAGTGTCTGGTCTGTGCCTTTCCCTGTCATGATGTTATCACTACTGGGGAGCAAAATGTGCCTTTCTTTAGTTCAAAGGCAACAGAATGTTTTTTAACTAGCAGATGCTGCCAGGAACAATTTTTCCTATAACTAAGGATGGCTGTCAGTCTTTCAGGAGAAATTGTCTTTAGGTTCAAAGCCACTCATTCTTTCAGAATTCCCTATAATTGAAAAAAAAAGAGAGAGCATTTCTTGTTCAAATATGGACAGGTTTGGAACCTCCAGTGTCAATGAAGACGTTGTATCCCATAGGGTAGACTTGAACCAGGGAGCTAGGGAGACACCACCCCATTGAAGAGGGTTGTGCTGAAATTACTAAGCAACAATGTAACAAATGCACGTTGAGGCTGTTAGCTTTTTTTTATATTTTAAACTTGAAGATCTCATTTTGTATTTGCAATATATCAACTTTTAAAATGTAGCCACTAATTTTTTTTAAAAATGCTTGAATACTTTTTAAGCCTAATGAGACACATCTGTGGGCCAGATTTGTCTTGTAGGAGGCTAATTCCTGACCTTAAGTTTGGAGTCTTCTTACCATCATGGTTGACATATTTTGTACACATCCCAATTTAATCAGCTGTAACTTGAGGAATGTTAGCTATGAGGGTTGAGGGGGCGTGTGAGGATCAATTCCTTAACTGAGAGGCAAACTGAGTTACTTCACCAGAGAGAAGCTATGACGATCAACGTTACTACAAAAATCAAAACTTCGGTCACAAGGAATATGAGGTTAAGTTTTAACTTCTTCACCATGTAAACTCGGAAAGCAGAGACATGTGTTAATGGTTGATATGATAGCTTGACAAGAAAACATATTATTCTTGTCTCGAAGAGGTCCCTCCAAACGGGGAAAAAGCAGTTAAAAGAACTGACTGTGAACCATCACCAGGACCATATGTTTGTGATATAGCATGCAGCGTTTTCTTGCCAGGGTATCACATCACTGTGGCAAACTGCCCCGACTTCCCTCTCTGCCATCAAAGAGAGAATGAGATTCAGCAGACATTCTTAGGATAAATTATATTAATGTTTTATTGCAAGCATTTAACTTATAAAATATATTCCTGGCAGTGCCACTCCGTGAACCACGGGGATATTGTTCTGTCAATCAGGCGTCTACTCTTGCTGTGGCCTCAGGAAGAGGGATCTGGAACGTATTTAAGGGGCTTCACTTCTTGCCTGTACTGCACATTTTGGTTTGTAAGTCGGTTTGCCCTCCCCTGTTTCCTCTCGAGTCTTAAAGGCCAGAATGAGTACCAGCCACAGCCCCTGAGAGTCTGAGAGTGGCCTGGACAATGCCTGCAGATTTCATATCAACCAGCAGGCTCTCTGGAGCAGGAATCAGGCAGGGATCATTTGGGAGGAAGTGGTAAGGAGGAGCTATGAGAAGCAAGTCAGCATCATCACTGGACATAGGTCAGGAGGAGATTCTCAAGAGCCCAGGAGGCTGGTGGGCACACCGGCAGCTGTCCCTCCTGTGAAGGCAGATCCTCCTCACCCAGAACGAATTGCCAACTGTTCCCCACGATAAAGGTGGCCTTGGATGGCCAAAGCTGATTGACAATAGTTTCTTTGTTTAAAGCTCAGAGAGCTCTGTGCGCGCGCGCGCGTGTGTGTGTGTGTGTGTGTGTGTGTGTGTGTGTGTGTGTGTGTACATGCCTGTGTCTCTGTGTGAGTGTGTGTGTTGTGTGTCTGTGCATGTATGTGTGCCTGTGTGTCTCTGGGTGTATATCTGTGAATGTGTGCCTGTGTGTGTATTGTGTGTCTGTGTGTGTATATGTGTAGGTGTGCCTTATGTATGTGTATGTGTATATATGCCTGTGTGTATATGTGCTGTGTGTGTATGTATGTATTGTGTTTCTCTGTGTGTTTATGTGTTAGTGTGCCTGTGTGCATATGTGCCTCTGTGTGTGTGTGCCTCTGTGTATGTGTGTGTGTGTGTGTGTGTGTGTGTGTGTGTGTATTAGGTGGTAAAGTTTTGTAGAATAATCTGTGCACTATAATTCACTAGTTTCAAAATAGCTTCATCTTTAAAGTTCAAACAATGATCTTAAAAGTGTTTCCTGGAAACTAAACTCTGAATACTAGAGGCATCCCATTGAATTAAACCTTTGACCTGTTTTCTAGACCTACCCCAAAGTTGTTTCTGATAAATGTATATAGATGGTGTTGTAGAGACAAGCACATTTTAGAAGTTAGATTGTTTATTATGGTTAGGATTTTTCATCATGTGATTTATATATATTTGGACATGTGTATACACACAATACACACACACATATATACATATATATATAAATATATATATCTGTATGCATATATACATATATGATGCATACTTATATGTATACATTACTTAGGAAAATTCTGCTAGTAGATTGAAGAACCAGATATGCAAACACATGAGTCACCTGCTGCTCCCCTGACACAGAAACCAGGTCAGCAGTGTTTATACTAGCTACAGCTAGTCCACCTGCCTGTTGGAACCGGGAATAAATAACATAGAATATAAAACTTGGAAGGAAAATTCATATTTTTGTGTGAAGTTAACTCTCTTGGAATATTTAAATCAGTTATGAAAAAGAAACAAGGACAGTTCACACAGATGAACAAGCCAGAGATTGCCTGCACGCTCAGGTTCCTTCCATGATAATAAGCCGTATTACCATATAACGTCCCCGTGACCCTTCTCCATCGTGTCTCATTAGAGACAATCCCTCAAAGTTTTGATTTCAGTCCCCAACAAGTTTATTTGGATGAACTGTGATGTGGGGCACAGGCATCTCACCAAGGCTGTTATCTGAGGAAGCCACTGCATCCTGATGCATCTTTCCTCTCCTTGAGCCCCCCAGTGGCCAGAGCTCCTGACCTCCATCATGTGCAGGGCGTTATTCTCCTGAGTGAAAGTGCTTTGAAACTCTCAGCACACACAGCCACCTGCGTGGCCAGTCTGCTGGAAGAGTTGCAGATTGCCTGAGCAACAGATGCATCTTATTCCACACTGCCTGATGTAGACGAAGCCAGGACGTTTCTATCTCATTTGCTTTCACAAGACATGATTGGTAGACAGCAGCACCATTTCTGATCCTGATATCATTGTCCTTTGTCTCTATAGTTTAGAAAAATGTATAGGAAACATAAACCTGAATAACATATGTATATAGAATTACACATTATACATATTTAAACAATTAGCGTTTTTTTTTTTTTTTTTTTTTTTTTTTTTAATGTACATGTCTGTGTGAGTGCACATCATGTGTACGCAGGTGCCCAAGGAATCCAGAAGAGGGCATCAAAGCTAGATTAATAGGTAGTCGTGAACCACCTCAGATGGGTATTGGAAAACCATATTGGGTCCTATTGAGAAAAGCCTTAAGTATGCTTAACAGCTGAGCTATCTCTTTGAACACATTTATACATATTTATAAGGGAAGTATAAACTTTCCTCAGTGAAAGTACCTGGTAGGAGGCTCAATAGGCTCTGGATTGGCAAAAGCATCTACAAATGACTTACATGACAGGCGACCATTTCTATAATATGCAAATCACCCTCAACCCATAGGAATGCAAAATTCATACAGTCTACGTAGAAACCAGACAACAGACATGAAGATATAATTCACAAAAACAGGAAGAAGAAAGATATATGCCTGGCATGCCAACAAGGCCCATGAAAATATACTCAACATCACTTGCTAGCAGGACGATGCTAACCAATCCATAGCCAAGACGTGCTCTCGTCTCTTTGAAGAGGCAAAACTAATTTATAGAACATCCAATGTTTCCAATGAGGCTGGAAAACTGAATCTCCAATACTGTTGATCAAACATCAGCGCTTGGAGCCACTCTGAGAAATAGTTCAGTGGTTTATTTCCAAAAGTAAATGCATTCTCACCATAAGTCAGGTAACTGGCACCTGGATTGTTGCATTAAAAACAAAACAAAACAAAACAAAACACCTTTCTCCATTTGTACACAATTATTACAGCTTATTCTCTCCAAACTGGAAAGAACCAGAATGTTCTTTTTACAGACCAATTAAGCAAAAATGTGAAGCACTGTTATCATGGGGAGTGTTACTTAGTGGGGAAGGAGAATGAACTCAAGACTCGTGACAGCCTGGATGAATCTCAAGGTCATTATGTGGCTGAGAAGCGGGAGTCCTACCAGGGTTTCCTACTGCATGATTCTGTGTCCAGAGCATGTTTGTGGTTGCTAGGGGTTAGAATTTGGGCTGTAGGTGTGGGTCTTGCTGGAAGGGAGCACCATGAAGGAGATCTTGTGATGACTGGGCAGTCATGCCTTGCTTGTCATGCTGGAGATTGCATGGAATCGCCACACACACATTGGACAGATAGCAATTGGTTCCAGGCATCCCATAGTTGTGTGTAATCTCAGCTGTGGTAGCAGGCTCAGCATCTGCCTTTCTCTGCTGGAGTGCCGCCTTTCTACATGTAGAGACTCCATGGATCTCATTCTAAACCATCCCGTGATGCAACACAGTGGTTTTCATGCTTTAGGCACCTCTAGGATTTACCCTCAAAGCAAACTGGAACAGTTTTCTCTCTCACTTCCGGGGACAGAAATAGCCTAAGTCTTTGAAAGTGGAAGTTTTTCAAGTAACTGTGAATGTGTCCCATTTAAAAAGGTATTTAGGAGACTGGAGAGTCGGCTCATTGATTAAGAGCCCTTGCTGCTCTCGCTGAGGACCTGGGTTTGATTCCCAGCATCCACTTCAGGCAGCTCATAACTGTCTCTAACTCAAGTTCTGCAGAACCAAATGCCACACTGGGCACACATGTGCATATCCACATACCCACACAATGCACATATACACATAAATAAACACTGAAACCCCCATCTTTAAGTAGCTAGTATAACATTTTAAAATGGAATTTATATTCTGAACTGAAATACAGAACATCGCCAGCCTCTGACTGTGTCAGCGGGGACCGCATAGAGTCGGTAAGACCATTGTGCAATCCTGCATTTAAATGTGCTGCAAGATTTCACATCTACACTCATAGCTCAGAACTGTAGCTCCGGCTGGTAAGGTTTCCTTATACAGAGAGACTATCTCCTAGTTCCAAGTCTGAACTCTCCTTTCCCTCATGCTTTGCCTCATAAAATGCAGAGCAGAGAACTGGCTCTCTGCAATTCACCCGCAACTGCAACGTGGAGGGTAGCATGTATCATAACGTTGTTCGTAGAAATATAATTATGTGAACAGACAATTTGCAAACCAGAATGGACCTCAGAGCCTTTGTCTTATCAATCTGGCCTCTCTCTTAATCAGGGATAATAATAATAATAATAATAATAATAATAATAATAATAATAATAATAATAATAATAAAATATCCCCGTCCCATCTAGAGCCAGCTTGTCAACGTGGCAATATTTATGGATGGCTGTCTGTAACAGTGTGTCTCTGGACAGAAGGGTTAAGACTGAGGAGCAGCTGTAGATGTCTGCTCACTAAGTGAGGGAAGAAAATGAATCTGAACAAAGCCACTTATGGGACCCCTAATTTATTAGCACAGTAACAGAGAAGAGGAGCTTCAATGGTAGTTGAGAGAGAGAGAGAGAGAGAGAGAGAGAGAGAGAGAGAGAGAGAGAGAGGACAAAGATAATTGGAAAAATAATACATTGTATGACTTGTGTGCTCTGTAGAACTGGAAGGTCAACAGTCATAAGACCCAACATCTAATCAACCGTTAATCAATTACATTGAACAAAGCATTTGCCATCAATCTATAGTGCACACACACACCACATACACATGCACACTCACACACACACGTACACACATGCCACACACACATATGCACACACACATATGCGCACACACATGGATACACCTACCACACATACACGCACACTCACACAGGCACTCACACAGACACATAGACTCATACATACAGACGCATACACATAGACACACACAGGGACACACACATACACACACACACACACACACAATACCACATTTCTCTAAATGCTATCTGGTGTGGCTCCATGGTGGTTTGAATAGGAATAGCCTCCATGGGCTTACATATTTGAACGCTTCGTCATTGGGGAGTGGCATTACTTGACAGGTGTCTGGGGTAGGTCTGGCCTTGTTGGAGGAAGTGGGTCACTGGAGCAGAAGACCTGAAGACCATACACTATATGACTTTATGTATGAATCTGGGAAAAGATAACCTTACCCCACGGCAGTGTGGAGATGATCCGGAGCTGTGAGGGTGGGAGGTGGCGGGGCTCCTGAGGCTGGGGGGAGAGGTGGCTCTTTTATTTTGTTGTTGTTCATTATTATTGCTCATAACTCAGAGCGTTCACTGAACGTTGCCTTATTTACTCTGTGTAAATGATCACTGACACACTTATATTAAGGCTCGTTTGGTCAAATGTTTGATAAATACTATATACTATAATCTTGTTTCAAAATGTGTTAGCCAAGTAATTATTGCTTGTGTGACTTCATGTGTAATAGCCATGTCATAGCCAGAGAATTCTTCTCTGTTCTCCAGCTTGTCCTTTTTTTCCAACTTCTTTTCTCGGATGTTTCTTGAGTCTTGAGGTTTGGTGGGTGTGTTGAATAAGCACTGGGGGGCAGGGTGTGCATGAGACCTTTAGCTTAGGGGCTTTGCGGTTAATGGCTGTTGGAGAAGGGAAAGTTATTTTTCTATGTTTGAGAGAAACTACTGTTAGAAGAACTTGAGAAATCAGACACCAATGATCCAAACAACCCAATTAAAAAATGGGATGCAGAGCTAATCAGAGAATTCTCAACAGAGGAATCTTGAATGGCCAAGGAGCACCTAAAAAATGTTCAATGTTCTTAGTCACCAGGGGAATGCAAGTCAAAACGACCCTGAGATTCCATCTTACACTCATCAGAATGGCTAAGATCAAAAACTCAAGTGATAGCACATGCTGGTGAGGGTGTGGAGCAAGGGGGACAACCTAGATGTCCCTCAACTGAAGAATGAGTAAAGAAAATGTGGTACATCTACACAATGAAATACTATTCAGTTACTAAAAACAAAGACATCCTGAATGTTGCAGGCAAATGGATGGAACTTGAGAATATCCTGAGTGAGGTCACCCAGTCCCATGTACTCATTTATAAGTGGATTTTAGTCATGAAATACAGGCACCAGGTACCACTCCACAGACCCAAAGAAGCTAAACAAGAAGGAAGGTCCAAGTGAGAATTCTTCAATCTCACTTAGAAGGGGGAATAAAATAGTCATGGGAGGCAGATGGAGGGAGGGAACTAGGTGGAAGAGGGATGAGGAAGGGAATGGGGTGGGCTCAGGATCAGGGGTGGGGAGGGCCAGGAGGGAGGGCCAGAGGGCCAGGAGAACGAATGGAAATCTTCAGCTTTGAGGAGTGGGGAGGAAGGGGCATCTCGAGGATGTGCCAGATACCTAGGATGGGGGAGTCTCTCAGGAGTCAATGAAGGCAACCTTAGCTGAGACCCATAGCAGTGGGGATGTGGAACCTGATGAGCCCACCCCCTATAGCCAGGCAGGAACCCCAGTGGAGGTATAAGGACAAGAAGCCACCCACAAAACTTTCCAACCCAAAGTTTATCCTGTCTACAAGAAAAGCAGGGACCAAGATAGAGCAGAGAGTGAGGGAACCAATCACCAAGCCTAATGTTGGTTGTTCTTTGAGAGGCTCCACCTAGCAGCTGACTGAAACAGATACAGAGGCCCACAGTCAAACACTGGACAGAGCTGGGGACTTGAAGAGTTGGGGGAAGAATTGAAGGCCCTAAAGGGGATAGGAACTCCACAGGAAGACCAACAGAGTCAACTAATCTAAACCCTGGGAGCTCTCGGAGTCTGAACCACCAACCAAAGAAAATACATGGGTAGAGCCTAGGCCTCTCCGCACATACGTAGCAGATAGAAAGCTTGTAGGATCCTCAGCAGCTGGAGCAGGGGGCTATCCCTAAAGCTGTTGCCTTGCTGCCTTGTCTGGCCTCAGTGGGAGAGGATGCGCCTAGCCCCACAGAGACCTGAGGTGTGAGGGTGGGGCAATATATAGGGAGGGCCTTCTTTCTCTCAGAGAAGAAGGGGAGGAGGGCTGGTGGGGGGTACCATGTGAACGCGAGACTAGGAGGGAGAGCAGGGATCAGATCTGAAGTGGATAAATAAATAAAAATTGTTCATGTCCCAGCAGAAAAACCTACACCTCTGCACGTAGGAATAGTAGTAATCAGACTGTGGGAAAAGAACATGTGTTGAGTTGGGGACATGTGGCCAATAGGATGGTAGAGGTGGGGGCTGATAAGATCAATATATAATGCATATGTATGTGAAATTTTCAATGAACAAATACTAATAATTACAACAGTGAATAAGCTATTCACCCATTAAAAGTCTCATTATGGTGGTTGAACAGACTGCTGACTGGTTTTGCAAGAAGTCCTCCTGTGGTGGAGAACATGGGTGAGGGACACCTTTAAGCACCCTGTCACCTTCATCTCTGCTAACCATTCACTCGAAAGGAGCTCTGATGACTGTACTGACTTTGTCATCTCTGTGACTATGAATAGGAGAATGAAGGTCCTTCTATTGCAATTTCCTCTCCTAAAAAAATGCTAGAAAATGGCGTGTCAGTTCTTCCCCTCAGAACCCCAGCTATGCTAAGGATGATGGGAGGTGATGCTTTCAAGGTGCTTGCAGGAGTGCCCGAAACACCAAATGACTGCGCAGCTAGCTTCTACTGGCACACATTTGGGAAATAGAATCTTCAGTCATCCCCTCGAGCTGGTGGAATCATAATGAATATGACGGTCTTATATGTACCCAAGAAAGGGGAGAAACGAGCTCCATTTCTTAAAGAAGCTGCTTAGGTGACTGTGCATGAAACACCATAATGGTATGCTCGAGAGGAAAATCTCCTCTGACAAGACACTGAGATCACTACTGCCTGTGTGACTTAGGATTCCGGCTGAACCTCTTAACCTTGTTTTTCTCTCATTTACAAAATGACATGGTTGACAGGAAAAGAAGGTACCTTAGTGACCGCCAGAGCTAGGGATGGAGAGGAGTGGGGAGTGGGTTTGGGGTCTTGGAGAGAGGAAAGCAGAAATACGGGATGGCCAGAGGCTAGCACATTGCGAATGTATTAAACACTACCGTACCACAGTGCACTGCAAAGTGGCGAGCCTTTTACGTGATTTTATCGTCTTAAAAATGTAAGATAGTTGCACTAGATGAAATGAAGAGCTGCAGTTCAATCATTAACCTGCTGCCTTTTTATTGGATTTCTGCCGTATGTCAGGCCATGTACTGTGAGGAACAACAACGAACAAAAATGTCAAGTGGTGTTTTGTGGTTCCTGTGTGATCTGGAAGTTTGTTCCCTGAGGCTGTGAAGTTATGGTACTGCTCTTTAAGAGGTGGGGTCTAGTAACTAAGAGGCGGGGCCCAGTAATACCTGTTTAGCTCACAGTGCTGGAATTAAAGTAGTTCTCAGTGGACCCTCAATGATATCTATGAGTTCAATGGGGAAATAAAATGAAGCTAGAATCCCTGCTCCCTGCTCCGAACTATCTCAGTGGATGGATATTCTCTCAGTCTCTCTTGCACACACTCCCACCAGATAACATCTGCCCCGGGCCTCTGTGTAGCGCAAAGAGCAGCAAGCACATAGGGTCACCCAAGCCAGGACTTTCTGGCCCTAGAACAAGAAGAGAAATGGCAGTGGTGGCGCATGCCTTTAATCCCAGCACTTGGGAGGCAGAGGCAGGTGGATTTCTGAGTTTGAGGCCATCCTGATCTACAGTGAGTTCTAGGACAGCCAGGGCTACACAGAGAAACCCTGTCTCGGAAAAACCAAAAAAAAAAAAAAAAAAAAAAAAAAAAAGAAAGAAAGAGAGAAGTAGTTTATTTGATTTTTAAAAGTATCCAGTCTAAATTTTTGGTACGATAACAAGAAACTGACTACTAGACTCCCCAACCTTATAAAAAAATCAAATTTTATGAGGCTTACAACCTCTTGATGTCAGTATTTTGAAGCATCTTGATGCTTTTTTTTTTCTCTTTAAGTTAATGGATAGCGTTCGAGATTAGAGAGCAAATTAAGTGTCTGGTCAAGGATTATTAATTGATCTGATAAAAAGAAGAAATAAAAAAAAGGGACCAAAAACACAGGTAGTGTTTTTTTCTTAATGTCGCTTAGATCATTTAATACTTCTTATATTTATGTAGTCTGTGCTATCACTTACATGCTATAGATAAACTAAGATTTGGGGGTAGTTAAATAACTTTTAGATTACTATTTTCTAAGCAGAGTGGAGAGGTAAAACATAAATCTACAGATTTTTGTTAAATGCTACCTGTAATCTGTATTAGCCTGACATCCTTTATATGATGTATCAACTCTAGGTGCTGTACTGGCTGGTTTTGTGTCAACTTGACACAAGCTGGAGTAATCACAGAGAAGGAGCTTCAGTTGAGGAAATCCCTCCATGAGATCCAGCTGTAAGGCATTTTCTCAATTAGTGATCAAGGGGGGAGGGCCCCTTGTGAGTGGTACCATCTGTGGGCTGGTAGTCTTGGGTTCTATAAGAAAGCCAGCTGAGCAAGCCAGGAGGAGCAAGCAAGCCAGCAAGAAGCATCCCTCCATGGCCTCTGCATCAGCTCCTGCTTCCTGACCTGCTTGAGTTCCAGTCCTGACTTCCTCTGGTGATGAACAGCAGCATGGAAGTGTAAGCTGAATAAACCCTTTCCTCCCCAGCTTGCTTCTTGGTCATGATGTTTGTGCAGGAATAGAAACCCTGACTAAGACAGGTGCTGTTAAGGTTTGCTGCCTTTTGCGAAGTCCAGCCTCATTCTGACAGATGCCAGTGGCTAACACAAAGGGAAAAAAAAAATCTTATTTGAAGTCAAAGAGTTTGTGATGCCTAGAGAAATATATATTGTAGCATTTGCATATTCAAGACATTGATTAATATTCATAGCTCTCTTTACAGATGTTCCCTTTTATTTGAGGGCAGATACTTTTTTTATTTTTTTTATTTTGGTTTTTCAAGACAGGGTTTCTCTGTGTAGCCCTGGCTGTCCTGGAACTCTTTTTATAAAATTCTTTGTGCAATCCCTAAAAGACTATTGGAATAACTCCCTGGTCATCCTAGTTTTGACCATGATACACTGAACATATTTTCAAAAACAGAAAAGAGTCTCAGAAGACATGTTCCCTCTGATAACAGTACACACACACACACACACACACACACACACACACACACACACATTATGTAGTAACTGACACACAAACTGCCAGAGAATTTACACAAAGGGTAGATGATTAAAGGAAGCAGAAGAAGACAAACATTTACTTTGATCTCTAATTCAGATGCTAAACTATCACCATCTTCAAGCTGTCTCACCAGCAGAGTTTTGGTGAACTGCCTTATTCGATTTAACCTGGGGTTCAGTTGAAAGACACTGCACTAACCATCCACAACCCAGCCATTGGCTTACTGGCTTTACAGGAAGTTTTCAGAGTAAAACCCCGCCCCTTCTATTCTTTTCACCGGGTTATTTAATTTCCTTTCATTTTTCTTCTTCTTAGTGTCTTGGCTTTTAAATGGTCATTATAATCTCAAAGAAACATGGTGACAGATCACTTCGAATTTTAGAGAAAACATTTTACATATTATCAAATGGGAACTTAGCGTCTTTAGGAGATAGTGTGACGGTTTGCATATGCTCGGCCCAGGGAGTGGCATTATTAGAAATAAACACCTGCTACTTTTTGGTCAATTATTTTATCAGTGCAATTTCCTCTGAACCAAGAGCTAAAAATATTGTAAGAAATCAATATATGCTTTAAGGGAGGTAGGGGAAGGGTGGGAAGAAAGAGGGGTTGTCAAAGAGAAGAAGCAGAAACGACAATCAGGCTGGGGAAGCAAGATAATGTTTCCACCCAACGTACACTTCCGAAGTGGCTCCGAAATCGACAAAAGCTCCTATTTCTTGTCCTTATTTTCAGAACTGTGGCTTCTATTCCAGTTTATAGCTTCCAGGATGAAAAGCACAGACGTGGTTGTGTTTCCTGAGCCCGTGAGCCATGATGAAGGAACACGGAGAGGAAGCCAGCCTCCATGTAAGTAACTCTGTAGTCATTCAGCATTTCCCGTTTAACATCACATCCCCAGCCCCGCGGAGAGTTGCAGGAGATGGGAGTTTAGCACGCGGGCAGCTCCCATTCTGTAATGTAATCCTAGCAGCAGTGATATAGGCATTTTGCAGATCAAACGGTCTGATGTTGATGTGCCAGGAGTGTCGAGTGCATCACCGATGACGACCTAAGGTTCAGCAGGACCAGGAAAAGAAGCGGAAGAAAAGCATAATTATTTCCAGGAAGGGTCTTGTTAGAGTAAAACTCAAGAGCAATGGGAATATGCAAAAGACCACTTGTTTCTAAACCCCGCCGGATATGTTGTCATACTTAAATGCTTCCTCTTGCCGGGCCTTTATTCCCAGTACTTGGGAGGCAGAGACAGGCGGATTTCTGAGTTCGAGGCCAGTTTGGTCTACAGAGTGAGTTCCAGGACAGCCAGGGCTACACAGAGAAACCTTGTCTCGAAAAACCAAAAGAATAAAGCTTCCTCTTCCTGTGTTCTCTTGCTTTCTACCCCCTCCTCTCATGCATGTCCCAGTGGTGCTCTCACCAGGTCATGCCTATATCCTTGCCTTCCAACTTCCGGTCCTGTCTGTCTTTTCCTAGAAATATTCTCATCTCTTCTTCCTCACCCTACCGCTACCCCCACTCCCACCCCCTACCCCAGGTGTATCAATCCCCCCCCCCCGTAATGCCAACATCCCTGATGTAAGAAGAGTACAGAGCAGTACTGGCTTGAACCAGGGTTGTGTTTCTGCCTCAGATTTCTTTCTTACTGTATTGGCTACCTTTCTCATTGTTGTTACAATAACAGCAGCAGCAGCAGCAGCAGCAACAACAACAACAACAACAACCTTGACAAAAGCAACAACAACAACAACAACAACAACCTTGACAAAAGCAAAGCTCTGACATGGCTGTTGCTTTCAGTCTGAAGGGATACAGCTACAGCCCATGGCGGCAGGAGCATGGGGCATCCGGTCACACAGCATCTACAATGAGGGAGTAGAAAAGTGGGCCATGCCATAAAACCTGAAGGCCTACCCCCAAATGATCCATTTCACGTACTGAGTCTCTACTTCCTTCCTGTTCAGCAACCTTCCAGGAGATCACTACCGCACGAGCCCATGGGACACACTGCACATTCAAACTACACTTACCTGAATTGAAAGGTTGAGGGTTGTAGGTGCTTGCAGCTTCCTCCTCATCACGTTTGGGGTCTGGGTCCAGCCTCGTCATCCTTCCACAGACTTCTCACTCGGCTCTTCTAGGAAAGTGTTTCAACCTGTCACCTGTGTAAGAGTTCTATGTATTTTACAAGCATCGGGATGATAGAAGCACAGTAAGGGAATAAAGCCCGCCCAGGAAGTGGACTCCAGGGAGCTTTGCTACTGTGCGCATGCGTGAGTCAGAGCTGAGCTGATGGCCGATTCACAGTTTCCGGCTAGCCGCCAGTCCTTAATTCTGCATCTCATCTCCATCTAGGCTTTTCTCCAACCTTTTGTATCCTAAATACCTTCTGTCCCATGTTGTTTCCTCTCTAGTCAAGAACTCTGGAAACTCCACAGCTTACCAGACAGTGCTACACTGGTTTCTTTGCCCCTATAAGTATACATAATGTGAGTTTTTGTTTTTTGTTTGAATTTTGGTCACACAGGAAAATGGAACGAGTAGATTGAGTTCCCCCATGTCGATGTCCCTCAACATTTTTGGAATCATATAGCTGGTAGCAACAGCCTAGATACTCGCTGGATCAGTGAGGAAGTCTGTTGCCTCAACCAATGCTTATAACTTTGGATTTACTGGAAACGAAGGGCAGAGTCCTAGGAAGTGAAGAGTTTGGGCGTCGTTTTTTGGGTCACACTGTGTGCTTTTGAAAACTTGAGAATATGACTAATAATAAATTAGAATAAAGCATCTATCTACACTGTACGTTGTGTTGTATAGCTGCCCTGTATGTTCTAAAATATACCCACATATATTTGTGATCATAAATGTACATTAAATATAGCTAAGTCCACACCCCCAAACACAGACACATTCCCCATAGCATCGTTTTTTCTCTAGTGAACACTCACAGTGTCCATGTGTTTTATTTTATAAATGAGAATAGTAATATTCTCTGCACCATTCTAAGTCCTTTCGATTTATGTCCTATTTCTCTTCAGTTCTTGAAATATCAAGCCTGTATGTTTGGATTAACATGAAATGTCTCTTTCTGTTAATAATCAGAGTTAACCTCAAGCAGGGCGAAGATAAGAGATCCTTCAGAAATGGTTCTCAGAGACCCCAAGAGTGTCTGGTAACACTTAACCCTTCATTAAATATCCTATTATCTATTTATCAAATAATGCCTCTGCTCATATCAGACTTCGCAATAACTTACTCTCACACACTAGCTAGATGAATACATTGTCAAATGAAACTGGCACCTCTGCACCTTCTGAGTAGTTTCTGCTATGACATAAGTACATTATAAAGAAATTATAGGCGCTGGGTTTTTGTTTGTTTGTTGTTTTTGAAATAAGGAATACATTTTTGACTGACAGCCCAGCTCAACTTCATGATTCAAAAATGGATGAGGAAGCTGATCCTAACACCATAGGTTAAAATAACCAATATCTACAGTACTGTATTACAAATATCCCTGTTAGGTTTCTGTTCCTGGGAACCAAGTCGTGACTTGCTCTGAGAATCTAGGACATTATTCCATTTGCTGTTTTTCCAAACCTATAATCTGGGCAGACATTTGTAATCACTATTTTTCTAAATGCCCCGCTGAACTGAGAAAGTTTTTTTTTTTCCCCTGAAATCAGGAAGGAAGGCTTATTTCAAGTCAACACTGATAATAACAATTGCTGGACAGACTTCAGTTTTCTAAAAATAGAAAGGCACCAGTTCCTCCCACTGCAGAAAGCTTCTGATGTCAGCGGTGGCAGGAAACGCAACCGGAGCGGAGTGAAAACACCCGTGGGGTTCCGTAACCCACCAGAGTCATTGTCATCTTCTGCATGTAAATTGTATAAAACTCCCAATACTATAATCCTCAGGATATGGCGGATGATTGGCGGGCGGCAAAGCTTTTCCTTTGGACTCAAACAGTTCTCTGATACAAAACAATATTTTTCATTACAAAGGCAATTGTTGATAGCCAATAGGCCCCGATAGTCCCATGTGGGCAGCGCAATAAGTATGCCGCCTTACAAAACACAGGATTGCTTTTCATGCGACGGAGACCATTTGTGCAATTGAGAAAGCCCAGGGATAGATGGACCTTTTAAAATTCCAAGATGTAAATGCACTGAAGTGCATTATCAGATGGGCTTTTCATAAAAAGCCCCTAGGAGGATAATTTAATGTATACATTCAGCCGTCATTGTATTTGTGTTTTGGGCAATAATTCATTTCCCCTATTTCTCAGTAGTTTTTTTTTTTTTTTTTCAGAAAACCTCAGCTATGTCTCAATTGAAACAAAGGCAGGAGGCAACCCCAAATTTCATTTCTTAGCATTGTCTCAATTACCCTCCCGCCACCCCTTCTTTTTTACAAGAAATTTGCAAATAACATATAGGACAGTGAAATTATAAAAGACCACATAGCCCACCCCTGGGCAAAAGCGCCAGGGAAATGGAATTTTTTTCTAGTGAATTTTGCACATCATCTCTCTGTTATCTTCTAGGGTGAATTTATTTTACACGAGATGGAACTTCTTCTCCATTTTCATGTTATTTTCAGCAATGCTTCTCCAGAACACAGCAGGCCAATGAGAGATCGTTAGAATATAGAATATTGTGTGTATTGACGCGGTGGTGGGGAGCGGGGCACAAAGAGTAACAGGTTGCAACCAAATGAACTATTAAGAGCATAAAGCCAGGACTAAAGCATTCAGCGCCAGCGTTCTCCAAGAGACGAGCTATAATCCTAAGAAGCAGCAGACGATTGTTCTAAGAATTTCACCCTCCATCGTGGACTGAGAGGGAGGGAAAAAAATCAATCTTTATATTGTATCAAGAGCAATGTCTAATGAATCCCTACAAAAGTATCGATAGCTGCGCAATTAAAATAACAAAAATTCAATGATCATCTTGAGGCATTGCTCCATCAATTCTTATAAAATGAAAAGAGAAAGAAAGAAAGAAAAACCCAGTAAAGCTTATTTAACTAGGACTTGGCGTCTGTGGAGACTTAGATCACAATGAGAGACTAATGTGGAAATTCAATAGTGCATTTTTCTCCCTCTGTAGTGAGTCACTGTGCTACCTGCAAGTCGTAATCTGATTTCTTTTTAATTTCTGTGAAGAATAAGATTACTAAAGCAGAAGTACCAGAAAGACTACTGTTATTATTTTTCCTAAAACAAAACAAGACAAACAAATCCCACTGGCAGTTACTGAGAAATATCCATTGATCCATACCTTAGACCAGAAAATCCTCATTTTAAGTTAAAAGTTGTACTTTTCTCTGTGTTGGGAGGTACCAAGCTTTCTAATGTGAAGGAGAGATTTCAAATGCTATTTTTAATGATTATTTGGAGGCCTGATCAGGTCCTCCAGGGTGGTTGTGAGCTAATCTAGGAATCAAGCTGTATCTATTGATCAAAATGATCTTCGTCACCAAATAGCACCTACACGCTTGGTCTGGACCCTAGAATATTAGTAGAAATACTAGATATGCACTCCATTTTGTATCATCTGATTTGCATAATGCTGTCTAGGTGAGCAATGATCCTCTCGGAAGACTGGTGGCTTACCGGTGGAGAGCAGTGCTATGTGGTGGGGTTCTGGAATGGGTGGGATTGGCCTTCAAGGCACCCACAAGGTGGATTTTGCCACCTCTGCCAAACTATGTGGCTCAGAATCTTCATGGCACAAAATAGCAACACATTTAGCAGTAGTGGATATGTGAATGCTGATGCCCACAGTAGTCAAGAATCTAACACGTTTTACATTTTTTCTTGTGTTTTTGAGATGATAACTATACAATTTCTTCTTTCCCTATCCTTCCCACAAATCCTCCCATATACTCCCCCTTGCTCTTTCAAATGCATGGCCTCTTTTATTTTATTAAT
Organism: Uromys caudimaculatus; assembly: GCA_028551405.1. Lineage (NCBI taxonomy): Eukaryota > Metazoa > Chordata > Mammalia > Rodentia > Muridae > Uromys > Uromys caudimaculatus. Next base: position 30,918,702 of record CM052720.1, on the reverse strand, counting down.
TATTTTTGCGCACATACACATGTATTTATATATGTATTCATAAATACAATGCTCACTCTGTATAATGTTACATGTAGCTACATTTTCAGGGCTGACCATTTGGTGTTAGACATCCAATTAGTGTGCCAGTCCCCGGGGAAGGCACTTTTTCCACGTCCAGCATGCCTTAGTTACCTGTAGTTCGTTGCGCAGGGTTGAGGACTCTTGGGCTTTCCCCTGACCACTTTGTCATGTCTACTGTTCTTGTGTTGTTCAGTTCATGTCTGGGAAGTCATGTTGCTTAGACATTGTGCATGTATCTTTTGACATTACAAAGTGTGATGTTTTAAAAATGTTTGGCCCAGAGAGTGGTACTATTAGGAGGTGTGGCCTTGTTGGAGTGGGTGTGGCCTCTGAAAGGATGCCTCCTGACATCCCCCTTCTCTGGTGTAGCAAGTCTCTACAGGACTAGGTGCATCCTCTCCCACTGAGGCCAGAAAAAGCAGTCAGTCCTTTGCTACATATGTTCTGTGGGCCCTGGACCAGACTGTGTATCTGCCTAGTTGGTGGCTTAGTCTCTGGGAATCCCCAGGGTTCCAGGTTATTTGACACTGTTGGTCTTTCAATGGGGTTGCCATCCCCTTCAGCTCCTTCAATCCTTCTCCTAATTCTTCCATAAGGGTCCCCGACCTCAGTCCAATGGTTGGCTGTAAGTATCTGCATCTGTCTCAGTCAGCTGCTGGTAGAGCTTCTCAGAGGACAGCCATACTGGGCTCCTGTCTGTAAGCACAACATAGCATCAGTAATAGTGTCAGGGTTTGCTGCCCACCCATGGGAAGGGTCCCAAGTAGGATTAATCACTGGTCAGCCTTTCGTCAGTCTCTGCCCCATTTTTGTTCCTGTCTCACTTTTAGACAGGAAGAATTCTGGGTCAAAAGTTTTGAAGGTGGGTTAGTGGTCCCATCCCTACACTGAGGCTCTGTCTAACTACTGGAGGTGGACTGGTCAGGTTCCATTTCCCCACTGTTGGGCATTTTGGTTAAGATCACCCACATTGAGTCCTGGGAGCCTCTCACATCCCAGGTCTCTGAGACTTTCTAGAGGTTCACCCACCCCAACCCCGGCAGCTGCATGTTTTGATTCATTCTCTTGGCCCTCTGGGGAGAAGCCATCTTTTGAGTTGTTGGTCAAGATTGTTCAAGATAATCCTAAAATATTAGAGCTATGTCTATTGGCCTTGGTTGGCCCTCCAAGAGGTGAAAGGTAAGTTACCATTCACTGCAGACACTGTGCCCAGATACCCTTGAGATGGAACTGACCTGAATACTCCCTCCCCGAGGACTAGCTTTCATGGTACCTGAAAGTGTCATGCAAGATTCCAAAGGGGGGGGGGGAGACCAACAGTCCTGCCCAGCTGTGATGGCTATGAGCCACAACCACAGCGAGAATGGCAGGACGACCCTAAGACACATTAGTGGCTCACATAGCTTGGCAGTAACCAATGGCTTTCTAATTGGACTTAAAATCTCAACAGGAAGCAAATCATGTCTGGCACTAGAAATCTCAAAGTTGTATCACTTTGGCTCTGCGATATAGTTTAAGATCTGGAATGGTAACTCCTCCAGTGTCATTATTTTGCTCAGGATTGGTTTTGTGATTCCATAAAAATTTAAAGATAGGTTTTTTTCCTATTTCTGCAAATAATGAGAGGGGGTTTTGTATTGAATCTGTAAATAACTTTTGGTAAAGTGATCATTATCATGATATTTTTACCAATGATCATGGTATATTTTTTCCATTTTATAGTCTCTCTCTCTCTCTCTCTCTCTCTGGTTCTCTCTGTCTCTGTCAGCCTCTCTCTCTCTCTCTCTCTCTCTCTCTCTCTCTCTCTCTCTATATATATATATATATATATATATATATATATATATATATATATGTGTGTGTGTGTGTGTGTGTGTGTGTGTGTGTCTGTGTGTGTGTGTCTGTGTCTGTGTGTCTGTGTGTCTGTGTCTGTGTGTCTGTGTGTGTCTCTGTGTGTGTGTATATATACACTCATTGTAGAAGTCTTCATTTCCTTGGTTAGGTTTATTCCCACATATTTTATTTTCTTTGAGACAATTGTGAATGTGAGCATGTCCATGATCTCTCTTTCTAGGTGTACTAGCTGTTAGTGTTTTTTTAAAAAAATTATTTGTGTAAGTTGATTCTATATACTGCCACATTGCTGAATTTGTTTATCATTTCTAGAAGTTTACCGGTAGAAATTTTGAGCTCTCTAATGTGTAGTATCATGTCATCTGCAAATAGGGATAGTTAGACTTTTTTCCTTATTTGTATCTCGTTATTTTATTTCCTTGTCTTATTGCTTTAGCTAGCACTTCTAGCACAATATAGAAAAGGAGCAGTGTTAGTGGAAATCCCTGGCTCCTCCCTGACATCAGTGGGATTTTATCAATCCTTTTCTTTTAGGATATTGTTGTCTGTACGTTTCTTAAGTATAGTCTGTATTATGTTGAGGTGTGTTTCTTCTAGTCCTACGTTCTTTAAGACTTTTATCATGAAGGCATATTGAATTTTGCAAGAGAATTTTTCTGTATTTATTGATCATGAAATTTTTGTCTTTAAGCCCATTTATGTGGTTTATTGCATTTATTGACTTCCATATGTTGAACCATCCTTGCAATTCAAGGACAAAGCCAACTTGGTCAAGGTGGATAATCCTTTTGATATATGTCTGTATTCTGTTTGAAAGTATTTTCTTAACATTTCGGAGTCTACGTTCATTAGTAATAGTGGCGTGCGCGTGTGTGTGTGTGCGTGCACGTGTGCATATGTGTGTCTGTATAAGGAATGTATAATCCTAACAAGTATGTATAAAAGACACACAATCCAAATATTTTATTTACAAGCCATAAGCCTAGATTGGGCAGGTTTAGAGCTATATTAACGTATTCCCCAGCTATAAAGCTCCTGTTATTGTTGCTTTTCCTGGCCATATGGTTCTGGTCCATGGCAGCTTCTTTCACCTCTGTCTTCTTCCTCTTCCTCTCTTCTTCCCCCTCTACCTATAAAACCCTCACTTGAACCTCAAGTCCCACCTTTCTCCCTCCACTGCCTAATCACAGGCTCTAGCCTATTACTGACCAGTTAAATTGGGGAGAAGGTTCACATAGCATCACTTTGTGTACATAAGGATCTGTCAGTGGCAACCCCATCCTGAGAAAGCCATATTTAGCATCACAAGACAAGCAGCATCAGGGGGTAAATGTGTATGTGTTTACCTGGCTTTGGTATTAGAAGGATACTGGCTTCATTCACAGAAGGAGTTTGAGAATGCTTAGTGTGTGTGTGTGTGTGTGTGTGTGTGTGTGTGTGTGTGTGTGTGTGTCTTTCTTTTTGAACAGTTTAAGAAGGATTGTGTGTAGATCTTCTTTGAAATTCTGATGAAAGTCTGCTGTGAATCTATCTGGCCCTGGACAATTTCTTAGGTAAGAGGCCTTTTATTATTTTTTTCAGTCTCGTCATTTGTAATGGGTTTATTTAGGTTGTGACTTCTGGTTTAATATTGGTAGTTTGGCTGAATCTAGAAAATCATACATTTCTTTTAGACTTTCCAGCTTAATTGAGTACAGGTTTTAAAACATTCCTTTATAATATTCTTAATTTCTTTGATGTCCATTATAATGTATCTCTGTTAATTACTGATCCTGTTAATTTAGTTTCTCTACTTCTTTTGTTTGGTTAGTTGGGCCAAGGATCTGTAAATCTGTTTATCCTCTCAAAAAACAAGCTTTGTTGATTCTTTGTATTTTTTTCCCCGTTTCATCTATTTTTGCTCTGACTTTTGTTAATTTTCCCATATGCTGGGTTTGGACTTGTTTGTTTTTCCAAATTTTTGATTTACATCATTAAGTCATTTCTTGTGACTGTTAGATTTTTTTTTAAATGTAAGCACTTACAGTTACAAATTTCCCCCATAGAGCTGCTTATAAGGTGGCCCAGATTTGGTACACTATGTTTTCATTTTCATTTAGTTTTAAGAAATTTATTCTTTCTTGATTTCCTATTTTAGCCATTCAGTAATGGATTGTTTGCTCTCCATGAGTTTGGGTATTAATGTGACATGTTTGCTGTCCATTTTAAGTTTAACATTTTGTGGTCGGAGAAGACACAAGGAATTATTTCAATCTTCGTTTTGTGTCTGAGGATGTGCTCTTAGTAAGAAAAGTTTCCATGTGTTATTGAGTAGAATGTATATACTTTGGTGTTTCAGTGGGATATTCTGTAGATTCTTGCTAAGTCCATTTCATATATGATGTCAATTAATTCTGATGTTTCTACATTTATTTTTTGTCCATATGACCTGCCTCTTGGAGAAAGTGGGGTATTGAAATCACTAAATATTAATGAATTGATGTTAATCTGTATCATTATATTCAGTAGTTCATTTTTATGAAATTTTGTGCCTCAGGGGTGTGTGTGTGTGTGTGTGTGTGTGTGTGTGTGTGTGTGTGTGTGTGTGTGTATTTGGGATAGCAATGTAATCCTGGTTAACTATTCCCTTGATTAAAATGAAGTTTATTTCTTTATCTCTTTCTAAGTAGTTTTAGTTTGGAGTTTATTTTGTCAGGAACTGGGATAGCACTGCTTGCTTGCTTTCTGATCCTATTTTACTGGACCTTTTACTCCAAGATAGCACCTGTCTTTGAAGCTAAGCTTTGTTTCTTGTAGACAACAGTAGATAGATTTTGTTTCAGAATCCATTCACTCACCCATGTCTTTTTATTGAAGAATTGAACTATATAAATTTATTATTTAAAGTTATTATTTACATGTGTGTTAACTGTAATTGTATTGTTGATTTGGGCATTTTTTTGTATTCTTAATGGTGTTTTGTGTTTTAATAATTGTGGCTTTGTTTTTTACCATAGTCTCTCTGCTATGCTCATTTCTCTCTTCGCTTTGAAATATTACTTCCTATATTTTCTTTAAGTTTGATTTGTTGACTATAATTTTGGGAGTGTTTATATCATGGCACATAGTTTTGCTGAGTGTATTACTCTAGATTGGCTGTCATAGTCTTTGGGGACTCTTCTAGTTCTTAAAATTTCTGTTGAGAAACCAGATGTCACTTTGATGCATTTTCCTTTATGTGTGATTTGCATTTAATCTCTTGCTGCTTTCAGTACACTTTCTTTGTTCTGTATACTTAGTGTAATAACTATGATATGTAATGGAAATGTTCTTTTCTGGTGTTCTCTATTTAGTGTTTTGTGTGCTTCTTATATGTTAATGGGTGCGTATTTCCTTAGTTTGAAGAGTTTTCTTGTGTGATCTTTTTGAAGATCTGATTTGTGCCATCTACTTGGGATTTTTCTCTCTTATCTATGTATAATTAAAAGGTTTACATTTCTCATGGTGTCAAATATTTCCTGTAAGTTCATTTCCTGCATTTTTTCAATGTTTTCTATTTCTTACTTATTTGGTCCAGCTTCTTTACTTTATCTTCAAATAGTGGTATTCTATCTTCTGCTTGATTCATGTTATCTTTAAGACTTTCTTTGGCGTTTTCTAGTTGAATTATTAGACTTTTCAATTTCTTCTTCATTTCAGCTTGAGATCTTTTAAGTGTTTCTATCTTTTTATTGGATTCCATTTTAACTCCTAGATTGTCTTCATTGTTCACATCAGTTTTCTGTTTCTTCTTGGGCATTGCACAAGCATTTATTCTTCTTAAAATCTTTCTCTTTAATTCTGTTGAGTCATTCGTTGTGTTTTCTTTAAACCCCTTGAATTCATTGATAAAGTTTATGATTATTCTTTTAAAATATGTGCTCTGGGCTTCATCCAGAAAGTTCTCACTGGAAAATATTTCTCTATGACTTGTAACCTGACTGGTAAATTTTAGAAAGAAGATACTTGCTTCATCATTCATTTTGTTGGTAGTTTTCCTATGATATCTGGGCACATGGACTTCTTTTGTTAGTTCTGCATCTAATATAGAAAGAACAGGTCAGAGCAGAAGAGAGGGTATGCGGGATGGTTGGGTCTAGAGGATAGAAACAGCCTTTGGAATGAACTAGGTAGACAAAGGAGACTGGGTTGGTCTATAGGATTGCTTCTTGGTCTGCGCTGTGTTCTTTAGGATACATAGGATCAGGTGGGAAGGTCAGACATGATGTGAGGGAGTTCTGTGAGATGCTCAGAGAAGGTTCAGGAATAAGTTTGGAGATCAGTTGTGGCAGGGGAGGCCAGACTAGGTTGGATCGTTGGATATGGACTTCATGCTAGATCTGGCAGTTAGAAAGAAGATATGTATGAGGGGCTGAGGGAGACTTACCAGGCTGAATCCTAGAGGAGAGGTGTGCAGTCTTCAACCTAACATATTTTAAATTTCATCTTTTGAGAATTGTGTGTTCATCTCACCAGCCTAGTTATCCATCAGGTTGCTTGATATTTTGTGGTCTATTTCTGTGATCCTTTTGTAGAATCTAGATAATAACCATCTCTTGGATATGAATCTTGCAAAGGCTCTCTCCTATCCTTCAGCTTTCTCTATGTTCAGTCAGTTGCTTCATTTGCTGCATAGAGTTTTTGAATTTCATGAGGTCCTCTTTGATTCTTGGCCTTATGTTCTGATGATTCAGAACCTTATTGAGAAAGTGCCAGCCTGTGCCTATATCCTGAAATGTTTTTCCCATGTCTCCCACGACAGTCAGGGTTCTAGGTCTTATATTAAGGTTTAATCATTTGGAGATGATTGTTGTGCTGAATGTAATGTTGGCACAGATGACCAACCCATATATGGAAAATGATCAGACTCATTAGCCACGAGAAGAATGTAAAAGAAAACGACATCAAGGTTCCATCGTTACAAAAACCCAAAGAACAACAAATACAGGTGAGAATATGGACCAAAGAGATCACTTATACACTGCTAGTGGACTGAGCTTGGTAGAACTACTCTAGAGATCAGTGGGTCACCTTCTCCCCTCCCCCAATAGATCTACCATGTGATCCAGTCAAATCAGTCCTGGTAGTTATACAAAGGACTCCGTGTTGACATTTCAGAGAAATGTTTGTGTATTTCAATATTTGCTGCACATTGCAGTATACTATTCACTATGGCTGTAAGGAAGCAATCTAGGCCATCAAGCAACAGGAAACTCTGAGCTGCATACATAATGGAACTCTCTTCAGCCATAAAGAAGAAGGAAGTCAGATCGTTTGTGGGAGAATGAATGAAACTGGAGGTTATCACAGTGAGTGAATTAAGCCATCCTCAGGAAGGTAAACAAAATGCGTTTTCTTCCTACCTGTGCTTCCTAGATTTGGTACAGACACAAAAATCATACATGGATGCTTATATGACCTGGATGTAGAGGTGGAACTGTCCAGGAGACAAAGGGGATGACCAGTCGAGTGAGAAGAAGAGAGATGAGGGAGATTGGGAGATATGCTCAACATAGAAGGGACATGAGAAGGATGGGTAGATGCTCTCAACAATAGAACGCATCCAAGATGGGGGGCTCAAGACAGGGCTCAGAGTTTAGGAGCATATACTGCTCTTGTAGAATGTCCAGGTTCAGTCCCCATCACTCATGTTGGACAGCTCAACACAGGCTACAGGTGAGCTTCAGAAGATCTGGCACTCTCTTCTGGTCTCCATGGGTGCCTGCACACACACACACACACACACCACACACACACACACACACACACACACACACACACACACACACACACACGCAGAAATAATTGTTTAAAGAAAAAGAATATTCACAGTCATGGAAACTAAAATAAGCAAGGAATTTAAAATTTTGCAGAGTAAAATTCAGTTTTGGAGAGATTGTCAGTGAGCAGGGAACTGTGACATGTCCTAATGTGAATATTCAGATTCTGGCCATTTCAAAAAGATGAGCCCAAGAGAAAATATCTTTGCAAAAATTTATATAAAAATATATGAAATCTCCACCCATGCAGGAAATGGCTTATTTGTGCTCTTTTTGATGTGTATCTAT